>CM076579.1:857611370-858190156 GCA_034641835.2 Pinus albicaulis
CATCTTCAAATGGTTAAATCAATTGTTCACACATAAACCAATTGTTTAAAAATAGAAATTATGCATCTTCAAAAGGCTAAACCAATTGTGGAAAAAGAGAAAAATGCTAAACCAACTGTGGAAAGTGAGATTGCGCATCAACTGTGGAAAAAGAGAGATTGCGCATCAACTGTGGAAAAAGAGAGATTGCGCATCAACTGTGGAAAAAGAGAGATTGCGCATCAACTGTTTAAAAAGGAGAAATTGCGCATCAACTGTTTAAAAAGGAGAAATTGTGCATCAACTGTTTAAAAAGGAGAAATTGTGCATCAACTGTTTAAAAAGGAGAAATTGTGCATCAACTGTTTAAAAAGGAGAAATTGTGCATCAATTGTTGAAAAAGGAGAAATTGTGCATCAATTGTTGAAAAAGGAGGAATTGTGCATCAATTGTTGAAAAAGGAGGAATTGTGCATCAATTGTTGAAAAAAAAGGAATTCTGCATCAATTGTTGAAAAAAGAGGAATTCTGCATCAATTGTTGAAAAAAGAGGAATTCTGCATCAATTGTTTAAAAAAGAGAAATTGTGCATCAATTGTTTAAAAAGAGAAATTGTGCATCAATTGTTTAAAAAGAGAAATTGTGCATCTTCAAAAGGCTAAATTTCCTACATCTCAAACATAAACCAATTGTTTAAAAAGAGAAATTATGCATCCTCAAAAGGCTAAATCAATTGTTTAAAAAGAGAAATTGTGCATCTTCAAAAGGCTAAATCAATAAATGAATCACTCATGGAGAAAGCTAATGAAATTGGTAAGCTACAAAAGCAGAAACTCAATTTTACAAAATACCGAAAAATTTTAATGAGGTAAAAGGAATGTAAAAGGAATTGAAGCAAGAAACCACTGCAACATTTGAAGACAAAGAATAGATGACCAAACGGAATTGAAGTAAGAAACCAAAATGTAAAAGGAATTGAAGCAAGAAACCAGAACCAAAATGTAAAAGGAATTGAAGCAAGAAACCAGAACCAGAATGTAAAAGGAATTGAAGCAAGAAACCAGAGTGTAAAAGGAATTGAAGCAAGAAACCAGAGTGTAAAAGGAATTGAAGCAAGAAACCAATTTTACAAAATACCGAAAAATTTTAACCAAGTAAAAGGAATGTAAAAGGAATTGAAGCAGGAAACCACTGCAACATTTGAAGACAAAGAATAGATGACCAAAAGGAATTGAAGCAAGAAACCACTACAACATTTGAAGACAAAGAATAGATGACCAAAAGGAATTGAAGCAAGAAAACACTGCAACATTTGAAGACAAAGAATAGATGACCAAAATAATTGTCCACAAAATACATAGAGATCTAAGGATGCCAAGATCAAACATGTTCAAGCTCTTAACCATGTACTCAATTGTTTAGAAAGGGAATTGTGCATCATCAAAAGACCAATTCAATAAATGAGGCCCTTGTTGAAAAAACCAATAAAATTAATAAGCGAAAAAGGCAAAAATCAAATTTTATTAAAAAAGGGGATTGAAGCAAGAAACATAAAGCAACATTTGAGGACAAAGAATAGTCTATCAAAGTAATTATGTCCATAGAATACATAAAGATCCAAGAACACCAAGATCAATAACCAAAAGATGTTAAAAAAAAAAAATATCATATTAACAAATAAAGGAACACCAAGATCAATAACCAAAAGATGTTAAAAAAATATCATATTAACAAATAAAGAAACGAAAACGAAATCAGGTGCCCTAGAGAACATATATTCATGAATGGAGTCGAACTTGGGTTTAATAATTCAAAAACAAAGAGACCAACATCCGAAAGCTAAACGACATCAAAATCCTCATTATGAAGAAAGTTTGCAATCACATGTTCATCGATATCCCAATTAGTAATGCCAAAACCAATATCCAAGGATATGATGTCACCAACAGCATTTTGAAACAAAACCAATGTTTTCATGTGCAACATTCTTCCACAAGACATACCAACAATAGTCAAGAATTACTTCAGATGGATGTCTTCCCAAATGCTATTCCATGGTAATCATACTATTTGAACTCCCCATGCTCCAAGGACTAATCATCTCAAAGAGAGAAAGGGCATGCAATATAACTAATTAATTATATTTTTAGTTATTGAGCACAATCCTTATATTAATTATATTTTTAGTTATTAAGCACAATCCTTACCACTAATATCTTCCCAAATGCTATTCTATGGTAATCATACTATTTGAACTCCCCATGCTCCAAGGACTCCCCATGCTCTAAGGACTAATCATCTCAAAGAGAGAGAGGGCGTGCAATATAACTAATTAATTATATTTTTAGTTATTAAGCACAATCCTTATATTAATTATATTTTTAGTTATTAAGCACAATCCTTACCACTGCTACCTCAACAACCCCTCACCCCACCAAACATTATATATAATGTGTAAGGAACTTCACAATCCTTACCACTACTACCCGAGCAACCCCTCGCCCCACCAAACATTATATATAATGTGTAAGGAGCTTCCTTGCATTTACGTTATTCACCCCATTGGAAGATGTTATTGTTTAAGTAAATATTGCATAAGAGTTGTCACAAGAGTTGGTGAGAGCTTCCTTTAAGGCCCCCTTATTTCCCATCTTTGTTACAATTGAGGCCGGATAAAAAACCTGCTCTAAAGGAAGAAAGAGCTACCAATAAATTTCTACCACATAATCTCATCCAAGTTTATAACCTCTAGTTTAATAGACACAAGGAACAAATCAATACATTGTGGGACAGACTCCTCTTTTTGAAGAGGATGAGCCACTACTTCGTTGATCTGGTGAATGAATCATATAAATTTCCACCACATAATCTCATCCAAGTTTATAACCTCTAGTTTAATAGACAAGGAACAATTCAATACATTGTGGGACAGACTCCCTCTTTTTGAAGAGGATGAGCCACTACTTCGTTGATCGGGTGAATGAATCATTCTGGCAAAGATAACCCTTTTATCTTTGCCTCTTCAATTTTCTCCTTTCACAAATAGTAGAATATATACCTAGAAGTACATATTGCATATGTTGCAAATAAATCAAAAGCCCTAGGTCTAATTTCGGCTGTATTGTATACTGACTCTGCTATAGGGGTTTATTTTGTTGTCATAAGTTATCTCGGGTGTGAAAGATTCAAAGATAAGCTTTTTAACATACAGTAACCATTAAAGATCAGGCCCTTAAATATAAGATTTTGACAGGGATCAATCGATATATTGTATATGTAAATAACATATCACTCATTTCACATCTCATATATGGTATTCCGAAAGCTTTGGACAATGACGTCATACGGAAGATCCATGCTCTGTATATTTAATGATAACATAACGCTAAAATTCCTCTCATTCACACCATTACGGTGCATTTATACAGCCAAACTGATATGTGTTTGTGGTTGCATTCCTATAATCGAAATGGTCATTCCTATTATTCTGCTTAACATGTTGTAGTTATGCATCCATCAATCAAATTTATTACTTATCCACAATTTACAAGATTTTTATATGGATTCAAATTCGCAGATATTTTTAAGCGTGTCCTCCAATGAGGTACTTGCCTCATGCGTGTCCATCCTTTCTTATAAACAATTATAAGAACTTTGTTAAAAAGTTAAAAATTAATACTAGCTAAAGCAAACGTGCACTGTAGTCTAAACAAACTAAGTAAACGTGTAATGTGCTATAAACTATCTGCTACAATGTGATGTGACGAGCAAGGGTTGGTCTTTTTGCAACAATCTAGAAGATGAAGACGGGGATGGTGGGCAGAACTTTAAATTTCCAGGAAACTTCAAACGAACGAAGTTTCAACAATGTCAAGCATTTTCCCATACAATGCCAATAATTTGACCTTCGGATTTGAACTTCTCTGCGCAAACAGTTTAGCTCGTACATTGTTCGAACGAGTTTATTAAACCCTCTTCATCCCATCCCATCGAACCCCTGCCCCTCCCAACCCCACCCCGCTTCAGGTTCTGTCGAGAATCTCCAATGCCCAAGAGAACAGAAACAACGTTAGCCATTACCAAACATAAGAGAGCTGTTAAGTAGTAGTTAAAAGAATACTACCCAGAAAAACAGTAAGAACCAAGTGCTATATTTCGTTTAACTTGAATTACATAAATACACATTCTCTACGTTCAGAGTTTAAAGGTGGTTTCCAACTGAATTAGTATAAAAATGAGCTTTAGCAGCGTTAGCATAAATTATTTGCTACAGAATTAAAGATGGGGATGGTGGAGTTTAAATTTCAAGGAAACTTCAAACCAAGTCCCAACATCCACGATTTTTAGAGTTAATGCGGAATTAGCAATTCTCTGCTCTACTGTTAAAATGCATAATTCTACCTTGGGAGTAATTACCCTGGATCATGCTACACTCAACTATTTTTGTTCTTGTAAAAAAGAGCATTTTTCCCATACAATGTCAATTATTTAACTTTTGGTTGTGAACTTCTCAATGCAAACAGTTTAGCTCGTACATTGTTCAAACGAACAAGTTTATTAAACCCTCTTCATAACAAGTTTCAGGTTCTGTCGAGAATTTTGAATGCCCAAAAGAACAGAAACAACGCAAGCCATTACCAAACATAAGAGAGGTGTCAACGATGAGGAGTGGTTAAAAGAAAACTATCCAAAAAAACGGTAAGAACAAGTGCTATATTTCGTTTAACTTGAATTACATACAAGTACAATGTACAATACTCTATATTTAGACTTTAAAGGTGGTTTCCAACCGAATTAGTATGAAAATGAGTTTTAGCAGCGTTAGTATCTATTATTTGCTACGAAATTAAAGATGGGGATGGTAGGTAGAACTTAAATTTCCAGGAAACTTCAAACGAAGACATCCACGATTTTCAGAGTTACTGCGGGAATTAGCAATTTTCTGCTCTACTGTTAAAATGCATAATTCTACTTTGGGGGAAATTACTCTGGGTCGTGCTAGAAACTCGAACGTTTATGTTCTTTTACAATAGAGCATTTTCCCATACAATGTCAATCACTTGACCTCTGGGTGTCAACTTCTCAATGCAAACAGTTTAGCTCGTACGTTGTTCGAACGAGTTTATTAAACCCTCTTCATCCCATCCTTTCCCATTCAACCCCACCCGGCTTCAGGTTCTGTCGAGAATCTTCAATGCCCAGATGAACAGCCACAACGTAAGCAATTACCAAATATGAGAGAGCTGTTAAGGAGGAGGAGTGGTTAAAAGAATACTACCCAAAAAATAAAAACAGTAAGACAAGTGCTATATTTCATTTAACTTGAATTACATACATACACAATCTCTACATTAAGACTTCAAAGGTGGTTTCTTACTGAATTAGTATGAAAATGAGTTTTAACAGCGTTAACATAAACTATTTGCTAGAGAATGAAAGATGGGGATGGTGGTCAGAACTTTAAATTTCAAGAAAACTTCAAACGAAGTTCCAACGGCCACCATTTTTAGAGTTACTGCGGAATTAGCAATTCTCTGCTCTAATGTTAAAATACATTATATTACTTTGGGGAAAATTACCCTGGATCGTGCTAGACACTCGAACTGTTTGTTTTCTTGTCCAAAAGAGCATTTTCCCATGCAATGTCAATTACTTGACCTCTGGGTGTGAACTTCTCAATGCAAACAGTTTAGCTCATACAATGTTCGAACGAGTTTATTAAACCCTCTCCATCCCATCCTACCCCTCCCCTCCTACCCTACCCCGCTTCAGGTTCTGTCGAGAATCTTCAATCCCCAGAAGAACAGAAACAACGTAAGCCATCAACACACATAAGAGAGTTGTTAAGCACGAAGAGTGGTTAATAATAATACTACTCAAGAAAAGCAGTAAGAACAAGTGCTATATTTCGTTTAACTTGAATTACATACATATACATTGTCAGCATTGAGACTTCAAAGCTGGTTTCGGACTGAATTAGTATGAAAATGAGTTTTGACAGGGGTAGCATAATTTTTTTGCTACAGAATTAAACAGAATAACATTAAACTAGGACCAGATTTATTCTCTATTTTGTTCATGCAACTTACAATTTCTCTGGATGATGCAAGGCCAAACTGTATGCCTGTCAGAGTCGCCTGCGGGAACCGAGTCGCTTCTTCCATCGTGGCAAGAAACAAAGTGAACTGCCTCACTCTTCGCTCTTCTTAATCTGTAGGTAAAAAGCAACCAACGAACGTAGCCAGCGAGAACAGAAGGAGAAACTGAAGATGTGTGCAAAGCCACAGGAGAGCTGGTAATTATACTGATCAGTAAGTACCTCATTGTCGTGCCATTACCTCGTTTACGGACTGCGTCATTGAATGGCCCGCCATTTCCATTGAAAGACCGCGTGGCAAAGAAAATGAAGAATGTGTGGGAGGCAGAGTATATACTTAATACCCCAACGTCGTGCCATTCCGACGGAATCGTTGAATGGCCCGCCGTTCCTTTTGAAAGGCCGCGTGGCAGTTACCACACTATTTGGCCCCGCGTCAACATTGCAGTGTGTCGTCTGGGCAGTGAGAGAGGGTAACCCTCTGACCGGACCAACCCTTTTCTCATTCAATCAAAAAGTGGTATTTACCAAGAGTGCTGTTTACCACCCGCGTCGCATGTTTAAGGTAACAAAAACTCAATCAAATGCTCGCAGGCTCCCAAGGAACGATCGGGATTAGAAATATATGTATGCACATCTCCCAACCAACCATGTATGAATATAAATGCACATTATAGGAGAATGCACATCTCCCAACCAACCATGTATGAATATAAATGCACATCTCCCAACCAACCATGTATGAATATGAATAGAAGAAAGTTGAAACATTACATATAAATGCACATCTCCCCAGTCCCAACTAAGCAAAAATAAATATAGCATCTCCATGCAAACAAACAATTATATAACATCTCTATGCAAAACAGTAACTCCACATTATACACCATATATATTTTTATTTTGTGTCTTTTTCTCTCTCTTTCTTTTTTAACATGGCAACTTTCCTTTTACATCTAAAACAATCCATTTATTTGTGTTTTTTCTCTCCACATCCGCCGGACGCCGCTTCCTTGTCTAGTCACGTGTGATGCGATAAGAGCGTTGATTCATACACATAACATGAGCCAAGGACGGTTGTAACTTCGTATAAATAAAGAAAGGTCAGTTGCAATATACGTAGTTAATTATAATTATTAGCCATACGGATGTTTAAATATGCATGTTTATTTTAATAGATTTTGGGGATCTTAAATTTAATGTAAAGTAAGTTGCCTTTATCGAGGTAAAAGTTAATTTATTCGTTTAAGGAGATCACAATGAGGGATCCAATTATAATCGGACTGATTAGACTTTGATATTTATAGCTTGGACGGGTTCACAATCGATTTCATGAATTTATTATTTCGACATGAGGCTAGCGAGGTAGTGTTGATTTATGCAATAACGATTTGTTATTAATTTTGAGCCGTTTCCACTTTAATATATTTTTTAATTTGTTTAAAATAATTTAATGCATTATTTGTTAAAAATGGGGAGATTCACTTTTCTGAGTGGCAAAGAAATTTTATAAAAAAAAAAATTGTTATTATTTTTTAATTTTCCAAATAGAAAAAAAAATCCAAAGAAAAAATATATATAATTTGTTATTAATTTTTAATTTACCATTTGTTATTAATTATTAATTTACCATCTTCTAATGATAAAACCCTATGGTTGAAAATGTCAATCTTACGTATACACCCGTGAGGGGATTAGTAAGTAGAGTTGCCAAGGATTATTTAAATATTTTATGATTTGTAGAATTAATGTTTGGTTTTGTTTTTTCATTAATAATGTGTTGGTTATGGCATTTTTTAATAATAAGTTGTTTTTTTAAGGTTTTTATACTGTTTGTTTTATAATGAAAATTGACTATAAGTTATAAGTTTATAATCAGTTTAGATCCATTTTAATTATAGACTTATGAAGTGTTAAGAGGAATCAATTTTTTTTTTCTCTTTAAAAGAGGTTATAGTATCAAGAAATTTGATCCCTCCTAATCTTTGCTAGTTTTAGAGTTAAGATGGAACTTTGGTAGATTTAGAGTTAAGATGGATCTAGACTAGTTTAATTTCCCTCTTTAAATAGGGTATATTCCACATGAATACCATGGGTTCCTCGAGGTCAAAAACCATGGATAACTTGACCAAGTCAAGTTTACTTTAATTACCTAACAAAATTTAATAATAATAATAATAATGTAGAATTTTTATTTTTATTTTTATTATTTTAGTTGGAAGTTATTTCTATTTAAGGTTATTTTTATTTTATTTTGATAAGTCAAAATGTTTATATGATATTACAATATCTCTAAACAATTTTGTCTTTTTAAAGTAATATGTCATGGAATAAAAAATTTCAATAATTATGTTTTTTTTTGTAGTTTTATTATGACGAAAAGTTATAATGTAAAAATATAAAAATCTTTTAAGATAAAAAGTTATGTTGGATTAAGATGTATAACGAGTGGCTTTTACTATATGACGATTTACAATGTAAGTGATATTCTGGTTAGTTTCACTAGGTGGAAGCAATTGTCATGGGTTTGCCCAAGAATAAGGCACCCGGATCGGATGGCTTTACTTCTGACTTTTACCAAGCTTGTTGGTCGTTTATGGGGTAGGAGATCCAGGAATTAGTGGAGGAATCTAGACAAACTTAGTCATTATGGAGAGGCTTAAACACAACTTTATCACTTTGGTCCCAAAACAGGGTCGCTGAGAGGATCCCGATGGCTTTCAACCAATTGGACTATGTAATGTAATTTATAAAATCATATTGACAACCATAGTAAATCATTTGAAGCCTTTGATCTCTAGTCTTATTTCGCCAGAGCAATTTGGCTTTGTGGAAGGGCGAAAAATCATGGATGGCATCTTTGTTGCTCAAGAAATTATACACTCACTTAAAGAGACAAAGAAACCTTCTATGTTACTAAAATTAGATTTATCTAAAGCATATGACCACTTGAATTGGGATTATTTACTTCACATCTTGACACTTTTGGATTCCCTTGGCAGTGGATATCATGGATTTTCTCACTAATCTCTTCACCTTTTTTTTCCATAGTAGTCAATGGTTCCCTTCTTTTACATTCAGGTCATCAAGGGGATTAAGACAAGGGAACCCTTTATCTCCATTCCTCTTTATCCTTACAATGGAAGGCCTAGGCATATTCTTAAAGCAATCATGTTCTAAAGGAATTATTAAAAAGATTACTTGTTTGGGTAAGATTTACAAGTTACACATGAACAATTCGTTGATGATGTCTTCTTATTTGGGCTTCCAACATTACCCAAAGCAAAAAGAATCAACACATCCTAAGGATATTTTTGAATGCTTCAGGTACTACGATCAATAAAGACAAAACCAAGCTTTTCTTTATTAATTGCAAGGACTTAATAGAAAATCACTTGACTCGAGTTTTGGAATTCAAGAGAGGTTCCCTTCTTGTACAATGCTTCGGAGTACCATTACTATTCTATAAAAAACGCCTAGATTGTTGGCAAAATTTGGTAGATAAGTTGGGAACGAAATTACAAAATTGGATGTTTCAAGCACTTAATTTTGCAGGCATATTAGTATTAACTAAAGCGGTTTTACAAGTTATTCCTCTATATCATGTGACAATTATGCCTCTTCCCAAAACTATAGCTAGTAAGTTGAGATCAATCTGGAGAGATTTCTTATGGAAAGGAGGGGCTAAAGAAAAACGATGGATGCTTGTCGGTTGGAACAGACTTACTCTACCCTAGTCTCAAGGGGGTTTAAGGCTACAAGAGCCAGATGTCATGAGTATTGCACTTGGAGCAAAAATATGGTGGCAATGGGTAAAAGGGGGAGAACAATTATGGATACAAACCTAGAATCGCAAATATGCTCAATCGATGACACCAGAGGAAATATTGTGAACAAATGAATCTCAAGCTGGATCGAGTTTATGGAATTAGGCACAAGGTAATAGAGAGATGGTGAGGAAATATCCTTTCTGGGAGGTGCACTCACGCAACAAAGCCAAATTTTGGGATGAGGCTTAGCAATAGATGCCAAGACTCAATGTCAATACTGAACTGTTAGAGATGCAAGTATATTTGGAAATTCTAGGTATGATGAAAGTAAAGGATTATTGGAAAAGATACAATGATGCATCCTTTTGGACGATATGGAAAGAGCAGAAGGATTGGCCTCTACCCATCCAAACACTCCCATGGGACAAGCTTATGCAAGAGTTATGTCAAAGGATTCGACTGTCGAATGGAGAGGACATACTATGTTGGGAGATAGATCAACATGGATGTTTTACAAGTAAGGAAGTGTATCATATTGCGGCAAAACACCAACCAATGGAGAATCAATAATCTGGACATGGATTTGGTCAGGGTTCTAATAGCCCAAAATCTCTAAATTCCTATGGTTGATTGCATGGAGGAGATTATTAACTTGGGACAAGATTATACGAAGGATTTAAAGGACCCTCTATTTTCTTCCTTTGTATGGAAGCATAGGAAATAATGGAGCATATTTGCATCTCTTGCACTTTTGCTACCAAGATTTGGGAACTCATTTTGCAATGTTTCTATTGTCTGATTCCGATTTTTTGAGATATGATTTCTGTTTTTAGTTATTGGACTACTATTTCGTTTCAAAACAATATAGTCAACAGAGCTTGGCATTTAATCCTTGGTTTTATTCTGTGGAATATATGGAAAGAAGGGAATCATAGAATTTTTAGATAGCAGTCCAAAACATCGGATATACTCAAAACAATCACACTTGAAAACTTGTGGGAAACTATATTATCAATTGTTTAGTCGTCGGGAGATTGGGAAGCAAACAATACGGAAATAAGAATATTAAGAAGGTTGCATTTGGACAGTACTATGACCACTTCTAACCTAGTAAATCAGGTACAATGATTACAACGGCAAAGGACTATTACCATCCATCACCACTTAACTTCATTAAGTTGAATTTTGATAAAGCATCGAAAGGAAAGTCAGTGCCAACAGGTTTTGGGGGTATATTGCAAGACCACAACTCTAACCCGATAACAATTTTTGCGATTGATTATGGTTTTGGAATGAATAACCTATCAGAGTTCCTGGCGGCAAAGAGAGAACAACATATTGCAGCTCATCTAGGATTAAAGTTGATACAACTACATGGGGATTCAATGTCGGTGATATGGTGTGTTCGTAAATTGTTGGATGGCAAGTAAATCCTAAAAACTATTCATATATGGAGATTAGAAAATGTAGTAGCTACTATTGCGAAGTATCTACAACAATTTGACTACATCCTCTTTGAAAATACTTGACGAAAGGGTAATGGGGTGGCATATTACCTGGAAAACTTGGGTTGTGAGCTGCAAGGTTTATACATGAACACAAAATGGCCAATATCAAGATGGGACATGGTAAATCATGTCATTAAAATGTTGTTATAAAAGGAAAAACAAAGTAGAGGATCCCCGATGGGGGTGTTAACCAATGGAACTACATCAACGTTTCACGCATCATCGAAGGCATTAGAGTATGCGAGGACTATCGCCAAGTGTCTAGAGCTCCACCGAAATATTTATAAAATGAGGATGACTCTCACCAAGTGTCCCCTTTACGTTGCAACTTGTAAGATGAGCACATTAAAAATGGTGATATATCGTTTGTCGGTGATCCTTATTCCAAGTGCAAAGGTGGTGGGAGATGGTGGGAATTATTTCTGGTTTTGGGTCTATGCATCACCTCTGGTATGATCGGTCCTCATGGCTTTTTCCTTAATTGTTTTGACAGTATCAACCATGCAAAAGAATGAAGGTTGTCTGCAAGCCATTAATGGCTCCTCGCACAACTAAGAGAATGTTTTTCTTAACCTGTGTGTTTCAATACACACCTATCCTACCCTTGTCCTTTCCTGGCATCGTGACGATCCCTCAACGACAAGCAACATCTGTGCTTTGTGTGATTATAAAGGGGTTCATTCGGGCAAGGGGTGACACTAGTATGTAACATTATGCAGTGAAGTCTGCAAATTTTTAAGGCCTTTGGTTTTATATGTTTCTCTTATGCTTGGCATGACTCATTAAGTGAGTCAACGGTCACTTTCGCATCTTCGGTGGCAAATATATCAAGACGACAAAGATTACATGCATTTCCAAAGGTTTTGTAGTCAATGTTTTTCATTTTATTCTTGCACAACACAACCTCTAGGCCGGTTTTTCAACTAGTGGTTGCGCTACCTCATCGACGCTTCAGGGTCTTGACTTCCCTGGTATCTCCTTCAACTGTCTGGTTTTGGTATGCGGGGTATGGTACCTGGGTAATTTCTCTATCTAGTTTTAATGGTGTCTTTATTTCCATAAAATAATGAATGGGTTTATTATGTCTCTTAAGATGTAAATTAGGGAAGTTTTTTATTCAGTTAAGGTCTACATGGGTTTGGTTGCTCAAATGTTTAACAGAATCTGCATAGTTATCATGCCCAGTTTGCAAAAACATCTCAATTCATTCTCCTTAAAATCTTTGGTCCATCAACTTAATATCGCTTTTTTCCGTCCCTTTCTTGGTTACGACATTCACAAACCTTAGAGTTTATTGGCATCCAAACTGTCTTTAGCCTCCCCAATTGTGTTGTCCTTTATTGCCTTTGAAATTTTCGTCAATCGTGCCTTTTGGTGGTATATGTATCTTCCACTTTGGTGGATTTCCTGTTACGCTGACGACATAGCCCTAAGTTGAAATACCTCACATTTCCTCTTTATCAATTTAGTTTCGTGTCTATTGAAATATCATCAAAGCTATATTGCAAGGAAGTCACAATATATTTTTTGTGTACACCTCCAATTGGCCATGCCACCTCGACAGAGAATGGAAGGTTCTAGCAATAGGTCTAGCTCTCACTATGATGGAAATGGGCAGACCGAAAGGAAATATGGACTCCAAAATGCAATGCATAAAACTCTGGTTGTAGGTGCTACGAAATAATTTCTTATCACTCTTTTAAAAACTTGTAGGTGCTACATAATAATTTTGTAGCACTCCAAAGAACTCTATTTTCGACCTTTTGGGAAGGTGAAGAGACTCACCCTCTGTCAATTAACTCCCCATAGTCTAAGCACATCCCCCAACTCTTGGAACGATCTCCTCCCACCTCTCCTCATCATGTTTTCTCCCTTACTCAAGTTAATGGGCCACACTCCAATCAAAAGGGCGTGATATTGCATGTAAATACAACAGTGTTGTGAAATGGTTTGAGGGATCACTATAAACGAAGTACACACAATTAATCACAACTCCAAGCACAAGACATATCACAAATGGTCACAACGAATTATGGAATGTAAATAAAATGTACACACACATTTCGAGTGGAACCCAAAGAACATAAAATGCATATTTATGAATAAATATGTTGTTGCAAAACTTCCTTTTGATTCATTGAAGCCTACAGAGTTGGGGGAAGGAGAAGAGATACCATCCTCCCCATTCGATGCCTCTTTTATTCACAACTCAAGGAAATGGTTCATTTATCCTTACCTCGAAATGAAGGAAGTTGAAAAGACAACCATGTAGCCTATTCATTACAATGGAAATGACTCTTACATTCTTAGACTCCTCGACTTAACTAATTTTGCATTTACATTAAGTATTTAGAATTCGAACAAAAGTAACAAAATCCATTTTCTAGCTTAACATGTGGCCAATCCACCACATTCTCAAGCTATGCTCCATTTCTTCATCACGAGCTCAGTGTAATTCTCATGCATCAGACTCCCCATAAAGGAAAATTTAACAACCCTAGTAAAAATTTCATGTAAATAAAGTTAATAAAGGCAAAATAAAGAACAAGGTCATGGGACATGCATTCCAAGCCGAATGTTGGGCAAAACATCCTAGTGTGGGCGTTCATTTGGTTTATTATGGCTAAGGAAATTGGAAAGGGCAATGTCAAATGCTTTGGAAAGGGCAAGTGTCATTTATTGGCATTTATTTATTGGGAGAAAAGGAAGGTGAGAGGTCACATGTTTCATGTGAGGAGGAAAATGAAGGAAAACAATGGAAAATTGAAAAAAATAGAGGCCTCATTAATAAAAAATTCTTCTGAGGATCAGTTGGTACCTTTTTTCAGTTCAGTTTTGGAGCTCCCTCACTATTCTTTCTCTCACACTCTTGGACACTTAGAGTTTTCTTGGAGCACTATAACATTGGATCAAGGAAATCAAATAAAGGACCAAGAAGGAAAAGGAAAGGAAAGATCAACCAATAAAGAGCATGATCAAGCGACTACATCGGGTTTACTTGTAGGTTTCGATTTGCATGTGTGATTTCCTTGCTAGATTTGGCATTTATGGTAAATGTGTGTGTATTTGGTTCACTTGTTATCATTGGCATGTGATTTTCCATGTGTGAGAGTTTTCTTCAGCCTAGCCTTTCCATTTCTGGATAGCCATGGTGTGATGGGTTCTCTTGTATTTGGTCGAGTTGGATTTCCGGATGGTTTCAAAACTGAGTGAGGTGGTCTCTGAAAGAAACAACACATAGCCTAGGAATCCCTGAACTGGATTGGGATTGCAGTAAAACCAGATTTTTTGTGCCTCGGTAGGCCTAGGAATCCTCGAACGGTGAGTGGTGGGATATACAATAAATCCTATAAGTGTGTTCCCTCGATCAAGCCTAGGAATCCTCAACCGGTGTATGGTGGGATATACGGTAAAGACTAGAGGGTGGAGTCTCGATTAGTCATATGAATCCTCGACCGGTGAATGGAGGGATATACGATAAAACCTAGAGACTAGGAGGCAGGCAAATTCCTCACGGTGTAGGTGGAAAAATCCGGTGGCATCCATGCTTATCTAAGGCCTAGTGATTCGGTGGGGATTTCGGTAAAGTTTGAAGAAACCTGGTTGGGTTTCGAGTCCCGCATCATGCTTGGAATATGGCACAGGGGTGATTGGCTGAAAGAAAGATTTAGTTCAGCCAATCTATAGTCAGGTGGTTCATGGAAATTCCATGCCTGGTTGGATTTTGCATTCATTAATAAGAGCTTCTTCTCCTTGGTATTTTATGTGTAAATGTACTAGTTTATATGTGGATTTTATGGTTGTTATATCCTTGTTATTTTTGTTGGTTATGAGTATGTTTTATGACAAACTTGATGTATGGATCTCATCATATTTTGATTATCAAATGAATATACAATGTATATATGTCCTAATAGATGATAATGCAGTTATTGTGATAAGGCAACAATGCTTCTTTACGAATCTCAAATAAGTATGAGACCCCTATCCTCAGATATGATTTTATGACCTGTAGATTACATATTTGTGACATGTTTGACGAAATGCCTGTTTGACGAAATGCCTGTCATGGCTAGTAGGGTTCAGATCAAGTGTTTGTATCAAATTTTGCATTATTATCTTTTCCCCATATTATTTATCATTTCTAAAGTTTTCATGAAGTTCTGGGCAGTGGCGTGAGTCCTGGCCCTGAAAATATGGCACAAAAATCTAGGGTCACTGGCACAAAACTAACAGGAAAATTGCACAGTTGCTGCCATGCCTTGCTGTGGGAGTGACTAGAAGGCCTGAGTCGCTTGCATGGATTTTCATTGGAGCAGTTGAGGGTCCGCTTTAGTCAAATGATAATTTGTCTTAGGGGTTGACCACCTAGGAGGGTTGGTTGGATCCCGAAGGTTCTATAGTATGTGTGGAAGGTCAGATTGGTTGTGTCATGTCGGTTCCACTTACTTAAGATGACCTAGGAGGTTGAATCACATCATAGTAGCCTCTCGTCACATTTTTACCCTAGTGGACCGATTAGCTTGGGTAAATGTGGGAGGAGGGTGTTACAAAGTGGTATCAGAGCATGGTTCACCCCTTGGACTGGATGGGCGGTGTGTTAATCATGCATACATGTCGATTGCATTTGGTTTGTATGCTTGTGGTCTATGTGCTTGTTGTGCATGCATCGTGATGGTCATTGTTGTAATTGTGTCACCATGTGGAAGTTGATGGTGTTGATGTTTTGATATGTTTATCACGAGTGTATGTCAATTATGCATTGGTTATGCGTGTTAATGTTTGTATGGTGTTATGCATATGTTGCCATGGTGATAGTTTTCGCTCATGAGGCCGTGGTATGTTGTTGCTATGGTAATGCATTGGTAACTGGATAATGGTTGAAATGGCATTTATTACTATTATGATTATGATTATACATGTATCGTGCTAATTTGGTTGATCTTGCAGATGAGATATCCTCCCCTGAACTATACTAAAGTATGTTGATTATGTTATGTTTGGTTTAACTAACATGGTATACTTGTAGGAATACTATCAAAGATGACTAGCAATATGGTAGACTACAATTCACGAGATTCTCCCTATGGATCAGATGAGGAGCGTGGTGGTGGGTATTCTTCTGACTTAGCAGACACATTGAGAAGCTTAAAGGAAAATAAGGAGTTTTGAAGTAGATAATGACATAATCATGCAGGCACAAGAGAAACAAGCAGAAATTAATGCAGTAATCCTTTAGAGTTTGTTAGAATTGCAGAGACAAGGACCACTTCGGATGATCCATGGACAAGATGACAGGACTAATGGGGCATATGGCAGTAGATCTCATGGTGGGCAGAGGTCGAATAGAGATGAAATGATCAGAGATGGAAGGCTCTTGGATATTCTGGATAGGAGAGGTGATGGACACAATTTTTACTCTAGTTTTGGTTCTGACAGGCACGATGATCATCATTGTTATCATCCTTACCTTTGATGGGGACTTGAAGAAACCAGAAGATGATGAGGCATGGTTACTTGGGATGAAGAAATTCTTTGAGTTGCATGAGTACACAAATAATATGAATGTCATAACAGCTATCTTCAGCCTCTAAGGGAAAGTAAACATCTGGTGGGAAGATGTGAAGTGGGTTAGAAACATCAAGACAAAATACTTGAGTTGGCATGAATTCAAGAGACTATTCGGGAAGAAATACTTGTTAGGGAGGTACTACGACAACAAAGCTAAGGAATTCTATGAGCTAAAGACGGTATCGATGACAGATGAGGAGTATACGACCAATTTCCTAGAGCTATTGAGGCATGTACCGTATCTCAAGGAAGAAAAATCTAAGGTTCAAATATTTGTCAGTGGATTTACATTATAATTTAGAGATCAGATTGAGTATAATGAACCTCGGTTGCTTGAGGAGGTCATTGGAAAATTGAAGCACTATTATGAGCAGTCAAAGCATGAGACAAAATCGCAGCAGGGTTGGAAAGGGAAATATAAATCTAAAGTTAAATGGAAATCGAAAAGAACAAGACCTCAAGATGCAGAAGAGAAAGAAAATCTTGCACCTAACAAGAAGTTCAACATAGTTAGACAGGGACATGGGTCACAACAACATAGTAGAGGTGATGGTACAGGGCAGTTATAGTGTTGGACATGTGGTAAGGAGCATTTTAAGAGAGACTGTCCACAGAATCAGGGTGGTAGGCCTCAAACTTACAATGCATGGGAAGCGTAGATTGTTGGGGATGTTTGGAAGAGCATTCCTCGAATCTATGCAACATTGGATAATAGGCAAGCAGATCACCATGCATCCATTATTGATATGGACGGTAACATTTGTGATCAATTTGTTTCTATTTGATTGACCCTAGATCTAATTATAGTTATGTTAACCCTGAATTGGAGGACAAGTGTGGTTTGAATAAATAAGTGCATGCAAAATCTTGGTTAGTGCAGTTGGATACAAGTACAAAGAAAAGAGTTCATCATTTGGTAAGAGCTTGTGTGTTCGGTTTGAATGGTATGCCTACATCAGCAAATTTGAATGTATTGCTGTTGGGATCGTATAATATGCTTTTGGGTATGGACTGATTATATCTTCATAGAACTAAGGTAGACTGCTATGATAAGGCTATCGAGTCTTTGGATGGAAATGCAGAACAAAGAATCTTACATGGTAATAAGAAAGCAACATAAGTCAGGATGGTGACAGTTATGCAGGCAAAGCACAGTCGCAGGAAAGAGTGTGTGTTATTTGTAGTGCATATTTATAGTGATAAAGGTAAGGAGGATGAGGATGTAGATATATTAAGAAGGTACCCGATCTTATAGCAGTTTCAGGATGTGTTTCCAAAAGAGATTTTAGAGTTGCCGCCTCACAAAGAAGTATACTTTTCTATTGAGTTGGTACCAAGGACAACACCAATATCAAAGGCACCATATAAGATGAGCACTCTAGAGTTAGTAGAGTTAAAGTTGCAGTTGAAGGAAATGCTTGGAAATGGATACATTAGGCCAAGTGTATCACCGTGGGGTGCACTAGTGTTGTTTGTGAAGAAGAAGGATGGTGCTCTGAGGCTATGCATTGATTACATGCAGTTGAACAAGGTAACAATCGAGAAAATTTATTCGTTGTTGAGGATTGATGACTTGTTTGATCAGTTAAAGGGAGCAATAGTGTTTTTGAGCATTGATCTGAGATCGGGATATCATCATGGACGCATCAAAGAAGAGAATATTTACAAGACAAATTGCAGGAGCAGGTATGGGCATTATGAGTTTGTTGTATTTCCTTTCGGTTTGACTAATACTTCGGGTACCTTTATGTGCTTGATGAATATTGTGTTGTGTCCTTATGTGGACAAGTTTGTTATTGTATTCAATGATGAAATATTCATATATTCTAAGAATGAGGAAGAGCGCGTCAATCATTTAGCAGCAATATTGATATTGTTAAGAGAGCATCAGTTGTATGCCAAGCCTAGCAAATGCAGTTTCTTTCAACCAGAGGTACATTACTTGGGGCATGTTGTTTCCAAGGAAGACATAATAGTGGATCTGAAAAAGATAAGGGCTATCATGGAGTGGGAATATCATATAAATGTGGATGAGGTAAGATCATTCATGGGACTAACATGTTACTATAGGAGGTTGATCAAGAACTTCTCTTGGATTGCATGTCCTATTATGTCATTGCAGAGGAAAGTGTTAGCACAGTTCTTTGCTAAGGCATGAGTCCATTTTAAATTTTTTGTTTTTAGGATTAGACTTTGTAAAATTTCAAAAAAAAATTAATGCTACCAAAATTTCTGGTAGCATCTGTTTTAGCCTTTTTCGGACAGTTTGTTTTAATTATGTTTGTGTTTGTTTTTCTTTAATCCGATGCCACCAGAAATTTCAGTAACTTCCCATGTTTTTTAAAAAATAAAAGAAAAGCGCATCCGCTTTGTGTCAAGCCACGTGATATGTTTTAAAATATGTCTTAAATCTTTATTCATGATTTAAGTCACGTGGTAGGTAGGGTTTACGGTCAGTAATGTTAAGATTAGAGTTGTGGTTATATGTGTAGCATCTAGATGTCAATCTGCAGTTAACACAACCAACCATTGTTCCGTCCTGTCTATCAGTTGAGTCACCTCATTCATATGTCAAAGTACGTGTTACGTGTTGGAATAGATCATGGATCTGCATGTTTAATGCAATGATCGTTTGGTTGATCACACATAGACGCTGCCGAAAATTTAGGCCAGTCTTAAAGGTTCAGTGGAGGTGACTGCCAGTCACATATCCGCTCATCTCCAGCCATCTGTAGCATGCCATTTGAAGCTACGCATCCAACTAAATATCATAATGACTATCACATGGTGCATGATACGATCCAGGATACTTACCATAATGAAAATCTCTTGCATGGGAGGGTGAACCAATGTATCTATTTTAAACCACCGAGAAGGAAGGAAGACTATCAGTTTTGATATTAACTGTTGGTGAACGAGATTTTTTACTGAGTAGCTTGACAAAGGAATCTTAGATTTCAAAAAATATCCCATAGAAGACACAACAATACCTTTTAGGTGAGCTCTTCTAGCCTTGCCACCTATCAAATTTCAGCAGACAAGCTTATTAATTACTGAAGATCACTAAAAGTGGAGGAAAGCTAAAATGAATTGAACCACAAGGAGCTGACCTAGTGGATGAAAATTCGAATGTGAGAAGATTGTTTATTCAAGCAGGGTGGCATCCTCTTTGTTCAAGACTGGGAATCTCTCACTTAGGAGTAACTCAGGAGTTTGCACATTCTTTCAATGGACAAGAAGCAACCATCTATGGTCTTAAATTGCAGATATCAACAGATTCAATTTCTGAGGCATTCAATCTTCCACAGGAAGGAGAAAGGTGGTTTAAAGGCCAAGCCATCACTAGAGGAGACCTCAATAGTTTCCTTAAAGATGGACACAGAGATCCCAACTGGCCTAAAGGAATTCCCAACAATTTCCTCAAAAATGAATGGACTGAAGCTGTTAAGCTCATCAAAATCTACCTCACTTGTGAGAGGAGGTATATTGTGGTTTTTCTTTATCATATGAGATTTATGTTTCATGTTGCAGGTATGAAGACACTCAATTTTCCATTCTTTTTGCTGAAGAACCTGACAAAGATGTCAGCCATGATTAAAAAACACACAATTGCTTTATAATACAACTTGTATCATCAAGCTATCATTAAAGTGTTACTTGAGGAAGAACTAAGGAAAAGAAATCAATCAAAGGACCATTTTCTGTTTTACAGGGTAGGGCAACCTGCACCTATACCTCCAACTCATCTGTCTCCAGCTTCACAACAACACCGTCAACCTACAAAAAGAACAAAGAGAAAGGCTAAGAAGGAGAATATCCACAAGGCCAAGAGCAGAAAAGAAAAGAATCCATCAGTAAAGGTTGAGAGGAAGTTGGAGAAAGGAGAGAGCTCATCAATAAAAAAAACTTAAATCCATGAAAATGGTGCCTCCCATTTCTCCTTTTCCTAATGTTTATACCAGAGCTCGAAGAGGAAGGTCTGCAACTGCAGAAAAATCTAAAGCACAAGTGCTACCGAAAATTCCGGAAGCAGACAATCAACAAGAAAATGCAGAAAGAGTATCAGCCCACTAAGTATGATCAAGAGCTCCTAAAATATGCAAGGTATGAAATCAGTAGCAAGAGAAATAAAGAGGATGACAAACCTGTTGTTGGTACCAGAAAAAGACACACCAGAGATAGCAACAAGTTCAAGCTCAAATATAAGGCTTTACATAATCCAAGTTTGTTGATAGAGGTCATAGATGTAGAAGGAAAATCTGAAGGGTTACAGACTAATCAGTCTAAGAAGAAAGATAAAAACACAGCTCCTTCTGATCAACAAACATAACCCTCAAAAATAAGAAAGATCCAAAAGGGTTCAAAGGAGGAAAATACCACTGTCAAAGAAGCAACCACAAGGACCACAAGATCAAGATCAACTGTTGACAACAAATCATACTTGGACAAGATTGTTGAAGTTGCAGCCTATATGGAACAAAGGTGAAAAGGTTTCCTGATAAAGCATATTTTTTCTTATCAAGTGAAATTTTGAACAACAACTCAAATTTTGAAATGTATAAGTATGCACAAATGTTTCAAGTGTTTGTTGTGCATTTTTTAAAAAGAAATAGAATGCTACTAGAAATTCCGGTAGCATTACAGTTTTTGCGCAGTTACAAGTTTTTACTGGAATTTCCGGTAGCGCTTATTTTAAATGATTTTTGACATCTGTCAGCAAAGTTTCTGAGCAAGTTCAGGAAATATAAGGACTCATAACGATATGGATATAACAAGTGATCGGTGTTTTAAAAATCGGAATCGGGTTTCGATTCGGCCGAGGGTCAGCTTCGACTCCGACTCCGACTCGGTATCGACTCGGCCGGTTCAGTTTCAATGACTCGGTTTTTGTAAAAAATACATTAAATATTATTTTTTTGTAAAAAAGATAATTTTAAAGATTTTTATTCATGTTTCCAAACCCAAAGCATTACAATATAGACAAAAGACAACATATGATCAAAGTAGGCTCATGAATATATCCATTATATCAAAATTGCACCCAGTGCACTGTCCAATACATGATGATCAGATAGAGATCAAAACAAAAAAACATAAACAAGGAGGCTCTAAATGGCCTCCACAACAAAACATGAATAATCACTACTGCTCAGTGCTAGCATCTAGAGTCTAGACATCTGACAAGCCAATGTCCTCTTCCTCAAACTCTGAACCAGAGGGGGAAACCGCTCGCTCCTCAGAGTCCTCCTCTGAATCAACATCCTAAACTGGAACTATAGCCCTACCACCCTGAGATAGACGAGTTATGCGCCTCTATCGTGGCTGACTAGAGGAAGTCCCTGCAGCTGCAACTGGAGGGCTTGGGACTGGGTCTGCTACTAGTGGATCTGCATTGAGCATAGCCTCTGGCTCTACCTGTGTATCGAAGTCCATCCCTACACCAATATCCTCATCAGAGTCAAACTCTAGTGGACGAGTCTCCACTACCCAATCTGATGTTGGATCAATATTCTCCAACACAATGGGATCTGAATCGGGTCTTTTGTTTAACAATTGGTTGCGTCTTAGTCGGAGGTTGTACTGGACATACACTAGATCATTTAACCATTTTTTCTCCAAATGGTTTCTCTTCTTTGTGTGAATCCTCTCAAAGACAGACCAATTGCGCTCACACCTAGAAGCACTGCAAGTTTGACTCAAAATGCGGATTGCAAACCTCTGCAATTCAGGACAATGGCTACCAAATGCCTCCCACCATTGTGCTGCAAAAAATGAGTTTCAGTTAGCTCAAAAATTTATATCCAACTTTGAAATTGAAATTATAAACAATTATTATAAATAATAAAATATGAATTTGAAAATTGAAATTCTTTGTTTACCTGGCTCATCTGATTCCCTTGCAATATTTGCGAGGTTCTTGCTAAAGGTACCTGTGGCTTGGCTGAACACAATGATCTGATTGTGTATATTCAACTGCTCACTCTCTATGGGGATCATGCGATCAATGCAGTCAATCAATCCATCTCTAACCTCCCCATTCAAAGATCTTACTTCCTGCGCTTTATAATGATACCTTGGGTTCAGAAAATACCCAGCTGCATGTATAGGGCGATGGAATTGATTGTTCCATCTCTGATCAATGATTTCCCAAATGGGCCCATACTTACCCACTCTGTCCTTGTATGTTGCCCTTATTTGCTCCTTTTCTTGATCCATAGCCTCATAAATGAAGCCCATAGCCAATATTTCCCCATCCACCAAGCGCAACACCTTAACCAATGGCTCAGCAAGTTTCACAATCTCTGTTGCCTTTTTCCAAAATATTTCTTCATTGACTTTCCTTTTCACATCTTTGCCATCCTGTTTGCGAGCCCACTGACATTCATTCCATTCATCACTAGAAAACAACTTTTGCAAGTTTCTATGTTGGGAAAACATAGATTGCAATGTCAAAAAATGTGTTGCAAATCTAGTGATGGCAGGCCTAATAATTTCCTTGCCCCCTGTGTTTTTCCTCATCAGATTCAAATTCCACAAGTGATTGTAAATATATTTTGTGATGCTTTTTTCATGGTCTCTAGTGTTCTTAATCTAGTCTATTTTTCCAATATCCTCAAGCATGAGGTCTATGCAATGTGCAGCACATGGGGTCCAAAAGATGGTTGGGTGTTTTTCCTCTAACAATTTACCAGCAAGAACATAGTTAGAGGCATTGTCTGTGATGATTTGAACAACATTTTCCACCCTCACCTCTTCAACAACCTCATCCAAAAGATGAAACAACAAATGTGCATCTTTCACCCTATCAGATGCATCAATTGATTTTAGAAACATGGTTCCCCGTGGGCAAAAGACAATAAATTTTATGACGGTATAGTTCCTCTGATCAGTCCATCCATCTGACATGATGGTACATCCTGTATGTGCCCATGAGTTTTTGAAATCTTTCAAATAATCATCAATGGACATAATCTCTTTTTGCAAAAGAGATCCTCTTAACTCATGCATAGTAGGGCCTTCGAAGCCCTTTCCAGCAACATATATGGCATCAAAATTAGGTTCATAATATGGTGAACGAGTAGCATTGAAGGGAATATCAACATCATACCACCATCTAGCAATGTAATCACAAGCAACATCTCTCAATTCTTTTTTCCAATGAGCATCTAAGTGGGTTGCATTTGACCTCTACTTGGAGGACTAGGACCATGTGCAGTTGCACTATCGGAGGGAGAAGAGGGCACGAAAAAACTTTTGATAGTACCCTTATTTCTCATTTCACCCTTACCCTTTTAAGTAATAGATTCCATAAAGGGAGGAACATAGCAAAAGGGGTTTGATGCATCAGTGCAAGGGATAGATGAAGAACCCTCATAATCAAAACTTGGGTTGGCAGCCATCATATGTTGTATATTTCTCTTCCTCCCAATTTTAGCGTGTATTTATTTTTACCTAATTTTGTCTTCCTCAAACTTTTGAAATTGCTCTTTCAACTCCCTAATTTCCCCAATGTTTTGTGCTTCACATGGAGTAATTTAGCCTCTAAGACCAGCCAAATGTAGTTTCAGTCTATGAATGCCCCCTCCACCCCCCCCCCCCTAATTTTTTTCTTACAAAATTTGCAATACATTTGATCATCAACCATTTCAGCATACGCCCAAGCAGCATCTTTCACTCTAGGGGCCATTTTGGACTGAGTTTTTGACTTGGAAAGAAAAGGTTTAAATCTAAAAATGAAAAAAAAAAAGACTATTCATTCTATGTTCATTTCTTTCACCAAAAACTATGTTTACCATTTTCAGATTTGCAAAATAAATAAAACAAGCAAAGGCAGATTTTAGAAGAGAAAAAATAAATACCTCTGGCCTCTAGCCTCCTGAATGTAGCTCCAACAAACCAAATTCTCAATGTTGCTCCAAATCTTGCCCAATAAGCTCCTCACTGCTGCCCCAAAGCTTGCCTAAAAGACTCCTCAAAGCTACTCCAAAACTAACTCCACAACTCTTCACAAAATTCTCACAAATGCTCAAGAAAATTCAATGGGATAGATGTGAGGTATTGAGAGGGGTTGGGTAGGTTAAATAGGATGGGGAGGGGTTAGATAAGGTAAAAAAAACCTAACAGCAAAATTAAAATGAATTTCAAGTCCGTTTTTTTGGATTTTTTGGGGCCCGCGGCCGGCTAGGAGCTGTCTAGCCGAGCTAACTCGGGCTCGGCGAAGCCGGCCGAGTCGATGTACGACTCGGCCAGCTCGGTCACAAACCAACCGCCAGACCGGTTTAACCACCGAGTCAGACCAGCCATCCCTTTGGCTCGGTCGACTCGGTTGGTTTCGAGTCTGGACGACCAGTTTTTAAAACCATGCAAGTGATGGTTGATAGGTGGTTGTGAGGTTGTTGAAGGTCATATTTAACGAAGACACGTGGTTATTTAAGAACAAAAGGCATGAGGAGACAAATCAATAGAAAAAGGGGCAGCATGTCAGCATACTCAATAGTTCAACCCAAATTCTCTTCTCTTCTTTCATCTACCTTTGTCCTTTCAGTTACATTTCAATGGGATATAGCTTTAACGTCCTATGACACCTATGTAATGTTAGGAATAGTGTTTCCTTCTTTTTAGAAGAGATGGAGTTGGTGCCTCTCTTTCTATATATACCATTTGTAAATATTATCTCATGGTTGGATGTTGGTATACTTGAAGACTTAATATAATAAAAAAAACTCATTTTTGCACTTCATGCTGGAGGATTTTGTGATTCAGGAACTGTCTAATGTATGGTGTGTTTATCTCTTTGTTTATATATTCTAATTTATCAATTGCAGCAGCTAGTAAGGTGTGAGTAAGAAACTGTTAGAGGATCTAATAGTAAATTATCTGCTTTTCAACTTCCTGCAAATCATATATATGTTGTAGAACATGTTAGTGAAGGTTTCATGAAAGATTTGTGGAATACTTTATGCATGTACTCTACTTTCTAAATGTTGTTTACTTTACATAAAATAGAGTTTGTGTAAATATCCATCATTGTAGTTGTGTGACTGATTTAGGATATGAATATTTATTAGAACAAGTACCAACTATCCATCTCCTTTCATTTGTTATACTCTTCTCCCTATACTACCAATTTACCCATATAATTTATACTTGCCACAACTTGCCAAATGCATGAAAGTCTTAAAGAATAAAAAATAATTTCAAACTCTTTGAGAAGCCATCCCACCATTCAAAACCTTTAAATTTGAAATGAACTATGATGTGTAAGGCTTACTCCTTTTGCAGTCAAGGAGTGACTCGTTGCGCTAACATAAATGTGAGAAATTTGAGTGGACAAAGGAATGTGTAGCAAGTTTCAAGCAGTTGAAGCAATTGTTGACAAATGCTCTAGTGTTAAAGAGTGCAGATCTAGACAAAGAGTTTGTGGTGTGTAAAACTTTTTGCAAGAGAGGACTTGGTGGAGTCCTTATGCAAGAAGGACAAGTAGTATGCTATGAGTCACATAACTAAATGAGCATGAGAATAATTATCCGACACACGATCTTCAGTTGGCAGTGATCATTCATGCACTGAAGATGTGGAGGCTCTATATTTTTGGCAGGAGGTTTGTATTGATGAATGATCATAGTGGATTGAGATACTTGTTTGACTAGCCAAATATGAATTCCACGAAAGCTAGATGGTTGGCCATGATTAGTGAGTTTGACTTTGAGATTAGGTACATCAAGGGTAAAGAGAATAGGGTTGCAGATGCTCCTAGCAGGAGGATACATGTGAATCATATAACAACTATGTGTTCTTATGGGACAGACTTACATGATCAGATCTTACATGCAGGATAGTAGGATGACAGGTTCATGGAGCTTAGGCACAGGTTACAACAGTGTACATTTGATGAGGATGTGGACTATCATCTTACAATAGATGGTTTGACCACATTTAGGGACATGATATATGTGTCAGACAACAATGAGCTCAAGAAGACTATCTTGCGAAAGTTTCGTGCGAAACTGTATTTAGGTCACCTAGGATATCATAAGACATTGACAACAATGAATAAGTTTTATCATTGGCCGAATCTGAAGTAAGACGTGCTAGAGTTTGTGGTTAGATGTTTGGATTGTTAGCCAAGAAAACCAAAATGTAACCATCCAGGTGGACTACTACAGTCGATTCTGATTCCAAAGTGGAAATGGGAGGTCATTTCCATAGAATTCATCACATGTTTTCTGAGGACATATAGACAACATGATTCCATCATGGTTGTGGTGGACAGGTTGACAAAGGTAGCACACTTCATTCTAGCGAAGTCTACATATTTATCTAGTGATGTGGCATGTGTATTCATCAGATATTTGGTAAGATTACATGGTGTTCCGCGAAACATTGTGTCAAGCAGGGATGATAAGTTCATTTCCAAGTTTTGAAAGGACCTGTTCGCAGGTTTATGGACAGATTTGGCCTTTAGCACAACTTATCATCCTCAGGAAAATGAATTGACAGATAATGTCAATGGGATTTTGGAGGACATGTTGAGGATGTATGTGATGCATCAGTAGAGGAGATGGGGGAGTACCTTATGTTGGTTGAGTTCGCTTATAATAATGGTTACTAGGAGTCATTGAGGATGAGTCTGTTTGAGGTAATATATGGGCGGAGTTGTAATACTCCCATCAGTTGGAGTGATCCAGTGAATAGGGTGTTGATAGGACCAAACATGTTGGCAGAGATGGAATAGGAAATGTAGGTAATCAAGAAGAATATAAAGGCAACAGAGGACAGGCAGAAAATTTATGAAAATAGGAACAAGATGTCTAAGGAGTTTCGGGTTGGGGAACATGTGTACTTGCACATCAAGCCCAAGAAGAGATCCTCAAGGATTCGATCACATGCCAAGCTAGCACCACGGTTTTGTGGACCTTTTAAGATTCTTGAAAGGATTGGACCAGTAGCCTATTGACTTGCACTGCCTCCAACAGTGAAATTCCATGATTTTCTCCATGTGTCATTACTTAAAGAGTATGTTAAAGATGTTGATCATGTGATTGACTAGTCTGTATTGCACATGGAGCTAGAAGGAGAATTATAGCTGGAACCATAGTGTATTTTGTAGAGAAATGTGCTCATGCTTTGGAACCGAGCAATCGAGCAGATTAAAGTGTAGTGGAAGCACTTTGGGCCCCATGAAGCTACATGGGAGATGGCGGATCAGATGCAACTTATGTATCCTTCTCTATTCATTGGTTGAGCGAATGTTTTGGTATATGTACATATGTATATAGATGTAAATACCACCATGAGTTGTGTTATAAATCTCCAATAAGCGGTACGGGTGCCATGTCATTATGATTGTAATGTTGTTATTTTTGTCATGTTGGTTTGCTTGTCAATAGGTTGATCATTGTAAATACTGCAATGAGATAAATTATAAAGCTTTATGGTAATTATGTTTTGCTTCAATAGTCTTGTTGGTTGTAGGTGTCATTGAACACCAAGGATGGTGTTCCCCCAAGGGGGTGGGGGGGGGGGGGTTTGTAACAACCCTCGTAAAAAAATCATGTAAATAAAGTTAATAAAGGAAAAGTAAAGACTAAGGTCATGAGACACGTATTCCAAGCTGAATGTTGGGAAAAACACCCTAGTGTGGGTGTTTATTTGGTTTATTATGGCTAAGGAAATTGGAAAAGTATTTGGAAAGGAAAAGTGGCATTTATTGGCATTTATTTTTGAAAATAATGGAAAAGAGTAGAAAAGGAAGATGAAAGGTCACAAGTTGCATGTGAGGAGGAAAATGAAGGAAAAAAATGGAAAGTTGAATAAAATAGAGGCCTCATTAATAAAAGGCTTACGAGGATTAGTTGGTACCTTTTTTCAGTTTAGTTTTGGAGCTCTCTCTATTCTCTCTTTCATACTCTTGGACACTTAGATTTTTCTTGAATCACTCTAGAATTGGATCAAGGAAAGAAAAGGAAGGACTAAGAAGACAAAGGAAAGCAAAGATGAAGAAAGGAAGAGAAAGATCAAGCTGCTACAATGGGTTTAATTGCAAGTATCGATTTTCATGTGTGATTTGCATGGTACACAAGTGCATATTTGGTTCTGTTGTTGTCCTTGGCATGGGATTTTTGAGGTGTGACAGTGTTCTCCAGCCTAGCCTTTCCATTTTCTGATAGCCATGGTGTGATGGGTTCTCTTGTATTTGGTTGAGTTGGATTGCGGGATGGTTTCGAAACCATGTGAGGTGGTCTCTGAAAGAAAGAACGCATGGCCTAGGAATCCTTAAACTGGACTAGGATTGGGGTGAAACCACATTTTGTGTGCCTCAGTAGGCTTAGTAATCCTTACTGGTGAATGGCGGGATATATGGTAAATCCCAGAGGTGTGTTCACTCTATTAAGCCTAGGAATCCTCGATCAGTGTAAGGCGAGATATATGATAAATACTGGAGGGTGGAGTCTCTATTAGGGCTAGGAATCCTCGACCAGTTAATGGAGGGATATATGGTAAAGCCTTGAGACTAGGAGGTAGGAAAATTCCTCACGGTGTAGGTGAGAAATTTTGGTGGCATCCATGCTTGTCTAGGGTATAGCGATCCAGTGGGGATTGCAGTAAAGCCTGAGGAAACCTCGTTTGGCTTGGTTTTGAGTCCCACATTCATGCTTGGAATATGTCACGGGGGTGATTGGTTGAAAAAAAATATTTGGTTCATCCAATCTATCTTTGGGTGGTTCATGGAAGTCCCATACCTGGTTGGCTTTCACATTCATTAATAAGAGCTTATTCTCCTTGGTATTTTATGTGTAAATGTATTAATTTATATGTGGATTTTATGGTTGGTATATCCTTGTTATTTATGTTGGTTATATGTTGGTTATGAGTATGTTTTATGACAAACTTGATGTATGGTTCCCATCATGTTTTGATTAGTAAAGGAATACACAATGTATATATGTCCTAATAGATGATAATGAAACTATTGTGATAAGGCAACAATGTTTCTTTACGAATCTCGTATAAGTATGAGACCCCTATGCTCAGATATGATTTTATGACCTGTAGATTAGTATCTTTTTCCCATCTTATTTATCTTTTTTAAAGTTTTCATGAAGTTCTTGGTAGTGGCCTGAGTCCTAGCTCTTAAAAAGTGGCACAAAATCTGGGTTCACTGGCACAAAACTAACTGGAAAAGTCCATAGTCACTGCCATGCCTTGTTATGGGAGATACTGGAAGGCCTCAATCACTTGTAGGGCTTGTCATGGGAGCGGTTGAGGCTTTGGGTCAATCAAATGAAGAGTTTTCTCAGGGATTGACCACTTGGAAGGGTTGGTTGGCTCCTGAAGGTTTTGTAGTATGTGTGGAAGGTCATATTGGTTGTTTTATGTTGATTCCACTTCCTTAAGGTGACCTAGGAGGTTGAATCACATCATAGCAGCCTATCATCACATGTTTACCCCAATGGACCGGTTAACTTGGGTAAATGTGGGAGGAGGGTTTTACAGAAAACTCATGAGCTGCTGCTCATAAGGTCATCTACAAAGCAACTTGCCTTTTGTAAAGCTACAACATCATCCATGTAGAATTCTCCATTAGACGATCCTTCCAGTTCACCAAAAATTATAGATACTTGTTTCCCCTGGTGTGCTTTGCAACTCTGGTGTCCAAAATTCTTTCAGCCTCCAGGCCCTCTGCCATAGTCATCTGCTTCATCCAACTATGTTCACTTACTTCTCCACTACTCTAATTTGCTAGAGTTTCACTTTCATCACTAGCTTGATATGGGTACAAATCAGCCACATTGAAAATAGGTGATATACCTATGCCCATAGGTAACTCAAATTCATAACCATTTGCTGAATTTTTTTTGAGCATCCTGCAAGGTTCTATTTTCTTCATCTTGAGTTTGTTATATTCTCATCCTCGAAATCTCTTCTTCCTCGGGTGGGATAATACCATGTCCCCTACCTCAAAGTTTACCTCTCTTCTTCTTAAGTTTGCTCTTTTTTTTTACTTGTAGTTGTTGTCATGTAACTTTTGTTTTATCTCCTCATGTAAGTCACTCATTGCTGCTGCAAAACCCTCCCCATTAGCACTCCTCTGCTCAAGTTTTCCCAAATCTCTTAGCTAATAAACTCCTCTAGGACTCATTCCATACAATTTCTAAAACAAATTATTCCCTGTGCTCCTATTTGGTGAATCATTGTATGCAAACTCAACTTGAGCTAACACGCGATCCCACTGCTTGAGATTCTCACCCAGAAGGAGCCTCAATATGTTTTCGAGACTCTTGTTCACAACTTTTGTTTTCTCATCAGATTGTCGATGATAGGTTGAACTGAAGTTAAACATTATTCCAAGATTCTTCCACAAAGTCATCCAAAAATTCCATGTGAACCTGGTGTCCCTGTCAGAGATTATACTCTTTGGCAAGCCTTGCAATCATATAATCTCATTGAAAAACAAATGAGCCACATATGTAGCATCACTAATCTTGTATCACATGATAAAATGACCCATCTTTGTAAATATGTCTACAACTACAAGTATAGAGTCCTTACCTTGCTGCATCCTTGATAAACCTAAGATAAAGTCCATACTCACCGAGTCCCATGGTCTGTTGGGAATGGGAAAAGGGGTATATAGTCCAACATTTTGACTACTCCCTTTTGCATGTTAACACACTCTACATTTGCTTACACATTTTTGCACCTTTGTCCACATATTAGGCCAGAAATAAAAATGTTATAGCTGCTCAAGTGTCTTGTCCACAACAAAATTCCCTTCTACTCCCCCATTGTGTTTTTCTTGCATCAAATTCTCTCTCATTAAGCAATGAGGGATACATAATTGACTTTCCTTGAAAAAAAAACCATCCAACAACATAAAATCCCTCCATGGGTTGCTATCTCTGCTCACTGGGATCTTGCATGCTTTAAAGGCCTCTCGAAAATCAACATCATCCTCATACAAGTCCTTCAAATAATCAAAGCCGAAAATATGCACATGGCACTCCTCCTACTCAATCAATTAACTTGTTCTCTTTCCCACTCACATGATTCAAAACAAAGGTGAAACTTTGTAGGAATTGCACCCACTTGGCATGATTATGGTTCAACTTGTGTTGCTACATTATGTACTTTAATGTAGAATGATCAGAGAACAAAAAAAACTCCCTGGGAATCAATTAGTGTCTCTAACGCTTCAAATCTTGAACCACTGCATATAATTCCTTCTTTTTTTTTAACAATGTCGAATATTTGTATTACTCTTCGAAAAGGAAGCAAGCTCTCGCTTACAATATTGACGAAAAAGGCAAAATTAAGGAGGGGAACAAGCAACTGGGACTATAGTCCAGTGATTTTACATCAGGGCAAGGAATTCCTCCAACAACATTGGATTTGTAAATACTAAAAAATTACTTTAAAACACAATTAATCTGACATTTCATAGTGGGAAATAATTATTGAAAACATGATACCGATCCTACGAATTTCTTTCTTCTAAATTGCTGCTGATATATAATTCGATTATGTTCCTTCAACTAATTAATGAGGCCCTTCATATGTTCAATCCTGAATTTGTTTCCCATGCACTGTGGGCACGCTACTGAAGAAGGTTGATCCATTATAGCACAGGCAGAAGAAGCAATAAAATATCGCAGAGGAAACAAACACGGATATGCAAGCTTGAGCAGAGCAGAGGGAACAACAATCAGAGCAGAGGGAAAAACAATCATAGCGGAGGGAACAACAATAAAAGTGGAGGGAACAACAGAGCAGAGGGAACAACAGAGTGGATGAACGCAATGATCCAGTGTGCAACAAATGGGAGCAACAGAGATAAGGAGCACTGTAGGGAGGTTAATGCGAAAGAAGGTATAAGAAAATAAGGCAGGGGAGGGATGACGAGAAGAGGACAAACAGGTGGGAGACTCGAGAGGGCATTAGGACGAGGCAAGAGAATATATGAAAGGGAAAGGAGGATCTTAGATGGGAACAAAGAGGGGATAAAACAAGGAGATGTTGAATAAAATAATTGGATATAATCCATCACCAGATTCTGAGTGATGCATTTCCAAACTTTCAGAGATTTGATGTCGATACGTGGAGTACAATTATGGGATGATTTGAAATGTGACATTGTTACCTGTTCTGAATTCACCTTTATCCCTTACGACAACTCTATTTGCTAATGAATAAACATTTTTTTTGTTGTCTCTCAATATATGATAAAAAGAGACTTTTCCCAAATTAACGAGATTTTCTCTAATACGAAGAATGATTTGTGCCAACTCTGCATTCTTCGGAATTGTGTTATTAACCATTTGTTGGATGATAATGGAGAAGTATCCAAAAAATAACATGGTTCATTGTGTCCCCCCCCAGAATGTGAGAACCTAATAAAATTCCATAAGTTTTTTTTCTTTTTTTTTTAGATCCTAGGCCCCATTCGAATTCCAAACTTGAATGTTGCTCACTGTTCAGAATATAACCTCATGCACCAGATCTTTTTGGGTTAGATTTAGATGCCCCGTCAAAGAACATACAGGAACGCTCGAGATTATCGAATTCCAAACTTCAATTTTTCTCATTGTTCAGAATATAGCCTCCTGCACCAGCTCTGCTTGGGTTAGATTTAGATGCCCCGTCAAAGAACATATAGGAACACTCGAGAGTATTGATCCACTTGAGGAATTATTTTTCCTTTAGCCTTACTTTCCAAGATTTGTTATTGAGGATGACTTTTTCTAATTTGTGCTAGGGGGTATATCTTCCTTTCAACAACTACAGATATCCAAATTCTTTCCTCATGTTGGAGAAGAGAGTTATCAATCTTTTTAACTCCTTTTGAAAAAAAAAATTCAATTGCTAGTGCCTAAGCCATGGCAGTGAATTTCCATGGATTTGATTTTATGCCTTGAAAGATCTGCTTATTTCTAGCAAGCCATAGTTTCCAGATGAGAAAAGAAGGTAAGATTAGCCAGAATATTTTAATAGTATTATTATGTTTAAAAGAGTATGGGAATAAGTTCCTTCATTTTGAGTAGAAGTGGTCGGTGATTTGGTTGAAATTTAAGTCAACGTACAAAGCACCGATGAGGAGATTCTAGCAAGCCTTTGCAAAATTACAGCTGACAAACAAATGATTTATGGTTTCTTCCTCACTATTGCACAAGGGGAATCTCGAAGGTCTAATTATGCCTCTCTTTTTAAAATTATTAGTTGTTAATATCTTACCTCTTGGGACAGTCCATATGAAGATCCTTATCTTTGGAAGAGACTCTATTTTCCACACTATTTTCCAAAGGGGCCAAAACTGATTGCTACCTTGATCTTGAAGCTTAGTGTAGCACGATTTAACACTGAATTCTCATGTTTTTGGATTCATATAAATGTGTCATGTTGATCATGTTTGAGCGGGGAAGCACCTTTTAAAAGGAAAGTTAAAGTTTCCCATTGGAGAAAAAGGGTCGAGGGAATAGGAGGAGCTCTCCAACCATTCCAAGCACCATTTTCTTAACACCAATTAGATATCTGCTCCAGTTGCATTATTCCATTTTTGTTCACCCATTCCATCAAGGGCTAAATTTCTTTGTGTTGTGAAATTGGTGGATGTCCCATTATATTGTCCTTCCATATGTGTATATCTTTACCTCCTTTTGGAATTATTGAGGCATTCTTAGATATTATTGGAATTAATTTTTTAACAAGTTTCCATAACTACAAGCAAGGTCTTAAAGGGACATTTTTATTTAGAAGAAAGAAGTGGGAGAATTTTAGATACTTGCTTCCAAGATTTGCTTCCACAAACTCGGATTACCAATGATCATTATCCATATTATTTTTGCTTTGAGAGCAAGATTCATCAAGCCAAGAATCCTTATATAAATTCCCCCCTACTCATAAGGTGTTGTAACTCGCTTCCAATTAACCAAGCTTAATATTTTAATTTATGTTTTTCCTCCTTACAAAAGGAAACCTCTAATGACCAGCTAGATCTGTTTATGGATGCTTGTTGGAGTCTATACTATTGCAAACTGATAAGATGGAAGCATTGATAGAACAAAATTAATTAATATAACTCTCCCGTCTAGGTTGAGCCATAAGATTCCCCTCCCGAGAAGTTTTTTCTTCATTTTTTCTATAATGTTGTTCCATATTTCAGTTTTCATATTATTCTTCATAATTGGAAATCTCAGGTGTTTTAAATGTGTCTAGTTGCTTTGAAAGGGAACGCTGAAAATTTGAGAAATATTCTGAAGTGTTCTGATTGGCACATTCCAACCATAAATGCTACACTTATAATGGTTTATTAGACATCTCGAAACCTCCAAGAAGTCATCCAATATGTTTTTAAATCTTCTTGCAACTATGCATGTAGCACCCCCAAGCAACATTGTGTCATCAACAAAAAGAGAGTGGTTGGTGCTTTTTATTCTGCCTTTAATAGATATACCAACGATGGATCTAGTTCTACAATGATCAATATTGCTGCTAAGTGTTTCTTCCATCAAGATGCAAAGAAACGGGGAGAGAGGACATCCTTGCCTCAGACCTATGTTGCTTTGAAAAAAATTACTTAGTATTCCATTTATTAGAGGAGAGATCCATGGGCCTTTAATGCATGCCTGAATCATTTCAATGAGGTCTTTAGAGAAGCCATTTTTTTTATTTTTTTTTATTTTTATTTTTAAACTGATGATAAAAATTCTAGTTTCACTTGGTCAAAGGCATTTTCCATGTCCATCTTTAAAATGAATCCTTGCTCCCTCTTTAAGAGGCTTGAGTGCAATGCCTCTTGTACCACTAATATGCTTTCTATAACTTGTCTCCGTGGTATGAATCCCCCTTGATTTTCTGATATCAACCCCTATAGGAGAGGCTTGATCCTGTTGGCAAAGATTTTTGAGATTATTTTTTAAGAAGAGTTGCATAGAGAAATAGGCCTGAATAGTTGAAAGGAGGTCAGTTTTTGATCCTTCAGAATTAAGGCCAAAAAATTGGAATTAGTGAACCCTCCATTCTTCTTTTTCTTGAAGGTCCACCGAATCTTTTTTAAGACACCTTTTTTAATGATGTTCCAAAATGATATATAGAAAGAGAAGGATAAGCCATCTGGCCCTGGTGCCTTATCTAGTTGGAAGGACCAGATCACAGTTCTAAGCTCCTATTCTTCTATTGCTTTCATTATTTCCTCATTTTCTTCTGTAGTGATCTTACTTGGGATGTGCCTTATAAAATTTTCATTGTTTGATTGTTCAAGATCAACGGAAAACAAGCTTTTGAAGTGTTGATAAGCTTCCATTTTTAATTCCTCTTGTCCTCTGATTTATTTCCATTTGATCTTGTTATCTCTACTATGTGATTTTTCATATTTTTTGCCTTTGCTAAGTTATGAAAGAAGGATGTATTTTGATATCCTACATGAACCCATAAACTTCTTGATTTCAGTCTCCATAATTCCCCTTCTGCTCTATTGTTTTTATATGTCCCAGTGAAGAGATTTCTCTTGCAACATATATTCTTTTTTCTCTTCCCCCTCTTACATTATTTTTTGGAGGGTTTCTAATTTTTTTTGTAGCTCAACTTTATTTTGTTGTGGTTCTCTGTATTTAAGTTTTCCCATTCTTTTAACTAAATTCTGGTTTCTCTAATTTTTGTTTCCCACCTATATCCTGGGCACCTAGTGATATTATTCTTCCATATATCAATCAAGAGAGTATGAACTTCCTCATGATTGCTCCATAGAGGATTGTATTTAAAAGGAAGGGGTTCAAGGTTCTTACCCTCCCCCAAAAAGAGAGAAATCAGATTGTGATCCTATGTTGTTGAAGCTATTATCCTTGAAGTTATTATATTGAATTTTTTGATGAGACAATCTCGAAGTAAAATTCTATCAAGTGTTTCTTTTATATTCCCCATGCCAGATCTTTTATTGCTCCATGTAAATTTTCTATTTTTAGGATCAATGTCCATGAGATTATTTTCTTCCATTATATATTTTAACTGCTATTTAGACGGATCCGCAAGAAAGCAACCACCTTTTTCTTCTTTTGTGTGCAAAATCAATTTTAAATCCCCACCTAAAATAATGGGAAATGAAGAGGAGGAGTTGAGGTTTTCAACTAATGATTTCCAACATTGCGCTTTACCCCTGTAATGTACTAGAGCATAAATGTTGAATAGCTAATGTGAATTCCTGAAATTGTGTTTTGTAGATATGTTCTTAACTAGTGCAAGATTTTGATGTTAGAAATTAGCACAAAAGGGGCTTTATCCCACCATGTACTGATACCTCCCGATGCTCCCGTGGTTGATGTTAGTGTATGTCATTCACCAGTGATCAAATGTACTCTATCAAGGTTAATTGATATGGTCCTAGATCAAATTTTATAGTTTCAAATAAGTTTTCAAACAAAATTTGATCATTGGTTGTTGTCTAGGTCAGTGCTACTCCCTTCAGATGTTCATTTTATCGTTATTGATCATGGTCATGTCTTCATTTAAGTGTCCTAGGTCATGAAACAATTAACATGTCATCATTTAGGTCATGGTCTAGGGTTTCACTTGATTTGTCATTATATTGTCATAAAAAGCAAAAAAGAGTCATTTCCATCACTTGAGTCACCATTAAAGAGAGTTATCAACTTAGGAAAAAAAATATAAAGGTAAAAGTAATATTTTCATTTCAAAAGAGTATGTCGACTGTGTTGTAGTCCCATAATTCAGTTTTTCAAAAAGATCAATGATATCACCTCCATGGCTTAAAGAAAAAATCGACCTCCACCTTATAATAAGATCATTCAAGCATTCCAATTGTTCATTTCACCTTCATTGAGCACCTATCCATCATTGAGCATCATTCCAGCCACCAGGGCATTGAAATTCATCTTCAAAACCACTTGCTTACCTCTCACGCTGCGCTTTTGCCTACTACGTTGCGTTTCTGGCTCTTGTGCTGCGCTTTTGGTTATGGAGGCCAAGAAAGAATCACAGGGATTATTTTCAGAATTTCACAGGTTCCAACATCTATTTTTCAAGTAATTACACCTATGTTGTCTTTCTTTGGCATTATTCTTCTCAGAAAATTCAGCGAAAATCCCTCTCCTAGGGTTTCACTGCGCTTATGGTCTCCATGAGTTTTTGCTTCATTACAATGGTAAAAAAGCTAGGTTTCCTAATCTATTACCCTCTTCCATACCTCACTTACCTCCCCTAAACATCTCCCATATTCCTTCCCTTAATTTCCCTCACTTTCGCTACAAACCCTAGCCTACACTGCTCCATTGGAAAATTCCTAGGCTAGCACTGTGTTTTTCACCTTTTCACACCTTCCCCTCGCTATTTTCAAGAAATTTCACCTCCCTACACTCCCTAACATCTACGCCTATATCCCCTAATTTTTTTCATATTTTTCCCTAACTCTTATCCCCTCCATTCCCTTCCCTAAACTAGCTGCTCTTTTTCCCCTCTTTTCCAATCATAAACCCTACCTTTCCCTCCTATAAAAATAGGGTTTCTTGACAAGAAAATTCAACACCATGGCCAATGAAAAGAATAAATACAATAAGGGAGGACATGTCTCCATATATGAGCCAACTCATATGCAGGAGATCAATGCTTCACAATTCATCAAAAGGTCATTTAAAAAGGGGTTTACATTGCACACAGGGAGAATCCTACTTCAAATTTACTTTCTGAATTAATGAAGACGAATTTGAAAAAATTGAAAGAATTTTTTTTCAATCATAGACCAAAGAAAAAAAACCTCCTTCAGTTTATGCACAGGTGTTATGATTTGAGGGAAATGCCCAAAATACAGTTGCTCCAGGCCATTTTCTGCACTTTTGGACAGGTTGTCTTCAAGTGAATTTTTTAGGGGGTTGGAGCAGGGGTTAGCAGTGCTTGATGACTTCATTGTGTAGTACACATCCTAATATTTCCATCCATACCACTTGCAGCCCAAAAATCTTATGGGAAGGCCTCCAAATTCCCTCTCAAAGACCACGCTATGCTTCTGCAATGTTTTTGTGACCAATTTCAAACTTGTATTATGAGAAAATACTAAGGTAGTTTGGAAATCTGGAGGAGGTTTTTGTTCATAACATACCAAAGTATAGGAACCTCTCCCAGTTTTTCAAAAAGTGTTGTGGTTAGAGATATATTGATCCATATTTGAGCCCTATTTTTGCAGTTTTTTTTTGGGACAGAGGGTCCAATGGGGTCAACCTTACATGGTTGGATTGATTTTGACGAGTACATTCCAAAAATGCTTTTGGTTTTGCATGAAACTTCCTAAATTTGAAGAAAAAATCAAAAGACACCTCAATTTTCATGTTTTTGCCACTGTTTTTCAACCCACGCTAGGTTTCTGGAGTAGCCTTGGAAAAATCCAGTTTTGAGGGTCTTATATGTCTAATTTTGAAAGTTTAGAGGTTGGGTTGGATAGAGTACATCCATGGATACCTTATCCAACCTTCATATCAATAAAATATGACTAAAATTCACCTCAAAATTCCATCTAAGTGCACGCTACATTTCTATCAAAACACGCTACGTTTATGCCAGGCACGCTACGCTTCTATGTAGGAGGCTTTCTGCATAGGTGTCAGTGAAAATGGTCAAAGGTTCGAGGTAACAACTATCTCATGAGATGTTTTATGATTAATGAAGCCCATTTGTGCTCCTCATTGTTGAGGGATCTTGTAATTAATCAAGGAGACAAAGACACATAGTTGTTAACTAAATTAGGGGGGACTGTTTCTAACTTCCCTAAAAACTAGGCAATGAATCATTAGGTGTATTAATGAAGTGTTTTGGATTAGATTTCAACCCATAGTGATATAATATTCTATATTTTCTATATGCACTGATCAGGAGCTCAAATCTGAGCTTGGGAAAAAGCTTAAAAATGAAAGTGCTCAAATTGATTTGGAACCTGAGCGACGGGATAGGCCTCGGCGACACGATCCCAACGCCGTGAACGACACTGAAAACCGACGCTGTATGAAGAAGTTATTCAACTTTGAAGTTCTTCAATTTCAATTAAAAAAATGCCAGTTTGACTTTAGAAATTGGCAAATATTAAAAAAAGAATATTCCGAGAATATTCCGTGGAATATTTTGGGAATATTCCACCTGTTGACCAGTCAGCAGTCGACAAGTGGCAAGCGCTGGTTCGTGGAAAAGTTGACTGTATATGTTTTGAACCAATTATGGGCTGCCACGTGGCAGGCCCGGAGGGCGCCACGTGGCCCCCTGCTTTGAGAAATGGTCGTATGTTAAAACATTTTGGAAGTCCGTAGGATTTGAACCTCCGACCAGCAATGCACAAGCGCCATGCTTTACCAATATGCCAAAAGCTTATGTTTTGACATGTATTCAATTTGAATTGTAAATGTGCTATGGCAGAGTTTAATGTTATGGTTACACGGTTGGCTCCCAACATATAATGCCGGAGGGATTTGCGGCCTCATGTCACTTTATATTTATCGCTAATAGTTTATGCCGCCCCTTAAGTTAGCGCTGTTTCCTCCATTTTAGGCGGATTTGCCAGATTATCTCCAGTTCACTAAACTTAACTTGAGTTTTTTTAGGGGGAGACTGGCAGTTAGTAAATATGGCATATATTTCACATGGGGGATCCTTTTGGAGTGAATTTTTTTTTATTTTGGGTCTCTTCGACCTTCTGAAGCCATGGGAACAGGTTTCACAGCCATCTGAGGTCGTTTGCAGGTGATTTTGCTTCGTGGAAGTTCCAGGAGCCACTAGGGCCAAATCAGTTTGGGAGCTGCATTGGGAATTGTGTAGCCAGTGAATGTGGAACGAAGGTCATTCCTGAAGTTTTTCAGCATTATGAATCCATTTCTACAGCTCGTTTTTCCTTTTGAGGCATTCTTCTCATTGTTTAGCTTGAGGGAAGCTTTCAGGGCCACCAGGGCCATTTCAGTGTTGGAGCTGTTTGGGGGCTATGTTCATCCATTTTTGGTGATTCAAAAGCCTATTTCTGCTATTTTCGACCTTCTGAGTCTGATGGCAGAGGTTTCAGAACCAATTGAGGTCATATTCACCTCAAAATTCTCCATGCAAGTCTAAAGGGCCACCAGGGCCAATTGGGGAAAGTACTGTATAAGGTACAATTTCACTGTTTAGTGTTTGGGAAAGAGCATGTTTAGCTAATTCCTATCTTCTGATTCTGTATTTACAGTCAGATCTGTCTTTTGAGACACTCATATTCTTGTATTAGCCTTTGTAGAATTTTTAATACAAGAGGACAAGCCTAGTTTGAGAGGCTTGGTCCAGCAGATGTAGCCCAGAGGGGGGGTGAACTGCTTTATCATTTTGATGTCTTTATTTGCTGAAGATGATATGCTAAACAAAACTGATATAAAGTGTTAAAAAACAAATATACATAACTTGCATACACACATAATCACCTACTTAGCTGCAGAAAGTTATTTGTCTTATTCCGCAAGACATCAAACTTCAAGTATGTGTATGTCAAAGACTTCTAAGTGTTTACTTCATTATTTCTTTAGGCAGAGCCTGTAGAGGGCCCGGTAGCCTCTGGAACTCATCCTCTCTTTAGAGGTGACATGTCCGGTGAATGCCCCTACAGTCTATCTCTGTATAAGAAATAAGAAGTTTTCACAATTTCAGAGGTCACTTTGAGTGTATAGCTCACATTTGAAATTATGGGAAATGGATACCTTGCACCCTTAAACAAGTACATTCCATTTTCAGATCAGATGGTATCAGAGCACTAGGTTTGCTTGACTGACATCACTAGCTTGATTCTGTAGCTTGAAAGGTGTCTTAAGCAGTGTTGAAGATTGACTGCTTTATTATTCTGCAAACTACTTGTTGTTTGAGTTTGCTGAAGCTCTTTTGTTCATTTTTATAATGACAACTTCCATAAGTGAGTTCTCAAAATCGTCCTCCTTCACAAGATTTTTTTATGAAGGCTTGAAGCAAGAATTTTTCATCATGATGAATATGGTGAGAGAAATGTATGAGGATGAAAGAAAGAGCTCTAGACTTCAAGAGCAGTTGAATTCCATGAGGGAAGAGAAGCAATTGCTTTCTGACCAATTGCAGGAAATGGAAGGCCAACTTCGTATTGCAAACATGAAGCTGGAAAGGATGCATGAGTTGGAGACACAACTCCTTGTTGCCAAAGAAGCCTTAGCCAAGTATCAGCTTGAAGAAGAGGTAAAAAATTCTAGTTTGTCTTCAATTTCTTATAAGAATGTTTATGCTGGTTCTTTTGAGAAACATACCAAAGGCATAGGGTCGAAGTTGATGTCCAAAATGGGATATGAAGGAAAAGGATTGGGAAAACATGCACAGGGTATAGTTGAGCCAATAATGGTTGAGGTAAGGCCTAAGAATTTGGGTCTTGGCTATGGACAATCTTATGGAGAAAGTTCCAAAGCAGCCATGTAGGAAGAAGGTGTGCATCAGCATGCACTTGAACAAGGGAGTGGTGAAAGCTCTAAAACCATTGATGGGATTGATAGTGTTCCAAAGGGAGCTTCTTCTTCTTTCGATTCACCTCCTCATGAAGGTAATGAAGGTGAAAGAGAAAGATATAAATCTGATTTCAATCATATTTCCTTTGATCATGTAAAGCATGGAAAATTTCCACACAAGCATGGGAAAAGAATTGCATGTTCTTTTTGTGGTTTGTTTAACCATAGTGTTTCTAGATGTTGGAAAAGAATGGCAACATACAAGAAACTTTTGAAGGAAGGGAGGCAAGAAGCCAAAGTTCCAATGAACAATGCAAATCATGCGGTCAAGAAGATGAACATGTGTTGCACTTATTGCCATAAGCAAGGACATACTGTTGAAAGGTGTTGGACTCTGAATCCAACAATGCTTCCACAAAAGTTGAAGAAATGGGAGAAAGAGTATGGCAAGAATGGGAAGGAAGTTTCCATCATTGATATGTGTCAGGATGATACACATGCTAATATCGATGTGTAGTTAAAGGAAGCACCTTTGAAATGGATTGGTAAGAAATGGTTAGAATTCTTATCCAATTAAAGTTGCATGTCTTTTGATTGAATGCATTTTCTTTGTTAAGGGAATGCAAGTTGCACGATGGAAAAGTTGAGTAGGAGACTCACTCTATCGTAGCGAAAGTTATATTCATTTCAGCTTTGAAAGTACATGTACATGTGATTGAGGATCTTGTACTTATGATTGTACTTAAGAGAAAGTTGAAGGATAAACTGCATGCATGAGAATGAGATGCATAAGCACAGGGATCATGATGATTTCCTTGTATTTTAAACATGTATGTGTGATTAACTTGAAGGGTTGATTACTTTGTTTTTAACCATGCATGTAATGTAATATTGACTTGGAAAAAGTTAATTTGATCTCCAAGATTTTAAAGAGGAGAAATGATGAAGTGTTTCATCTTTGTAAAAGCCTTCTCATTTGGGAGGCAACTCTTCTTCTGGAGCGGAGGTGCCATGGATGGGCATCGTGACAGTTGGCAAGCCCACATGTTCAGGGGAATAGTTCAGCTCATATATCAGCAACTTTCATTACTGGTTCCTGCAATTTCAGATTTGTCTGGCGAAAGAACTTGGTCGGGATTCGACAAGTACTTGGCGTATGCAGCAAAAAGTCGCCATGACGACATTTAGCAAGGCAGGACATTTTTGGCATTAGTATGCTCTTTTGGCTGACTGGAAGAAGATATTTCTGTTCCTCAAGTGCTATACAGTTCAGATCAGAGATTCAGTAAGCTTTTGGGGACCAAAAGCCTTCTCATTTGGGAGGTGTGATCAGGAGCTCAAATCTGAGCTTGGGAAAAAGCTCAAAAATGAAAGTGCTCAAATTGATTTGGAACCTGAGTGACGGGATAGGCCTCGGCGACACGATCCCAACGCCGTGAACGGCACTGAAAACCGACGCTGTATGAAGAAGTTATTCAACTTTGAAGTTCTTCAATTTCAATTAAAAAAAATGCCAGTTTGACTTTAGAAATTGGCAAATATTAAAAAAAGAATATTCTGGGAATATTCCGTGGAATATTTTGGGAATATTCCACCTGTTGACCAGTCAGCAGTCAACAAGTGGCAAGCACTGGTTCGTGGAAAAGTTGACTGTATATGTTTTGAACCAATTATGGGCTGCCACGTGGCAAGCCCGGAGGGCGCCACGTGGCCCCCTGCTTTGAGAAATGGTCGTATGTTAAAAATTTTTGGAAGTCCGCAGGATTTGAACCTCCGACCAGCAATGCACAAGCGCCATGCTTTACCAATATGCCAAAAGCTTATGTTTTGACATGTATTCAATTTGAATTGTAAATGTGCTATGGCAGAGTTTAATGTTATGGTTACACGGTTGGCTCCCAACATATAATGCCGGCGGGATTTGCGGCCACATGTCACTTTATATTTATCGCTAACAGCTTATGCCGCCCCTTAAGTTAGCGCTGTTTCCTCCATTTTAGGCGGATTTGCCAGATTATCTCCAGTTCACTAAACTTAACTTGAGTTTTTTTAGGGGGAGACTGGCAGTTAGTAAATATGGCATATATTTCACATGGGAGATCCTTTTGGAGTGAATTTTTTTTTTATTTTGGGTCTCTTCGACCTTCTGAAGCCATGGGCACAGGTTTCACAGCCATCTGAGGTCGTTTGCAGGTGATTTTTCTTCGTGGAAGTTCCAGGAGCCACTAGGGCCAAATCAGTTTGGGAGCTGCATTGGGAATTGTGCAGCCAGTGAATGTGGAACGAAGGTCATTCCTGAATTTTTTCAGCATTCTGAATCCATTTCTACAGCTCGTTTTTCCTTTTGAGGCATTCTTCTCACTGTTTAGCTTCAGGGAAGCTTTCAGGGCCACCAGGGCCATTTCAGTGCTGGAGTTGTTTGGGGACTATGTTCATCCATTTTTGGTGATTCAAAAGCCTATTTCTGCTATTTTCGACCTTCTGAGTCTAATGGCAGAGGTTTCAGAACCAATTGAGGTCATCTTCACCTCGAAATTCTCCATGCAAGTCTAAAGGGCCACTAGGGCCAATTGGGGAAAAGTACTGTATCAGGTACAATTTCACTGTTTAGTGTTTGGGAAAGAGCATGTTTAGCTCATTCCTATCTTCTGATTCTGTATTTACAGTCAGATCTGTCTTTCGAGACACTCATATTCTTGTATTAGCCTTTGTAGCATTTTTAATACAAGAGGACAAGCCTAGTTTGAGAGGCTTGGTCCAGCAGATGTAGCCCAGAGGAGGGGGTGAACTGCTTTATCATTTTGATGTCTTTATTTGCTGAAGATGATATGCTAAAAAAAACTGATATAAAGTGTTAAACAACAAATATACATAACTTGCATACACACATAATCACCTACTCAGCTGCAGAAAGTTATTTGTCTTATTCCGCAAGACAGCAAACTTCAAGTATGTGTATGTCAAAGACTTCTAAGTGTTACTTCATTATTTCTTTAGGCAGAGCCTGTAGAGGGCCAGGTAGCCTCTGGAACTCATCCTCTCTTTAGAGGTGACATGTCCGGTGAATGCCCCTACAGTCTATCTCTGTATAAGAAATAAGAAGTTTTCACATTTTCAGAGGTCACTTGAAGTGTATAGCTCACATTTGAAATTATGGGAAATGGATACCTTGCACCCTTAAACAAGTACATTCCATTTTTCAGATCATGCACTCCAAATGAACTCATTTTTAGGGGTTGGATAGTTGATATTGCAGTATGGAGCTTATGTACATCTTTTAATAGTGAAATCAAAGACATATTGCAGCTATAATTTTGGGACTCCAGTGGTATGTTTATTAGCATTGTTTTTTCTCAGTGTTACCATCAAATTGAATGTTTATTCTTTCATGAAATCACATGTATGCTTCAATATGATGATATTATGAGTCTTTAAGCAAAATTCTTACTTTTCTGCTCTGTTTTATGATATTTTCATAAATTTGTTTTACTTCCTTTGATGAATGAACTCATATGTTATATGCTCATTCTGATTCTCTCTTTTTCAAACCCTATACCACAATGAAAATATAAATGTGTTTCTAAGTATACCTACCTGGCCTCGTCTTCATCTCTACAACTATTCATTTTAAATCTAACCTTGAAAGCTAGACCTAGTTCTTACACTAACACTTCCTATCCAACAAAATTCAAAACAAACTCTAATCAAAATCACTGAGCTTATATCTAGCCTAAGATATTTTCCTTTCCAGTCACCTCATTGACTGTGAAATTGGCCTTGAGAGAGCCCTCCTTGGTTTGGTAGGGCTAGCCACCAAATCTAAAGATTGGTTTCAGGTTACGTCCTTCAGTCTCCTTTCTCAGCCTTGGGAAACAGAGGGAGTGATAAAAATTTTGGCGCCGTTGCCGGGGAGAAAAGGTTAAATATTTCTTGGGAAAGAACAAAAAATATTAGCTCTGATTGTTGATGGTGAACAGTGGTCAGGAACAAGAAGGTTGTGCATCTTTCACATGGTGACTCCAGTGTCGAAAAATCCAAAAGGTCAGAGTTTTCATGGCGACTCCACTGTTCAAAAACCGGTAGCTTGAAGAACTTCCTGGTGACTTCATTGTTTCCAAGATGGATTCAACTGTTATAAGGTATGCCCCTATGAATCGTGCTCACATTCCTGGTTTTCCAAATCAAATTCCTTGCATATATTGGCAAATTTATGTACCCAAATTCATAGATCGAAATGAGGATGAGGCTATTTTGCATGTAATAAAATTTCATTGGCATAAACATAAGCTTGGGATTAGGTTTCATGAGGATTGTTTGATGATAATGTTTATGGATACCTTGGAAGGGAAAAAAAGATCATGGTATGAAGGGTTGAAGCCACGTAGATTATTCTCTCTTAAATATTTCCACACAACATTCTTTGAGTTTTATGGAAAGTCTCACCATTCATTCTTGTTGTTCAAAGATTTTTGTGAACCCAATGAAGATTTCATTCAATATCTTGAAGAGTCTTTTGGTGATGAAGAGTGTCTAGATTATGAGATCATAGAGGCCCTTCATGAATTTTATTCTCAATAGAAAATAACAGAGATTAGCTACCTTGATACAAAGGATCATTCACAACACACAACAACTCCTTCTTTGCTCGAAGATGAAAGAGATATGCATCATGATAATCAAGCTATATCCCATGAAGTTAACAAAGTTTCACAACCTTGTCCGTATTTTCATGATCAAGAGTATGAGAACTTTTTTAAATAAGAAAAAGAAATAGACAATCCATTGGTTTATTCATCTTCTGGGTCAATGATCGAGGAAAAACATATTACAAATCCTTTTAAAAATTCTTATTTTCAGTAGCATGAGAATGCAAACCAAGACAATGGGATTAAAGGGGTATGTGAAATAGAATTGCATCTTGCTGTGCCAGTTATTGAAGATTCCATTAAAGTTAATATTTTTCAAATATCTAATAAATCTACTACTTTAGAAACTCTTAATTCAGACTCACATGAAGGATTACTCATGAATCCATTTTTGAAAGAGAGACACATGTAGTTTCAGATTTTGAAGATGCTAGACTTCAAATTGACCATCATAAGTTGCAGGAAAGTAGTGAGAAATAAGAGGTTGTTTTAGAGCCTTTTGTAGATGATGATCTTCCTCCAGGTTCATAAAATTAAGAGTTTGCTGAAGAAGAGGAGTTTGTCCTAGATCCTATGAATGTGCACATTTTTGTTGCCTCAAACGCAGAATTACAAGAACAAACTTCCCTTTCTCCTGATATTATTGAAGACCCTATTTCCAATTTGTTGCATCCACCTGGGAAGATGAATCTTCTTGTATTTATGGATCATGAGCACATGTTCAGTGGACACTTTGAGTTGCCTATATTTGATTTCTTTTGCCTGCTTAAGGAAAGTGTGAGCAGGATTCAAGTAAGTAGCCATTTGCTGGATTGGTTACACTAGAGGGATCATATCACATGATTGTATATATATATATATATATATATATATATATATATATATATATATATATATATATATATATATATATATATATATATATATATATATATATATATATTTGGTAGTAGACCATCTAGATCTTAAGCCCTTCTCCTCAAGCTTCAAATCCTGATGATAACCTCCCACCTACTGAATATATATATATATATATATATATGGTCTACTACCAAAAGTAAGTAAAGTCAGTAGTCAAGTTTTTGAGTCAAAGTCAATTTTTGTTTCAGTTAGTTATTTGAGTGTCTACTATTTTATTTTGACTCCATTGCCCAATGGATGAAGCTACCTAGTCTACGGTGTTCTTGAAACCTCCTAAAAGGAGCTACCATCCCCAGTTGGAGCGAATGTTAGTGTCTGTCAGTCACCAATGATCGAATGTACTATTTCAAGGTTAGTTGATAGGGCCCTAGGTCAAATTTTATAGTTTCAAATAAGTTTTCAAATAAAATTTGATCATTGGTTGTTATCTAGGTCAGTGCTACTCCCTCCACCTGTTCATTTTCTCATTACTCATCATGGTCATGGCTTAATTTAAGTGTCTTAGGTCATGAAACAATTAACATGTCATCATTTAGGTCATGGTATAGGGTTTCACTTGATTTGTCATTATATTGTCATAAAAAGCAAAAAAGAGTCATTTAGGTCAAGAACAAACTTCCCTTTCTCTTGATATTATTGAAGACCCTATTTCCAATTTGTTGCATCCACCTGGGAAGATGAATCTTCTTGTATTTATGGATCATGAGCACATGTTCAGTGGACACTTTGAGTTGCCTATATTTTATTTCTTTTGCCTGCTTAAGGAAAGTGTGAGCAGGATTCAAGTAAGTAGCCATTTGCTGGATTGGTTACACTAGAGGGATCATATCGCATGATTGTGTGTGTGTGTGTGTGTGTGTGTATATATATATATATATATATATATATTCAGTAGGTGGGAGGTTATCATCAGGATTTGAAGCCCGAGGAGAAGGCCTTAAGATCTAGATGGTCTATTGCCATAAGTAAGTAAAGTCAGTAGTCAAGTTTTTGAGTCAAAGTCAGTTTTTGTTTTAGTTATTTATTTGAGTGTCTACTATTTTTTTTCTGACTCCATTGCCCAATGGATGAGGCTACCTAGTCTACGGTGTTCTCGAAACCTCCTAAAGGAGTTGCCATCCCCAGCTGGAGCAAATGTTAGTGTCTGTCAGTCACCAATGATCAAATGTACTCTTTCAAGGTTAGTTGATAGGGCCCTAGGTCAAATTTTATAGTTTCAAATAAGTTTTCAAATAAAATTTGATCATTGGTTGTTGTCTAGGTCAGTGGTACTCCCTCCACCTATTCATTTTCTCATTACTCATCATGGTCATGACTTCATTTAAGTGTCTTAGGTCATGAAACAATTAACATGTCATCATTTAGGTCATGGTCTAGGGTTTCACTTTATTTGTCATTATATTGTCTTAAAAAGCAAAAAAGAGTCATGTCCATCACTTGAGTCACCATTAAAGGGAGTTAGCAACTTAGGAAAAAAAATAAGTTAAGGAAAAGGTAATATTTTCATTTCAAAATACTATGTCGACTATGCTGCAATCCCATAATTCAGTTTTTCAAAAAGATTAATCATGTCACCTCCATGAATTAAAGCAAAAATCGACCTCCAGCTTATAAGAAGACCATACAAGCATTCCAATTGTTCATTTCACCTTCATTGAGCATCTCTCCATCATTGAGCATCATTCCAGCCACCAAGGCATCATAATTCACCTTCAAAACCACTTGCTTACCTCTCACGCTGCGCTTTTGCCTGCTACGCTGCATTTCTGGCTCTTATGTTGTGCTTTTGGTTTTGGAGGAAAAGAAAGAATCACTGGGATTTTTTTTAGCATTTCGTAGGTTCCAACATCTATTTTTCAATTAAGTACACCTTTGTTTTCTTTCTTTGTCATTATTCTTCTCAGAAAATTCAGTGAAAATCCCTCTCTTAGGGTTTCACTGCGCTTTTGGTATACATGGGTTTTTGCTTCATTACAATGGTAAAAAAACTAGGTTTCCTACTCTATTACCATCTCCCATACCTCAATTAGCTCCCCTGAACCTCTCCCATACTCCTTCCCTTCATTTCCCTCACTTTTGCTACAAACCCTAGCCTACACTGCTCCATTGCAAAATTACTAGGCTAGGAATGCGTTTTTCACTTTTTCACACCTTCCCCTCACTATTTTCAAGAAATTTCACCTCCCTACACTCCCTAACATCTATCCCTATCTCCCCTAATGTTTTCATTTTTTTCCCTAACTCCTATCCTGTCCATTCCCTTCCCTAAACTAGCTTCTCTTTTTCCCCTCTTTTCCAATCCTAAACCCTACCTTTCACTCCTATCAAACCAGGGTTTCTTGATAAGAAAAACCAACACCATGGCCAGTGAATAGAAGAAGTAAAACAAGGGAGTACATGTCTCCATATATGAGCCAAATCATATGCAGGATATCAATGCTTCACAATTCATCAAAGGGTCATTTGAAAAGGGTTTACATTGAACACAGGGACAATCCTACTTCAAATTTACTTTCAGAATTAATGAAGGTGAATTTGAAAAAAGTGAAAGAATTTTTTGTCAATCATAGACCAAAGAAAAAAAAACTCCTTTATTTTATGCACAAGGGTTATGATTTGAGAGAAATTCCCAAAATACAATTGCTCCAGGTCATTTTCTGCACTTTTGGACAGGTTGTCTTCAAGTCAAATTTTCAGGGGTTTGTAGTGCTTGATGAATCCATTGTGTATCAGACATCCTAATATTTCCAACCATACGACTTGCAGCCTAAAAATCCTATGGGAGGCCTCGAAATTCCCTTTCAAAGACCACGCTATGCTGCTGCTGAGAGCACACTACGCTTCTGCAATTTTTAATGACCAATTTCAAACTTGGATTATGAAAAAATGGGAAAGTATTTTGGTAAACTAGAGGAGGTTGTTGTTCATAACATACCGAAGAACGAAAACCTCAGTTTTTCAAAACGTGTTATGTTTAGATATATATTGATCCATATTTGAGCCCTATTGTTGCATAATTTTTTAATAAAATTTTGGGTTTTTGGAAATTTTGGGAATTTTGGATGTACAAAAGAGTAGCATGGCCATGCTACGATTTTTATAATAGGGTCTAATGGGGGCCAAATTTACATGGTTGGATTGATTTTGATGGGTACATTCCAAATATGGATTTGGTATTGCATGGAACTTCCTAAATTTTAAGAAAAACTCAAAAAACACCTAACTTTTCATGTTTCTTCCACTGTTTTTCAGCCCACACTACGTACCTGGAGTAGTGTTGGGAAAATCAAGTTTTGAAGGTCTTTGAGGTGGTATTATGCAAGTTTCAAGGTTGGATTGGATACAGGACCTCCAGGAATACCTTATTGAACCTTCATATCAGAAAAAAATGCCTAAAAGTCACCTCAAAATTCCCTCCAAGTGCATGCTACGTTTCTGCCAAGCACACTACATTTCTGTGCAGGAGGATTTATGGACAGGTGTCATTAAAAAATGGTCAAAGATTCGAGGTAACTACTGTCTAGTGAGATTTTTCATGATTAATTAAGCCCATTTGTGCTCCTCATTGTTGAGGGATCTTGCAGTAATTAATCAAGGAGACAAAGACTCTTTGTTGTCAGCTAAATTAGGGGGGATTGTTTCTTACCTCCCTAAAAACTAGGTAATGACTCATTAGGTGTATTAATGAAGTGTTTTGGATCAGGTTTCGACCCATAGTGATAGAATCTTCTATATTTTCTATATTTACTCCAGCTGAAGTCATTTTTCGGGGTTGGATAGTTGATATTGCAGTATGGAGATTATGTACATGTTTTAACAGTGAAATCAAAGACATGTTGCGACTATAATTTTGGGACTCCAGTGGTATGCTTATTAGCATTGTTTTTTCTCGGTATTACCATAAAATTGAATGTTTATGATTTCATGAAATCAAATATATGCTTCCATATGATGATCTTATGAGTCTTTAATCAAAATTATTACTTTTGTGCTCCGTTTTATGAGATTTTCATAAATTTTTTTACTTCCTCTAATGAATGAACTCATATGTTATATGCTCATTCTGATTCTCTCTTTTTCAAAAACTATACCATAATGACAAACTAAATGTGTTTCTAAGTATACCTACTTGGCCTCATATTCATCTTTGCAGTTGTTCATTTGAAATCTAACCTTGAAACCTAGACCTAGTTCCTAGACTGACACTTCCTATCCAGCAAAATCCAAAACAAACTGTAATTTAAATCTGAGCTTATATATAGCCTAAGATATTTTCCTTTCCAGTCACCTCATTGACTGTGAAATTGACATCAATATATCCCTCTCTAGTTTGGTAGGGCTAGCTACCAAATCTAAATATTGGTTTGAGGTTACCTCTTTCAGTCTCCTCTCTCAGCCTTGGGAAACAGAGGGAGTGATAACAATTGATATAGAGATTACTTCATAATTTTTTGTTTTTGAATGTTTTGGAGAATGTATTGCTCCAAAAGTATGGTCTCTTGAAACATGAGAAGGATTGGAATTTCTGTTTTGATTAAATCTTTTGCTGCGCTTATCTTCGAGAAGTGACCCAAAGCTCTGCAATTCCAAGAGACTATATTCACTATTTGTTGTTGTTTGTATTTGAGGGAGCTTTCCATCTTGGGTTATATTGTTGCTTTCCTTTTACTCCTGCATTTTTTCCAATGGAGGTTTCCATGGCTTGCTGCGTGCCTAATTCGATTTCTTTTATTGTTTCATCATCTATCAATTATTTATTGGATTTTTTTGTAGCCTTCTTGTGGAATTCCGATGATACTAAGGAGTCTTATGATTTAGTTCTTTTGAGAACGCGATCGAAAGAAGGTAAGATAGGGCTGGATGAAGGAGGAGGGGAAGGGGGAAAGGGGAGAAAGGGAGGATTGGAGGGGGAAGAGGGGGAGCCAGGAGGAGATAGGAAGGTGTCCAACGATAGAATGGGAGGTATGAGTGAGTCTAAATATTGGGGGGAGGGAATATGATTGCAAAAGGAATCAAATTTGAATGATGAGAAGGGAGAGAGGAAGAGGATGGTTTCTCACGCACTCTAGGAGGAGAGGAGGTAGGGGGAGGAGGAGGTGTGACATCATAAAGAGATTAAGATGGCAGTTTGGAGATTTTGTTCCCATATTTTTTTCTTTTAACTTGTTCCCTTTGAGGTTCTTTTGGAGCTTCTGATTCCTCTGTTTCATTCTTATTACATCTATTTTCAAAGTGGCCATATTCATGGCATACCTTGCATTTGAATGGAATTTTCTCGTAGTCCAGTTGTTGCACGTGAGTCCAGCTATCCACTTTGAGTTTGATTGCTTCTGGAAGACCTTTGTCGAGCTCTACTTCAACGCAGATTTGAGCGCAAGCATGCATTTTTTCTTTAGGTTTGCTCCGATCAATATATTTTCCTACTACATTCTCGACAGCTTTGACATATTCATCTCCCCAACAGTGAAGAGGATGGTGGGGAAGAGGAACCCATACAGGAACAACACTTGGCACGTCCAACTTGGGATCAAAATCTAGAGTCCATCGATTTAAATACAGTCCTCTTTTTTCCATGAAGTAAGGAACATTTAGGAAGATAAAGTCTTTGTCCTCCTTAGATTCAAAATGAAATTTAAAGAATCCTGTTTCGCATAATCTTATTGATATTTTTCCTTGGATGGAATGGGACCAGTTACATTTCACCCATTTTTGCACAGTTTTGGGGGAAGGACAAAGGCCAGTAAACTTCCCAACCAGCCCCTTTTCAGCCAAAGAGATATCAGCTATGCGAGGAAGAGCTGGTGGGAGGAGGATATCTGACATATCATCCAATTTCTTGAAGAATTTTGAAAGAGCGGGAAGAGGGAGCAGAGCTACCAGAGATGAAATGAGGGATGCAAGGGATGAAGCTACAACATCTAGGACAAAGGAAGAAAATTTATTATATGATGCAGTGAGGGGATCAATATGCTCCCCTCCTAGAGATGGATCTAGAAGGGACATGGGAGTGAGGCGCGTGCAGGAGGGAGGGAGGCACACATAGGAGGAAGGGAGGTGGAGGAGGCAGAGCAATCAACCTAATACAAAAAATAATTTTCTTTCCACCCCATAATCACATACTCCACCCCATATAATTCCTTATCATAAGAGGAGTATTTCTATTTTGAGTCATTCAATTTCTCACTGAAATATGCAACAGGTCTACCTTCTTGACTTAATACTGCTCCAATAGATGTTCTATTGGCATCACATCTGACTTGGAAAAGTTGATTGAAGTCAGGTAGTTTCAACATTGGTTTCTTAGTGGTCTTCTTCTTCGAGAGTTGGAAAAATTTCTCTATTGTTGTTGTCCAACAAAATGGTTGTTTATCCTTATTGATTGTTTCAACGATGGGTGCAAAAATACTACTAAAATTATTGATGAAATTCTGATAGAAGCTAGCTAAGCCATGAAAGCTCCTATCTTCGAAAATGTTCTTGGGTGAAGGCAATCTTACAATCGCCTCTATTTCTTGAGATCCATTTTGAGTCCATCCTTTGAAATGACAAAGCCTAAATATACCAACTCAGACCTCATGAAAGTACATTTCTTCAGGTTAATCAATAGTTTCTCTTGTTGCAACCTTTCTATAACATACTTTACATGCCTTCTTCCTTTGTTCAGCTAAAAATAAAAATATCATGCAAATAAACTATAAAAAAATTACCCAAAAACTCCTTCAAGACCTCGTTCATCAACCGCATCAAAGTACTTGGTGCATTCATGAGTCCAAACGACATGACCAACCATTCTTATAGGGTGCTATTGGTTTTGAAAGTTGTCTTCCACATATCCCCTTCTCTGATTCATATATGTTACACGTCATTTTGTTTCCATGACAAATGAGCATTAGAATGGATCTTTGACGATTCAATTCATGTGTTCCAAAGCACTTTCAACAACTTAATCACCTTGAAGAAAGTAAGAATTATGGGTTAAAGGTCAAAAACCTTATTTTTAGTGGCTTGCGCGCTTTCGTAGCCAGTTTCCGTGCATGCGCAGTTCCTACCATTGGTACCCATGCAAAATTGCGCTCTATATTACACTATGGACCGCAGACATGACTAAAAAAAAAGTAAAAATAAAAAGTTAATTCTAGGAGCCTTGTTGGGCGAATATATCCGAACTGAAAGCTTTAAGGTCATGCTTATTTGAGCCTAGCCCCTCCCATCATGGAGCTAAATCCCATTATTTAAGAAACCCTAATCCCACCTTAAGTGGATCTCATCATTTTGATATGGATCTAGAACTTCCTCCTCTTGGCCTATAAATTGAGTGCAGGTTAGAGGGTTGAGGGAGGTTGCTGAAGATAGACTTATGCTGGTCAAGTTAGGCTTGAGAGCTTATCATCCAAGGAAAGAATTGTAGTCTTATGGGAGGAGCTTGAAAAAATCGAGGCAAATGTTGTAAGACTCTTATATATCTCTGAATTAATACAATTGATCTCTTTTTCTCACTACATTGTTTTATGGATATGATGAATGATTTGTGTTATTGTTAATTTATCCATTGAAATGATGCTCGTTACTAATCTGCTTGATCATTAGCTTAAATATTTGAATTATCTATTTGTTGAAATTTGTAACAAGAAACAGTGAAATTGGCATCCATAAATGAAATCCAAAAAATGGCACCCATAAATGGCTACCATATGAGGCTTCTGATTTAATTTCCCCTTAGTTAAATTGGAAGAAAAATTGTAATTTCATCTCATGACAACTTGTATTGGTTAACTGATTCAGAAAGACTTAGTTAGGTTAGGAAATTAGAGTTAGAGGTCAAAGAGGAGACATGTATAGGATTTTCCTATTTTTAGGGGGTCCAGTTACAATTATTTGTGAGTTGTTATTAGTTAACTCAATCAATTGAGTTAAAATCAGTTTAACTAGTTCAAACTGAGAGATGAGCTAGTGAGAGGTCCAGTGAATTAAATTAGATTCAATTCAAGAGTAGTGATCAATCAGTTAACTAATAATTCGCTATAAATAGTTTTTTCATGTTAGTTCTAAGGAAGGCCCAGTTGAGATTGAGGTTAAAGGGAAGAGATCTATCAGTTTTACTATTATAAAACTGTACAGGTCAGGCACGATTTCATCAAGAAGGCCTTGAAGGATTGCACAATATTTAATTGGTATTTTCCTAATTAATAGGGGCTCAATTGGCCTAAGAATGCGTAAGGAAGGTTGGTTAGGTAGTGGCAAGCAAGAGGTTAAATACTTGACCGATTTTTCTTAGATTTCAAGCCAGATTCAAGCAGGATGAGAGTGAGACAGTCAACAGAGTGTAGAGGTTTCTTAGTGTGAGGAATATCATTGTATTGTTTCATGATCTTGACCATATAAAATATAGAGATAGAGGGGTTTTGAGCAGTTTATTTCCCCATATACATCTTGTGTTGTGCGATAGATAATTTCTTTCTCTTGCTTATATGTGATTGCACGATCATGTTTTGTTTCCGCAAATTGTAGGAAGGATTCAGTATCTTGTTTTAGTACATTACAAGATCAGGTTGAATCCCATTGGTAGATTTTCTACATGGTATCATAGCGCTAGGAATCACAATAGAAGAGAAGAAATTGAGTTTGTTTTGAACATGTTCAAATTTACAGATTTATTCTTTAGGATCCAACAACAAATCAAGATGTCTTTCAAGGAATTGAGACTCGAATATGCTCTTGAGGGAAATTCAAAATTACATAGCATGGAAGGATAGGATGGAGGCAGCGTGTGAGGACAACGGGTTGAAGGAATTCATAGATACTAATATTCCCAACTTCTTGATGCATGGCAGAAGAAGGTAGAAAAGGCGAGAAGTATATTGTTAGAGGGAGTTTGAGATCATATTGTCTCGAGTATCCATGGGAAGGTGACTCCATATGCTATGTGGAAGGCCTTGACATATCTGTTTCATAATAGTAGTGAATATGGGAAGTTGGTGCTGAAAGAAAAGCTCAAAAAGATCAAGATTGAGGAGGGAGAGACGATACCAACATACTTAACGAAGTTCACTCAATGTCAAGATGAGCTTGGAAGTGTTGGTGTGAAAGTAGCCCATGATTATTTGGCGAGCCTAGCTCTTCTAGCCCTTCCCAACAGCTGGCATAGTTACCGGGACTCTGTGAATGGGAGAGAGAAGTTACCAAAATGGGAGTGTTTGTGGTCCGAATTGGTAATAGAAGAGATAAGGCGGAGCACCAGAGACAGGACCTCCGGAAAAGACAAAAAAGAAGATTTTTCATTGGTTAGAAAAGGTAAGAAATCCAAGGAAATAAGTCCCAAGGTGAAGAGGGCAAGAGAGACTTGTCCAAGATAATTTTTTCTCATTGTCACGAGTGCGGGAACTATGCCTCGAATTGTCCACAGAAGAAGGCAGGAAAGAAGGAGCCTGTAGTTGCAGCGGGTGAAGTGCTTGCTTCACAGTTCAAGCTTGATTTTACTCTCATTACATGCATGGCCAACACTGTAATGGGATGCATGTGGTATATATACAACAGTGCCTCATTCCATATGATGGGGAATAGAGATCTCTTCAGCGACTTAGAGGAGAAGGACGTCTAGTAGAACATAGAGTTTGGAGATGACATGATGTATAACATGATCGACATAGGTAAAATTACCTTTCAGGGGGAGTCTATCTCCCCTCTCAGACTGACATATGTTTTGTATGTTCTAGGACTAAAGAAGAATATTGTCTCCATAGCGATATTCAAAGACTGTGGTTATGATGTCATATTTAGAAAAGGAAAGGTGTTCCTTTGAAAAATCGCCACAGGACAGGTGAAACAGATTGGTGTAAGAGTCAAGAACTTGTATGCTATCGAGGTCGAGGATGCATGCAAATCTTTGAGGAGAAAAGCAGAGGTTAGTGACTTGGTGGTTGAGAGGTAGCCTCTCAACATGAAACCTCAAGAGCAGTCTTAGAAGGTTGTGGAGCAGACACAATTGGAGAAGAAGAGAGGATACCGAGTGGAAGCGTCCACTCAAGCAAAGACCTCCAGTAGGGGGAAATTTCATGCCAAATGGGTAGAGGGAGCACACACAACCATACCTCTAGGTGAGAGGTGGGCCAATGTGCTAATATAATCCAAAGAGAATAAATTTAGGCAAGATCCATTGAGATGGCTTGTCTCATGTATCAAACCTGGCTATGATAATCCCATAGTACACAGTAGAAGGATGGATAAGTTAGATTGATGCATTCAGATGTCAGGAAGGCAAAAACCAGAGTGACAAATGTCAGATACTGGAGCGCAGATTAGAGTTGGAAACAGTGCAAAAGGCACAGATGCAGAGTCAGGAACACATAGATTTCAATAGACAGTGCAGTAACCAGTACCAGTCAAAGACTCTGATGATAGATGCATCATACGGAATCAATTTTTTTTTAGGCTATTCAGTTTCAGGAGTTGCAGGAGCAAACAACACTAGAGAAGCGTTGCATGTAAAAAATTTCAAAGGTACCGGATCAAGATAGATTGAATTCCTTTCTTTTTGAGAGGGAGCATTGAAATTTTCAACAAGAAATATTGAAATTGGCATCCTAAATGAAATCCAGAAAATTGCACCCAGAAATGGCTACCATATGGGGCTTCTAATTTAATTTTCCCTTAATTAAATTGGAAGAAAATTTGTAATTTCATCTCATGACAACTTGTAATGGTTAAATGAGTCAGGAAGACTTAGTTAGCTTAGGAAATTTGAGTTAGAGGTCAAAGAGGAGGCGTGTAGAGGATTTTCCTATTTTTAGGGAGTCCAGTTACAGTTATTTCTGAGTTGTAATTAGTTAACTCAATTAATTGAGTGAAAATCAATTTAACTAGTTCAAACTAAGATATGAGCTAGTGAAAGGTCCAATAAATTAAATTAGATTTAATTCACAAGTAGTGATAAATCAGTTAACTGATAATTCTCTATAAATATTTTTTGTGTGTCAGTTCTAAGGAAGGCCTAGTTGAGATTGACGTTAAAGGGAAGAGAACTATTAGTTGTACTATTAGAAATTTGTACAGGTCATGCATGAGGTCATCGGGAAGGCCTTGAAATATTTCTCAATCGTTAATTGGTATTTTACTAATTAATAGGAGCTCAATTATCCCAAGAATGCATAATGAAGGTTGGGCAGGCAATGTCAAGAAAGAGGTTAAATACTTGACCACTTTTGCTTAGATTGCAAGCCAGATTCGAGCAAGATTGGAGTGAGACAGTCAACAGAGTGCAGATGTTTCTCAGTGTGAGGAATAACATTGTATTGTTTCATGATCTTGACCATATTAAATATAGAGATAGAGGGGTTTTGAGCAGTTTCTTTCCCCAGATACATCTTATGTTGTGTGATTGATAATTTATTTCTCTTGCTTATATGTGATTGTGTGATCGTGTTTTGTTTCCGGAAATTGTAGGAAGGATTCAATATCTTGTTTTAGTACATTACAAGATCAATTGAATCATGTTGGTATATTTTCTACACTATGTTGCATATTCCTTTGATCCTTTGGATGATATGTGTGTAGGTTTGTTTCAAGCATTGAAGAGTTGCATCGAGGATCTTCATCAAGCATTTCACAATAAGGTATGGATCTAATTTCCTCTCCTTTTATATTTATGATTAAAGCAATATATATTCAGGGAAAGAGTAGTTTGATTGTATGCTTGTTACTTGGTTTTGTTGGAAATATAGGGAGATCTCTCTTGTCCGCAAGAGGGATTAGTACAAATATAAAAAATTGATGAGTCGCGACCACACTGGGGATCAATTATGTTCTCTTCCTTTTCCTTGTTTTTATTTTAGATCTTTTCTAATAGCTTGACCTGAGTATTGTCAAGATAGGTGTCAGTGCTGGAATCAACACTTGGACTGATTCAATTGCTTGACCAGTCACATCCTAAGCTCTAGGGAAATTTAATTATTTGAATTATATAATTGGTATGAGGTTTAAGCTCTCAATCACTGAAAAGGGGTTTTAGACAAATTCACTGTCACACCAATGAGGGTATTTAGACTTGAGATGGTAGCAAAAGATAAGTTCGTAGCTTATGGTAGGAAGAAAGTGTGGAATAACAGAAGGAACAATGGGTCTACAAGGCAGAAATCCACTGCTTTGATGAAAGATAACACAAGAACCAGTTTGAAAATATATCAATAAGAGAGGGATATCATAAGACTTACAATAATGTTATTGAATATCAGTAAAAGTCATTGTCATAAGGAATTCTCTTTAACCAGTTACTATGCACATCTCATCAAGAAAGATTACTAAGTAAGACTGATAAAAGTTTTTAAGGTACATAAACACATCAAGAGGCTCATAAAAACATATAACAACATTTGAAATTACCAACTAAAACCGAGAGATTTAGATATGGAAACACATAATAAGGATCAACAATACACATATCAAGATAGTAATAAGTCCTCAAAATTGTTCTTCAATATCATTATCAGAAAAAGTACACTGATCACATGAGTGTAATATTCACAAACCATGAATCTTTTCTCCATTGAGTTTAATCTTATATATACAAGAGATATTATGCTGATATTTCCACAAAAAGTGTGAATCTGTTCTACAGGAGTTATTAAATTCCTATACATAAGGTGAAGCTTATCCTTAACCATAATACAAAGTAGTGCAACATAATAAAAATAATCAGCGTGATGGCATATAGTTTGAAGTGGCTGGAGTGATGTGGCAAACTGCTGGAAAAATGCTCCTATTTTCTGGTATAACCACTTCCTCAAAAAGTGCAACTAACAGCTGAAGATGACATCTGGCTCTTTCTCCCCAAAAGTGAAAAATTTGTCAACTGAATCTACTATCTGGAAGAGAACATGACTAATTTACACTAAGCAGCAACTTATTCTATTGATATTGCATGCTTGTAATTACTCCTCAGTATCATGCTTAGAGACTTGAAAAAAAACTTCCTCCAATTCCTTTATACAAAAATTTAGGAAATAATAGCTACCCTTCAGAAACAGGTAGCTATTATTGGAAATCCTGTAAATAGCTGCACTTGTTGATTAGGCCAAAAATGTGTGTGCCTCTCCTTCTTTGACTTTCCTTAAATGTTTAAACAAAATTAAGTATAGAAGCAAATATTTTGAGGGACTCTGCCTTAGTGAGCCTTTTAGATTTTCTTTTTCCTGCATGCTTCTGTTTCTGAGCTCTGGTCTTCTTGGCTTCCTTTCCCGAGCTTTCATCAACATTTATGATTTCATCTCTCAGTCTAGGATTATCAATGACTTTGTTGTTCAATATTAGCTTGTTTTTAGGCCTAGTGTGAGGCCTTTTGAGGTATGGGTTGGGAACATAAGAAACCCCTATTCTTCTCTCCATCATACTTCTAGACTGACCTACCTCATACTTTGTCTTTGAGAAATCCTCTTCAGTACCGTCTTCTTCGAAAGATGAATATGAGTGAATGAAGTTCTTGTCCTTTATTTTGGTAGATGTATTGCGTGTCTTAAGAGAAGAAAACAATTGAGCTAATGTTGGAACTCCTTTTGAAGGGGTGTCCCTGTTTTCTTCTCACTCTTCTGCAACTTCTGGAAGAGAGTGTTGAACTGGTACTTCAGGGTTGACTTCCTCTAAAGTTTCTTCTACTAGGATCAATTTCATTTTGCCTTTATGTCTAGGAAGAGGCTATGTTTTCCTCACTCGTAGATTTAAACTCCTTATTAAGCCAAGTTTTCCCTTGCTTGAATCTATTTGAATGTTCTCTTATGAATGATGCTAAAGTTTGGGGTTCTTTTGGAGTTTTCCTTGTATAAACCTTTTCTGCTAGCTATACCATTGGTATGGCAGTGACAGGTTTAGTTCTGGCTCTTTTAGCTGAACTTCTAGTTTGTCTACTTGTTGATGGAATAGACTGAGCTGCTTGTGAACTATTTCGCACAAGTGTTGAGCCAATTTTTTCTTGCACATTTTGCTTCTTAGGTCTCCCTACGCTCCTCCTAGAATTGATACTACCAAACCTTTCATCTGTTAGAAATTTTTCCCAGGCAGTTATTTTTTTCTTAAGGTGATAGACCACCAACATCTTGATTAAACCCATATGACAGAGGTTATGCAGGGAATAGTTAGGGATATTTTGCAACTTCAAAGGCATTTTTAACAAGAATTTTTAGAGAAATAAAGGCAAATTCATAGGTCTGACACCTGAGATGTGAGAGATAATTCTCATTTGATACTAATGAGAAGTTGAGGATATTCCCTCACAAGTGATATAGTGTTGCATAGTAGTTATAACATGCTTCCATTCTGGCCTAAAACAGGAAATATGCACAGTAGGAGTCCAATTGACATTTACATGCTCAGGTTTGAGGAAGGCACTTACATCTGCTTGTAGCATTTTATTTTTGAACCAACATTCTCCAGTAGTTGAAGTCTGAGGATCCCTGGCTATAATGGTCTCGTTGATTTTGAAAGTTTTTCTTCCAAGCTTGACTTTCTCTCCGTCAAAACTTTTAGCAAAGGCCTATGCAACAACTACATTTTTCCCTGAGAATTTCTGTAGAAACCTGTACCAGCCTGTTGTTTGAAATTGGGGCTTTGCTATTGCATCGACAAACCTGGTATTTGTTGGCTCATAGCGGTTAACCTTTCCACCTTTACCATTCTGCTCAAGACCTAAGCTTCTGTTATACACAAATGTTCAAACTGGAGGTAAAAACCCTACACGCAACCCTACTTTCTTGGTTGAGATGACAAGATGGTTGCTAGAAAATTTAACTCTGTTAGCTGTAACCTTCTTGGAGAACTCGATCATGAAAAACAATGAACCTAATCCTTTGGAGTCTGCGCCTTTAATCACGGTGTGGTTTTAATTGACACGATTTTAAATGATTGAAATCTGAGCCCCAAGTCACCCCATAGAATATATCACTTCTCCGCATCATTAAAAATTTGATACCTTTTACCTTATTTTACGCTTCAGCCTTAATGGATAGCTATAGGTTAGCTCCACCAATAATATAACCATTCCCTTATAATATATCTTCTAAGTTAGAAATAATTACTTAAAAAGAACAATATCTCATAACATAGAAGATCTTCAATTAATTTCAAAGGAGAATGATATTTTCTCTGAAAAATGCTCCTTGCACCTCCTTATGCAGTTTCATGGAAATAGTTACTTTTATCTCTGTGTCACCAAAGAAACCAAAACCAAACTACTGAAGAAATAGTTGCATTTTCAAAAGAGTAGCTATTATCTGAGAAAGAGAAGCTACCATTTTATTGCTAAAATGACCAATAAATTTGACTCTAACCTAAGTTAAAACAATGCTTTTAACTTCTTTTTTTATGGACCTAAGACACAATACCACCTATAAAACTTGATTTTTTTTTTTGGTTTTGAGACTCTTTTTGGATTTTATTGAAGATTATTAGAACTTTGACATAGGCTAGGGAACAAGAAAAAATTCAAAAATCAGTGATACAATGGTGGTCAAACTATTAACATTTATAGTGCTAATAGTGGCTCCTATTTTGGGATGAAGTCCTCCCCGTGAGGCTTCAAGGATTGTAGACTCAGTGCCTTAAAACTTTCAGGACTCGGAAAACTTTAGGAACTTATGACTAGAACTGAACTTTCATTGACTAGACTTAAGACTTACCATATTTACAGACACAAGTACCATTGGGCATGGGGTTTTATTGACACATCACTTCATATATTTACAATGGAGTGACTAACTAACTTATCAAACATGGAAATTTTAAAGAAAATAACCATTAACTGGACCTCCAGTCAACTGATCATCATCTAGATGCTTGAGAAAAAATGTATTGTTTTCCAAAACTTGAGCAATTCGGAATGGCCCAAACCATAAATTATCGAACTTACCATGCTTTCCATGGTCTTCCCTTCTGACATCCCAGCGCAACACCAAATCATTTTCCTGTAATAACTATTGATTTTATCTTTTGTCAAAAACATATTTGACTTTGGTCTGATATTTCTGTACTTTTTCCATGAGTGATTCTCTGATTTGATGAGTTTCTTTCAGCTGCAACATTCTCCTTTGAATTGAGTTTGCATCATCAATTTCATCTTGCAAAAACCTCATAATAGGAAGGGCTAATTGTAATGGCATTACAACATCAGTACCATAAATGAGTTAGAAGGGAGACATTCCAATTGATCTTTTTCCACTTACCCTATCTGCCCAAAGAGCATGAACTAGCTGAGTGTCCTAATTTCTCTTATTTTTAGGCAACATCTTCTTAATGATTCTCACCAAGATTTTATAGGATGACTCAGCTAACCCATTACCTTGAGGGTAATAATGTGTAGAATGATTGAAATCAATACCATATTTCTGATAGAAACTATTCATCTTAGTATATTTAAAATCCATTGCATTGTTAGTCACCAATTTCTAAGGACAACAAATCTTGACATAAGATTTTCCAACAAAAATTGATTATTACCGTGTTAGTGGCATTCCTTGTTGTAATAGCTTCAATCCACTTAGTATAATAGTATGTAGCTGTAAGAATCCATCTATGTTGTCCTGATGAAGAAAGATGAATTTCATCGATGAAATCTAACCCCCACGACTGGAAAGGAACATATGCTGAGATAGGAATAAGAGGTAATGGAATTAGCTTATGCTTACCAACAAAATTTTGACATTCAACACAAGTCCCGACTTTGGAAAAAACATCAGAGAAAAGAGTTGGCCAATAATCGCCAGCTCTTAAGATTTTGTTTGCAATAGCTTTCCAATATAAATTTCCACCACACAACCCTGCATGTATCTATGACATAATTTTCTGTGACTCATCTTCATCTACACATCTTAATAAGACTTCCACAGGGTCTTTCCAGTAAAGATGATGTTCCAATATGCAATACTTAACAACTTTCAATTTAAAAGCCCTTGTTTTTGACTTCTCCATTTGAGGGGGACAAATGAAATTTAACAAAAAGTATAATATATCCTTATACCAATTTGAATGAAAGATTTCAAGATAATTAGATATACCTTCTCCATATTTTTCTTCAGCTACCTCCATGTTCAGATATAGAGCTTTGCAATTAGATTCAACCATAAAGCTAGCTAAGCCTTGTCCTTTTATCAATTTAGTAGGTCTGATCTCAATATCAAATTCCAGAATCTTGGTTAACCATCTTCCCCTCCTGCCATCTGTGTCTGGTTGCAGTAATACATCTTTGACAGTAATATTGGTACAAAAGCAACAATTTTTGAATGTAACACATAAAATCGAAAATACTTTAAAGCCTTAACTAGTGCATATGCTTGTTTTTAAATCAACCTGTACTTTAACTCAACATCTCTTAAAGCAAGACTAAAAAATGAAACAGGTTGTTCTAAGCCTTCCTTGTTATTTTGTAACAAAATAGCTGCGATTGTTTCTTCAGAAGCATATGAAAAAATTAGAAAATATTTTTCAAAATCGGGGTTGATTAAAACTGGAGCTTCAGTCAAGGCAAACTTGATTGTTGAAAAAGAGTTTTTTTCTTCATCTCGCCACTTTAATTCTGCATCTTTCTTCATAATGAAATTTATGTGTTTGATTATCTCGGCAAAATTTGGGACAAAACGCCTCCAAAAATTAATTTTCACCAAAAATGACTGTAATTATTTTTTATTCCTTGGTAAACCAATTTTATGAATAGCCTCAACTCTCCCTGGATCAATACAGATACCACTTTTTGTCACAATGTGTCCCAATAATTTTCCTCCATGAACAACAAAGCATGACTTCTTTGGGTTCAAGGATAGACCAAATTTTCTGCATTTGTCAAAAACTTGTTTCAAATTGTTATAGCATCATTTCTCACCTTGACATGATTCATGATTACTTTATGGCTTTTGGGCACCCATTCCTACAGACTTGGACAAATTCACTTAAAAACAGTGTAAAATCCCCCATACGCGACTATGCCCGTACTTTTCCGCGTGTATACGCGAGTCCAACTAGAATTTTCCGCGTATGCCATTAAAATGATTAAAAAATATATAAAAAATCCCTAATTTCGCGCTGGGTCGATGGTTACTCAGGTAGTTCAACCACCCCAGCTCGTGGCCAACTGTTTCCAACTGCTGAAACTACTTGGAGGGACTATAAAAAGCCCTCATGTGTATGGCCTAAGAGAGAGAGAGAATTATTGATATTATACTCTGTTGGTATTCCCTATCCAAGTCTGATTCCCCGTGCCTCCTGCACTTTCCCATTTCATTGTAGGAAACCTTTGTTTCCTTGAGATACACATCCCTTTATATGTTATCTCCTATGCACTAGTTCGGAAGGAGTCTTAGCGAGGCAAGGGCTGGACGGATCCGGACGACGGTCTGCGAAGGCCTTGGAAGGATCAGGTGATCTCTCCACTTGATTACTTTTGTACGTGCTATTTATAATACAGAAGTATCATGCTGTTCCCGAAATAAACGTGTTAGTGTATGCTTATATGTATAAGAATATTTGTTATACAAGCATTCATTATGATTTATTTAATGTTTTATATGAATCTCACTGACATTTAGAGTAGATATATGCTGTACAACCTGTCCTTTGTGCTGGTTTCTTCTTGTATTTCAAGTTAAGAAGGAAGGACGGTTGCTGGGGGTTTGGACCCCACGTGGATCTACTTCAAACGTAGGACCAACGGGTAAATCTCTCATTCTGCTCTATTTAGTTTTTTCGAACATGCATGGTTGTGTGAGTCTCTGTTAAGTAGTACGCCCCTGCTCTGTGGAGGTTGTATCCCAACCAACCTCTAGGGTGTTAATTCCCCGAAATAGAACTGGCGACTCCGCTGGGGATCACATTCTTGTGATTCTCCTGTTGGGTTGTTTCATCTGTTTGGTAGGTTGCCAACAGTTTTTCCTGTCTTTTACAGTCCAGTTTGTTTTCTTGCAGTCAGTCTGAAGTCTTGGTATCTTTTCCAGGCTTGTTCTTTTGTTTTTTTTCAATATTTACCTTTGCATACGCTTCTTCTTTTGCACACAGTCGCGTATACACGCGAGTTTGTCTGAAGGAAACCGCGTATACGCGAGTTTCCCTTAGAACAGACGCGTATACACGCTGGTTGCACAGCTGTGAAGCCGCGTATACCTAGGCAGATTTTGAATTTTTAGGATTCTTGAGTTTTTGGTCCTTTCTGGCTGTGGAGGCCTGTGTCTACAGTGTCTCTGTACTTACTGGAGTGTGAAGGAAGTGGTTTCATGTCTTTTCTCTCTTTCGTTTGAGTGGAAACTAGTCTTTTGGCAAAAGTTTTGTTTTTGGTGCTGGCACTTCTGGATTGAGTTCCAAGATCGCTTTCTGAGCATTCTTGGCTGTTCTGCTTTATCAGAACAGAGAGCTTCTGCTCACTGACTCGCTCCTATTTTTGCTTTGTTTTTGATTGGTTTTCGTTGAGTTCCATAGGCTAGGTTTTGTTGCAACTTTCGAAGAACTTTTCTTGCTTCTTTGGAGTCTTTGTTTGCAGCGAGTTTGCACTATTTGTCTAGGCTGATTGGCTGAGTTTTTGGTCTTCTCTTGCTCTTATTGGTCTTGCTACGAGTTAGCTTTATAAGGTTTGGGAGCATTGTTGAAGTTTGTGCTTGAAATTCGGTCTCGTTTTGGTTTGGATTTTGATAGTTGTGCTTGGTCTTTTTGAGCTCTTGCTTTATAAAACTAAAAAGCCCAAAAAACATTTGTTTTGATTTTTGTTTTTGCATTTCAAAAACTCAAAAAACATTGTCTCTTGTTTTTGTTTTTGTTGTTGCATTTTCATTTTCGTTTGGCCATATCTTTTGGAGTTTTTGTGAAGTTTCTTGCTTCTAGTTTTCGGCTTGATTTTGAGGAAGAGTTGTCATTTGATTTCTTCTTCTTGTTTTTAAGTGTTTTGGTGTCCTTATCTTAAGAGTTCTTGATTTCAAGAATTGGCTTTCTGGACAACAAAAGATGAGTTAAAACTGAAGGAGATTTTTGGGAAATTTCACCTTGTTTTAAGAGATTTTTTGCATCTTAGGATTTACATGCTTGTAGTGATTTGCATTAGGTGCATTTCAGCATTTAGTTAGCTTCTTAGTTTTTGTGAGTGTGAGTTTGCAATTTGAAAAGAAAAATACAATTTTTAGCCTCGTAGAACCTGTATAGAGATTACTTTTCATCGAAAGACAAAGAACTGCATGTGCATGTAGTTAAGTTAGTTATTAATTTCTTTTGCGTCAAAACACCATTGGTTTCATCTCCATATCCTTGTGACTTAATACAACAGCCCTTAAAATAAGCGATTTAATCTAAAATCAACTAGCAAGTTTTACTAAGTGTCAATCACCAACTAGCTAGGTTGTAGGGCCTTGGAATAGGTGAGTGGAGAGTTAACTCTCCAAGGCCGCTAAAACAAACATAGAAGTTGATTAATTGAGCGAAATCCAACTCCGTGAGGTGGACTGGGAAAGCTCTCATCCGAGAGTCAAGCACGAGGGGAAGTGAAGGTTGAGAAGAGGGATACCCCCCCTCCGATTAGCTGAATCTGACCTCAAGACCGTTCCGCCCAGCTTCTGATATGGATTGGTGTCCATAGTTGCCGTTCCTAGGTTCCACACAGGTGACTGCGGGGGGGAATACCCGTGGTACCTGAGGCAGACGTCGCATCACTTTCAGCAGTACTTCCGGGGGGTGCCCTTGCGAAGCTTGGGTGCTTGAGCCGGCAAAGGCTGTCGTTAGGAGGTCGGCGTAACTGTTTCTGATACCTTCGCTAGTTGTTCTGGGCCCTAATCATCCCGGACTGCTTTCGGAAGGCCCTATACTTCGCTTTCCTGTATTTTGGTGTCCGGTCCTCATCACCCGGAGCGGAAATACTTGGAGGCTGTTTGTTTGCTGTTGCTCAGGGATTTTTATTTTTAGTGAGTGCTCTTTGCTCCTAGCTTGCCTAGCTTTTCACTTTTTTGGAGTCTAATTTAATAAATTTATAAAAGTGGCTGATCAAGCACCTCGACGTTCGAGGAGAATCCGGGGTTTATCTCCCGAGAGTGCAGAGCCTTCTTCGAGAAGGCATAGGAGCAATTTAGCAGGTGGTTACCACCCTGTGGATTCTGACGCTGTGGAGAGAGATCCTCCACCAAGGTCTGAAGGTTTCATAGCTGATTCCGGTGTCGGTTCCGAGAGGAGCGTTCCGCTCACCTCGCGAGTGTTGTTTCCTCAGGAAGAAGATTTTCAGATAGAAGATATACCTGAGCCTCCCGCTACAGGTCCATCTCCTCTTCCTCCTGATTATCCGTTTGTTGTTCAGTACATCGGACCGGAGTCTGAGAGACCGCCGGATCTTCCGTATCATTCTTATCTTTCGATGGCCACGACTGGGAATGCGACTTCTACCGTGAGTGCTGCAGGCATTCAGACCCCTGCTTCCGTCGAGGCAAGGGGCACTATTGCTTCATCTTCGATTGCTTCTAGTGCTGCTATGTTTGGCTCTGGGTTCACCCAAGCATATGCTTCTCATTCTGGTCCCTTCTGTTCAGGGATGTCCATTAGTGGAAATCCCTCTTTTTCCTTTTCCGCCGGTGCAACTGGGTCTACACCCATGTCTAACATGGATAGTGGATCAGCTTCGTTTCAGGGTTTCCCCTTTGGGACTGGGCATATTCCCAGTTCCAATCCTTCTTTAGGGTCGTTTCCTTTTACGTCCCAGACCCAGAGTTTCAACCCTTGGTCTGGGGGGCAAAGTTCGACTACTTTTACGGGATGGAATCCTATGTTTACAACGGCTGGGGCAGGGAATCAGTTCTTCGCGGGTCATCAAGGGAATGCTTCTTTCCCTTCATCGAGTGCTTACCAGTCTTTTTCTCCTCTGTCTAATGCGTGGAACCCCTACCAGGGGCTTTCCTCTTCAGTCAATACTTCAGCGGGGGGAACTGGTCTGGGTTTTGGTAACTCGGTGTGGGGAGGAGGTTCTTCTCCGTTTTCTACGAGTCCTTTCTGCCAGCCTGGTGCCTCATCAAATCCAGGCTATTCTTTTCAGAATGTTGGGAATCCATCCACTCAAGGATGGAATCCTCAGGCTCCGCCTCGGTTACCATTTCTGGCAACGTTAAACTTGCCAGACTTGTCGAAGTTAACTAATGACCCGATTCGCTATAGTCCGGGGTGGCCTCCGGTCCCGACCAAACTTCCTTCAGACATTCCAAAGTTTGAAGGTAAGAATGGAGAGGATCCGGCAGACCACATCACCACTTTCCACTTGTCTCTTTTCGAATCCTCATCACACCTCGATCGTGTTGAGATTATTTCACCACACTCTAATCGGAAATGTCACAAGATGGTGCCGATCAGCGCTGGCCACATTTGGAGAGTTGGCTGTCACATTTCTTAACCATTTTCAGTTGCCTGTCAGATATGAGGCTGGGACCGAACTCCTGACTAATTTTAAGCAGGATGAGGCAACTCACATTTCTGATCACATTCAGGAATGGAGGAGAAGGAAGAGGCTTATCAAAGCCCATATTCCAGGTGAGTTCCTTCTCGAGTGGTTTTTGAAATCTCTGCAGTCAGACATTTCAAAGGATGTATCCCTATCTGAGGTATTTTCCGAGGAGCAGGCCATCTTTAGGGCCCAGCAGTTAGAATTAATCTATTCTCAGTCTGGGATGCTTTATAAGTATTTACCCAATGCTCCTCGCTCCAAATTGGATTTATCGAAACCCAAACCTGGTCCGCATGGTGACGGGCTTGTCGGATTGGTCAATAGTAGTGCAGCCAGCCTGCTTTCTCAATTGCAGCAGTTGTCTTTACAATCTGCTCCTTCTGGTCAGGCTGTGCCTGCTGATTCATCACCTTCCCAGTCTTTGTCCATAAATGATGTCCAAGCTTCCGATCCCAAAGGAAATCAACAATCTGATGGGAAGAAGAAGGGACGAAATAACAAGAAGAAGGGAAAGAACGGGAAGGGCAATGCAAATAAAACCAACGAGCGTGTTGGTGAGGGTCAAAAGGAGAAAAAGAAAGTGAAGTTTCCGTGCAAGCTTTGTACTGGAGACCATCTCACGCACCTTTGCCCTAAAATTCAGGATGCTCAGCGCCTGTTATCTCAGCAGGGTTCTTCTAGTTCCCAGGCTGTGCTAACAAACCCTTTTCCCCAAGGGCAGCAATTAGTTGTTGGCACGAACCAAAATCCTGGGGCTTCCTCTGGAGGTACCCAGGAAGGGGAAATTCCATCGAACATCTTTATGATGAGTGCTCACGTGGATGTCGCTACGAGATCCCGTGATTATGGCGGAGAGGAATCTTCAAAAGCTAAGGAAGTTCTTGATGCTACTGAGTCGCTTCACATCATGAAGCCAACTGTTGAGTCTATGCCTCTGATGCCAAAAGAATCTTCTAAGCGGTCAACGATTAATCCGAACGCGAGGGCTACCCAGAACTACTCGATTGTAGAAGATCTGGTGCAGAGTCCTTGTGCTATGTCAGCTTTAGAGGTACTCCAGTCTTGTCCGGCTCAGCGCAGTGCTTTGCTCACTACCATTGGGGCTATTGATCCGAAAAATTCTCTTCTGATTACTTTTGATATGACTAATTTTAAGGAGAGACTTCCTCATCACATGGATTTTCACATTAAATCGTCGTATCGGAAGTGAAATATCTTTCGAACGGTTGTTGATGAGGGTGCTTCTACATGCGTGATGTCTCTCGCATGTTGGAAGACACTTGGATCTCCCAAAGCTGTTCCATCTAGCACTGTTCTTACTGCATTCGATGGTCATTCTCACAGACCCCATGGTATTGTCCCGGCTTTGCCCATCTGTGTTGGGGGCAAAACCGTTAACATAGAGGTTGAGGTAGTGGATGCAGCCTTGGACTACAACCTTCTGTTGGGGAGGAACTGGATATATGAGATGGATGCCATTGCATCCTCATTGTTTCGAATTGTATGTTTTCCCCACGAAGGGAGGATAGTCACAGTGGATCAACTGGACTGTCCTCCTGTAGACCTGGATGCGCCTTCTGACTCATCTGTCCCTAAGTTGGATAATACCAAGGCGCCTGTCGAGAATCTGGGAGTTGGAATGTATTCTTCTCTGATGGGTTCTTTTGATCTTCCTCCTCCTAAGGTGTCTATTAATGCTATTTCATCCTCCAAGGCTCCCCTTCGAAGAGAGTTCTTTCGAACTCATTATTTTTCGGACCCTTGGACCTTACCTTCCCCAACATCCACATTGGAGGAAGGTCAAGTGGGTGGAATGGCATTCCCGATTTCCGCAGCTGAGATTGCATATCAGTCTATTGTTGACACTGCAGAATCTGATCCAGCTCCTCTTTCACCGGAAGAGTTGGATGGTGATGTGGCTCCGGCTTGGACGCTTACTTCTTCTTCTGCCCAGGATTGTCTAGATACCACTCTTCCATCCGAAGAGGCCATCCTGGAAGCAATGACAGGTATAGAGAGACCGTGGGATGACTTGCATCATCGGTCTTACTTCCTACCTGACTTGAGCGAAGTCGAAGCTAGTTTTCCAAGTCCTCAGTCTCCTGGACCTGTTCACCCAGTCTTGAGCCCCTTAGCACCAGCACAGGTTTATGCTGAAGGGAACATGGCCGTGATCTCTCCGACTATCCCGGTGAACATCTCCAGGAATCCCAACATTATTGAGAACGTTTTCATTGGAGCTGAATGTTCCCGTGAAGAAGTTCAAATCTATACCGAGCTCTTCAAAGAGTATAGGGATGTTTTTGCTTGGTCTTATGAGGAAATGCCTGGCATAGACCCATCTATAGTCCAGCATGAGATCAAGACGTATGAAAACGCTAAGCCGGTCAGGCAAAAACTTCGTCCGGTTAATCCTAGGAAGGCAACAACTATCAAAGCTGAAGTTGAAAAGCTGCTTAAGGCGAGATTCATTTTCCCAGTTCCTCTGACTGAATGGGTTTCAAATCCCGTTCCGGTAGATAAAAAGCAAGGAACGATTCGAGTGTGCATCGATTTCAGAGACCTGAATAAGGCGTGTCCTAAAGATAATTACCCCACACCTTTCATCGATCAGATTATTGAAGAGTGTGCCGGTAACGAGATTTTCTCCTTCATGGACGGTTTCTCTGGTTATAATCAAATTACTATCCGTCCAGAAGATCAACATAAGACCGCATTTATTTGTCCCCGGGGTACGTTTGCATATAAGAAAATGCCTTTTGGTCTTAAAAATGCTGGAGCTACCTTTCAGCGGGCCATGTCTTACGCCTTCCACGACATCAAGAAGATTATCGAGGCATACTTAGATGATTCAGCTGCTCATTCTCGAAAGAGGATGGATCATCCTGGTCACCTCCGGCAAATATTTGAAAGATGTCGTTTTTATAAAATTCGTTTGAATCCGAACAAGTGCGTTTTCGCGGTAACATCCGGTCGGCTGTTGGGATTTATCGTGTTTAGGGAAGGGATAAGGGTAGATCCCTTCAAGGTTGAGGCAATACTTCGGTTGCCTCCCCCGTCTTCAATCCGTCAGCTTCAAAGTCTCCAAGGAAAGTCTAATTTTCTTCGGAGGTTTATCGTCAATTATGCTGAGATTACAAAGGGATATATGAGACTGTTGAAGAAAGGAGTTCCTTTTCTTTGGGATGACTACGCTCAATGCTCATTCGATGCTTTGAAAAAGGCATTGACCTCTGCTCCTTTACTGAGTCCACCCGATTATAGTAGAGATTTTCTTTTGTATCTGGCATCAGCAGAATCTACCATTGGTATGGTTATGGTTCAGGAGGATGATGCTCTTGCAGAGCATGTTATTTACTACCTTAGTCGAGGACTGGTAGGACCTGAACTGCGATACACTCCGATAGAAAAATTAGCCTTAGCAGCAGTTCATGCTGTGCAGCGACTCCGGAATTACATTATTCTTCGCAAAACTTATGTCTTGGCAGCTGCCAATCCATTTCAGTTTGTCCTCAGCAGGCGAGTGATTGGGGGCAAATATAATAGATGGATTGTAATTTTACAAGAATTTGATCTCGAGTTCATGTCTGCCAAATCCAAGAAGTCATTAGTCTTTGCGGAATTGATCTCCGAGTTGCCTTGTGGAGAGGAGATGATATATGATGAGTCCTTTCCGGACGAACACTTGTTTCTAATCTCTCCACAAGATCCTTGGTACGGGGATATCATTGTGTATCTCCAGACTGCGAAGTTTCCCTCTTCTTTTTCGAAAGATGAGCGTCGTAAGCTGCGTCACTTAGCCAAGAATTATCTGATTATTGGTGATGCTTTGTACCGTCGAGGGGTTGATTCAATCCTAAGACGTTGCTTAACTTTCGAAGAAGCTGAGGCTGTGCTCAATGATTCTCACAGTGGAGCTTGTGGGGGTCATTTATCAGGGCTTGCTACAACCCAAAAGATTTTGCGTGCTGGATACTTCTGGCCCTCGATTTTCAAAGATTGCATTGAATCGGTCAAGAAGTGTCATCCTTGTCAGGTGTATACTCGAAAAATGCGCGCTCATCCAGCTCCGCTTTTTCCAGTCGTTACTGTCGGACCCTTTACAAAGTGGGGTATAGATTATACTACTTGCAACCCGCCTTCGGCAAAAGGTCACAAGTACATTATCGTAGCAGTAGACTACTTTACGAAGTGGGTCGAGGCTATGCCTACTTTTGGGAACGATGGTGAGACTGCAGCTCTTTTCTTCTTCAACCAAGTTATCGCTCATTTTGGTATACCTAGAGAGATTGTCACTGACCATGGCAGTCACTTTCAGAATAGTATGATGGCTGAGTTGGCTCTTAAATTGGGTTTCCGGCAGGAGCATTCATCTCCATATTATCCTCAGGCCAATGGGCAAGTGGAAGCCGTGAATAAATCCTTGAAGACAATTCTTCAACGGACAATTGATAAACATAGATCCAACTAGCACATTATGCTATATCCTGCACTCTGGGCATACAGGACGTCAGTTAAAACTGCAACTGGCTTTACTCCGTTTCAGTTAGTCCACGAGGTGGAATCCGTATTTCCCATTGAATGCGAGATTCCTTCCCTTAAATTAGCTGTTGAGCTTCTTCCTGACACTTCTAGTCTGGCAGAGCGGCTTCTTCATCTGGAACATCTTGATGAGCAGCGTCGAGATGCCGCCACGTTGAATGAAGCGCATAAAAACCGAGTCAAAGTTCAGTATGATAAGGCAGTTAAGCCTAGGGTCTTTTCCGAAGGTGACCTTGTTTTGGTCTATGCCCAAGAAAAAGATGCCTTGGGGGCAGGAAAGTTTAAGTCGATGTGGTATGGCCCCTATATCGTTAAAAAAGTCCTTAAGAAAGGAGTGTATACCTTGGTTGACTTCGAAGGGAACGAGTTGCTGGAGCCCCGAAATGGGCTCTATTTGAAGAAGTATTATGCCTAGGCTTTGGCCTAGCATTTTGCTTTGTATATAGTAGTTTTTTGCTTTGTACATATCTGATTGATTTTCGATTTTTGATGAGGTGATGATGTTTTTGATCTGCTTTGGCAGGTTGTGTTGGATGTCATGAGTCATTTTGGTTTCGCCGATGGTGCTAGTAGACACACCCGGAACATAGCTTCCACGGCTTGGGTGCTTCATTATCCTTCCGGTCAGCTGTTGGTATCAAGAGGAGTCTGCATTGGTCCTGCTTCCAATAATGTAGCAGAATACACTGCAGTCGTTCATCTACTCTCGGAGGCAATATCTTTGGGTGTTGATTCGTTGGTAGTTTTCTTGGACTCTCAGCTGGTGGTGTCGCAATTGAACAACACTTATCGGGTATGAGATCCCTTTTTATTACGATTGTTCTTGAGGGTACGTTTGTTACAAAGGTCATTTCAATTTTTAACATTCATTCATATTCCTCGAGCTGACAATTGGTTTGCTGACTCATTGGCTAATCAAGCTTTAGATTGGCATATTAATCATTCAATACAATAAATTTTAAATCATCAAAAACATCATACATTTGATACATTTATCACATGACATCAAATATCGCTGTATATATATCATCGGATTGTCAAAAAACTTTACAAAATTTGGATCCGTAATCTCGTACAAAACTTGGGCTTATGCCCCATCATGTTCAGTCTCAAAAAAGAATATACAGTCATCTAATATATAAAATCTGTCTACTCCTGAGGACCCTGCCCAGAAGTCGTGTTCCTATAGAACATAACTGTAGTGGCCACATGGCGGAATAGTCTAACCCAGTCCCGGGGTACTCCTACAACCCGTCTCTGGACGGCTTCCGGCAAGTCCTCCACGGCAGCCATAGGGATTTGGCGGGTCAATCCCTCCAAGTTTCTCTGCACGGCCTGGAGAGTCCTGTCGGAATCCACTGTCTCCGCCTCACCTCTGCGGCGCTGGTGGCGCGGTAGGCCCTCAGGACGAACTGGTCCAACATCTGAAACATGATCATTTTTAATTTTCAGTCATTATGAATCCAATCAAAAAACATGTTTGTTTTCATTTTTTCATACATATTTGAAAAAATCCAAAAAAATCATATAAGTTATTTTTTTTTTTTTTTTGCAAAAAACTTACCGACTGCTCCCCATGCTGCGCCGGGTGGAAGTACTAGATCTGGATCTCCTCGGAAGTCCATCCCAGCATAGGGATAGTCGTCCACTGCGATGATCTGTTCTCTCCACCACAGGAAGAACTCATCGTCCCACGTGGTCCGGGGTACCTCGCTGCCCCGTAGTCTCTTCATCATGTCTGCCCAACGGGCAATTCTTGGGTCCCGCAGGCTGCTGATAGTCGAGATGACTCTGGGTCTCAAAGATGGAACCCTCTCAAAGAAGAATGTTGTCAAAATGGTACCATAGCCAAAGTGTTTAGTTTTTACCTGGCGAATTGAGGTCAGCTGTTGTTTCATGTTATGTAGCAGGGCTGTGCACCAATCGTAGACGTGAATCAAACACTCTACAGCTATACTCATTTGCGTCCTGGACGCCTGATGTAGTGAGGCAGATCCTACCACTCTGCCGATGGTGAAAAGGAGGATCTTCATGTGCAAATCCCTGATATCTCTAATTGCGATCTGCGTTCCAACCTTTTTGGAATTATCTACGCAATATAAGTGGACATAATCTTCCACAGTTAACCCTCCCAGGGGTTTTCCGTGAAGGTCTACTGGGTCTCCCCTCCTGGAGAGTCCAGTGATGAAATATATATCCTCCACTTCTATGCATAGTGGCATCTGATCAATTATGAAGCAATCCTGATCTGGTTCCCAGTAATTTACGAGCATTTCAAGCAATCGCACATTACTTTTCATATTGGGCATTTTAAAGAATTTCAACAATCCGCAATTTCGGAGGATGTTTTGCGATGCACGGTCCTGCATGACCTCTTGGTCTACTGCGCTATGCTCACGTTCCCTCCATGAGATGGTCATCCTGAGAAATTTCATCAAAATTTGCATTAGCCACGCTTTTTTACAATCGGACCTGCGCATACGCGACTTGTCCTGTGCACAGTCGCGTGTATACGCGACTTGCCTTCATTAAACCCGCGTATGCGCAGATACACAATTTTTAGCAAGGGTTTCAAAGAAAAAAATCACTTAATTTTTAATTTTCAAATGGACAAAATGAATAAACAGGATGATTAAGGAGCCTACCTGAAGTTTCGTTGAATTCCGACGGTCGGTTGTTCCTGATTTGACGAAAGAAGTTTTTAGCTCCAGAGCACTTTTTCCAAATCAGCTATGCAATAATGAACCAAATGAGAGGTAATTTGTCTATTTATGGCTAAAAAATTGAAAATTTTCGCAAAAATTCCTTATGCTTATTTTTTCGATCTATCTTATGCTGTATAACTCGATTGCTTGGAAGTGCCCAGTTTGGTATGTTTTTAGGTACATTTTGACGATTTTGAGATTTTTCCCGGTTTTTGATCCATGATTTCCGACTCTTTACGGCAGGTATATGATCTTCACTGGCATATAGGTTAGGGAATCACTTTCCGTTGCATCTTGCATACTAGCCTCCATACTGATCACTTGCCTTAGGGTCGATCCCATCAGGTCATGAGTATTACACCCATTACACTCGCCGGTTATTTAATCATGACTTGATGGTAGAGCCTTCCTTTACATGGGCTTCCTAGTTAGTTCCTCGCTATCACTTGTTGCCCATGCTGCTTTTTATGTAGGCTCAGGAGTCCTCTTTAGTCCCGCCATGTCTTTTGTGTTGAAGCTTCATTCTTCTCCTTCATCACTTATCATTTTTCTGGCTTATACCCTAGAGGCTCCCTGGTGTCGTTAAGTTGTATTACCGCATTGCATATTGGCTACTTGTTTATCCTGGCCTTTAGCCGGCTTCATTTGGACTCGATGTTTAAGCCAACTTTTGACCTTGACTTTCTGTACAAGTTAACCATTGCATGCACTTAGCTATCACGACTTGACACCTTTGTCCCATGGATGGAACGTTCCTCTGAGTATCACTGACCAGTTTTCGCCACCTTGCATTGAGCATAGGATTGTTCCAATCCCAGGAACTAGTGCATCTGCTTTCTCGATACTCGTTCTATCCATTGTACCATAGCATTATTTTATTCCTTTTCAGGCTTATTATATGAAAAAGACAAAAAAAATTAAATATAACAAAAAGAGCGGGAACGGGATGTATCTTCGTTGTTTTGATGGCAGTACAGAGTCAGTTTGTCGCCCGTGAACAAAGCACATATACTTATATATATATTTGGGATGGTTCTAGTTTTGACCTAGGTTTAGCCTTTACCATGTTTCACTTGTCAGTTCTCCCCCGGTTGGTTATCTCTTCCAATCATATGGAGAGTTTGTTTTGCCTCCTGCAAGACAGACTTATACAGTGTCACTTTTTACTGCCATGGTCATCACAGAGTCGTGCTTTTGTTCAAGGGAAGTATAGCCTGAGTCGGCCATTCTGCGGTGTCTCTTGACTCATTATTCAGTCGGCCTTCCCGGTCTTGTCGGTATCATGTTCTATCACATCAGATGTTTTGATCTTCTGCTCGTGCTGGTTTGAGAAGGTCCCCATTGACTTCTTGCCGGCGGGTTTGTCTCTTATCGACTACGACACATTGCTTTGAGAGCAAGCCTAGAGCCGCACCTTGGGCCTATTTCCATCATTGATAGGTGACCTCGTGCTCAACATTTGATCATCATCATGGGTCTTTGACTGAGTGGTTTCCCCTATGTTCGACGTCAGCACACATTATCACACTTGGGATTCGTGCAGTACCTTGATTTCCATTTGACCCTATCGGTGGATTTCTCGCCTCTGTGTCAGCTTTCATTATTGGTTGGTTCAGAGGGTTTCTTCCATGCGCTAGCTTCATCTTGTGCATGTCGGAAACGTGCTTTGGTTTTGGTTCCATCACTCTACTTCGTCTGATTCCTTCCAAATCTTGGCCTGCAGGTTACACTCGTGCTGGACTGATGTGGGATGCCTTAATGCCTTCCTTCCAGCAGATCTTTTCCCATCGACTCTGACTCATTGCTCTGGGAATAAGGTCTAGAGTCTTTTTGTCAGTACCTTAGGGTTTGCAGTCATCAGTGGCAGACTCTTCGCTATCGGCAGTGGGGATTCATCATTGCCTCCTGATTGGTAGATTCTTTCAAGTGTTCGACTTCAACTCATTCATTCACACTTGTCAGATTGTACTGGGGCACCTTGACACTCATTATCATTATCGGTGGGTTGTCTCGCGTTGGTTAATGGGATACATCAATGCCCGGTAATCCAACGATTTCTCACATGGTCTACTTCAGCTCATTTATTGCCATTGTGTAGAATTGTGCCATAGTGATCGGTGAAGACCTCGGGTTGTATCAGCATGTTTCGGTTCACTTTTGACAGTCCTTTCAGTATCTGCCAGTGATGCCGTCCACCCTTATATGTTGCAGTTCAGCACAACAACATCTTATATGTTGGTCCCCGAGTTGCGTGATTGTACCGTTTGATCCACCTCTTATGATCCGGTACTTGGAGATTCAGTTACTTATTTGATCAGACATCCAGTTGCACCATCTTTGATCAGCTTTCTATATGTGATACTTGGACATTGATTCGGACTTGTATTTCCGGGCCATGCTCAGATGATTCATTATGTACTTTCAGTTCAGCTATACTTGTATACATGTTGGATCTATTCAGTACTTTCCATATGATGTATTTTTGACTGAGCATGGGTATGCCCGCCTCAGCATGAGTTGACTCTCTGATTTCTTTCATTGGTTTTTGGCAGGCTGAAATCTGGTGAAGTCCTCTCTTGTCCTTGCGAAGTTCTTTCTATGTGCATAATACATTTCGGCCATCATGTACCCCTTCCGACCTCACATATTAGGGGGCATCTGTTATAACATCATTTCTCACCTTCATATGATTCATGATTGCTTTTATGGCTTTGGGCACCCATTCCTACAGACTTGGACAAATTCACTAAAAAACAGTGTAAAAATCCCCATACGCGATTATGCCCAGACTTTTCCGCGTGTATACGCGAGTCAAACTGCACTTTTCCGCGTATGCCATTAAAATCATTAAAAAATATATAAAAATTCCCTATTTTCAGGCTGGGTTGATGGTTACTCAGGTAGTTCAACCACCCCAGCACGTGGCCAACTGTTTCCAACTGTTGAAACTACTTGGAGGGAGTATAAAAACCCCTCATGTGTATGGCCTAAGGGAGAGAGAGAATTATTGATATTATACTATGTTGGTATTCCCTATCCAAGTCTGATTCCCCGTGCCTCCTGCACTTTCCCAGTTCATCATAGGAAACCCTTGTTTCCTTGAGATACACATCCTTTATATATGTTATCTCTATGCACCAGTTTGGAAGGAGTCTTAGCGAGGCAAGGGCTGGACGGATCCGGACGACGGTCTGCGAAGGCCTTGGAAGGATCAGGTGATCTCTCCACTTGATTACTTTTGTACGTACTATTTATAATACAGAAGTATCATGTTGTTCCCGAAATAAACGTGTTAGTGTATGCTTTTATGTATAAGAATATTTGTTATACAAGCATTCATTATGATTTATTTAATGTTTTATATGAATCTCACTGACATTTAGAGTAGATATATGCTGTACAACCTGTCCTTTGTGCTGGTTTCTTCTTGTATTTCAGGTTAAGAAGGAAGGACGGTTGCTGGGGGTTTGGACCCCACGTGGATCTACTTCAAACGTAGGACCAACGGGTAACTCTCTCATTCTGCTCTATTTAGTTTTTCTGAACATGCATGGTTGTGTGAGTCTCTGTTAAGTAGCATGCCCCTGCTCTGTGGAGGTTGTATCCCAACCAACCTCTAGGGTGTTAATTCCCCGAAACACAAATGACCTTCATCAGATTTTGAAAAGACTATAATGTCATCCAAGTAAATGACTACAAATTTTTCTTTTTCTCCTACAAAGGCAATATCCATTGCCTATTGAAATGTTGCACCTGCATTCATTAGACCAAACGACATCTTGCTGTACATGAATTTTCCCTAGGGTATAGTAAATGATGTCTTCTCTCTGTCTTGTTTATCAACTGAGATTTGATTATACCCTGAAAATCCATCTATCATTGACAATCTCTTAGAGCCTACAAATTTCTGCAAAAAATAATCCATCTTGGGTAATGGATAGTTATCCTTCAGTAAACACCGGTTCAAATTGTGAAAATCAACACAAATTCTAATTTCGCTATTCTTCTTTTGAACCGGGACTATATTAGCTACCCAATTGGAAAATCTTAAAGGAAAAATTATTTTTGCTTCAGATAATTTTCTGATCTCTTTTTCAATAATAGGGAGCAACATGGGATTGATATGCCTTATCTTCTGTGCTACAGGCTTTGCTTCTTCTTTTAGAGGGATTTTATGTTCCATTATACCTTTATCACAGGTCTTCAAATCACTGTAGGACCATGAAAAAATGTTTGCATATTGTTTCAACAACTTAACATATTCAGTTCTAGTTTCTAGAGAAATAATTTTAGAAACTTTAACTAATTTAGGCTGATCTTCTGTACCAATATTGCAGTCAATTGTACTCTTTCCATATGCTTTAATTTCAGGCTTTAAAAAACATCATTATTGTTAAAAAACCTTTCTAAAGGAACTAGGCTTTTAGGAATGTAGTTAGTTTTCAGATCAATAATGTCTTTCCCAACCATGTTCTTTTTGAAATACTTGCTGTTTTGATTTTCAAAAATGTCCTGCTCATTATCAATTTGGATATCTGCAAACTCTTCAACACATTCCAAAAATTTCTGAATTTCTTTGTCATCTTCAAATACTTGCCAATATTTGATATTGTCAGGAATGGAAGGTCTGTTTTTTTATTTGAACATCATATGTTTCCTTGACATCAAGAGAAACTTTAAAATTACTAGCAACGATAGCTAGTGAATCAACCATTTGATTTTCCTCTCTAGTAACAAAATTTATATTGAATGCTGAAAAATAATGCTCCATCAAGTCCCACACTTCATTCCTATAATTTTTCGATTTGGATTTTTTCACTTGATAGTTGTTTCTCACCCACCTTATCACGAAAATCAATTAGTTTTTCAACTCCCAAATCTTTTGCTGCTTTCATACCCAAAACAAGCGCCGCATATTCAACAATGTTATTAGTGGTAGCGAATTTCAGTTTATATGATAAAGTTACCATTTATTGAGTGGGAGAGATGAGAACTACACCAACTCTTGATCCTTCTCTTGATGAGGCTCCATCAAAGTATAATTTCCAGATATGTCCTCCTTCTAAATGCTGCTCATTTGTATCTTACAAATGTCGTTTTTCACTGATTTCAGGCTTGAAATTGCTGTCATCAGCAGCAAAGGCCATTTGGGTTTCCCTATACAAAGTCTTGAATTCCCCTCCAAACACTGGGATTGTGGCATATGACATATCCATTTGAAGAGTGCCTCCCAATTTTTTGGACCAAGATCCGGAAAGAAGTATCCCAAGTCTAGAAGGTATGTCTGCAACTACTATGTCCATCACTAAAATTTTCATAGGAAGATGGGTAAGAGAAACAACCTAGTCTTTAATCACTCCTAAACACTTGACTTTTTTGGAACCAAAAGTGTATCGGTCATGGTATTGCTCAGTAATTTCTAATTCTAATTCATCCATCACTTTCTTTAGCATTAGATTGTGAGAAGCCCCAAAATCTAATAAACAGTTATGAAACAATTTTTCATATATATTGAGTGAAAGATAGAAAGGTGGTGAATTATCATCATTTTGGTCTTGGACATGACTGCCTAAGTATATAGTAGGATGTTCATCTTCAAGATTGAATGAATCAGGAGTGAGAGGTGGCTGTAACAGACTTTTAAATGACTCTTTGTATTCTGGATTTTTCAACAATTCAAGAAGTGGGAAAGTGATCTTGATTTTATTTAGCTTTGATTTGAAACTGAAATAAAGAGGAGTCAATTATTTATTTTCTGCAGAAATTTTGATGATTGGGGCAGAATTAGGAGGTGGAGGGACATCATTGACTTTTTCCTTTTGTTTAGCAGCTTGTTTGTCAGAATATGATTTTTGTTGAGGTTGTTGGACATGACCTTTCGACCTCAAAGGATAATTTCGAGTTTGAGTTTCTTGTTGTTTTTTCTCATTTTGTGCATGAATTTGAGCATTCTCATCATTTGAAAAGAGATTTATCCTTGACTGATCTTCATATTCATGCAAAGTTAGACAAGTTGACTATGATGTTTCTCCTACAAGATTTATGTCTTCATTTTCTTCCTCATGTTCTTACTACTCTTCTTCAGCAAAATTATTCTGTGGAGGCTGAACATTTTGATCATCAACATTCCTCCTCAGGCGCTGTAAGATTTTTTGAGGCTGGAAAGGTTTGAAGGGAGCCTGATTTCTATTGGCTTCATTTTGGTTGGCTCTAGCATCTGGTTTGTTCTCTAACTCCAATTTTTTCATCTTAGAAGCAAGTTATTTAATCAAATTGGAAATTTTATCAATATTTTCTTCTGATGTAAAAGTTTTGGAGGAAGAAGGTTTTTCTTCTTTCATTTTCTTTTTGTCCTTTGTTGCTTTCTCCTCTTCCTTTTTCAATTTATTTGATGCCATAAGATTAGACTGCACTCCAATTGTAGCCTCTTGCATATCCATCAATGTTTGTGCTTTCTTAGCACTTAACCACAAAGAAAACTCAGAATCTAAGGCATTGGTAAAAATTATCATGCGATTGTGGTTTTAGGATGTTTGATTTCTTCAGGAATTTTTTGATAAATTTTATTAAACCTCTTTGTAAAATTTTCCAATGACTCATCATTTTTCTTCTTTAGAGTTCCAAACTCTGTAAGGTAATATACATAATCTTTTCTATCACCCCATTGTTTCACAAATACTTCCTCCAATTCATATATTCATGTTATTTGGTGGCAGACTTCTAAACCATTTACGAGCTTCTCCATCCAAGCTATGAAAAAAGAGTCTTGACCAGACATATTCATGTTCAATGTTCTAGTTATCAGGATAACTATAGAAAGCAACCAAATGTTCCTCAACAGAAACTCCTTCTCCCTCTCCTGTGTATTTTGGGAGATATTTTAGATAATCGAGGAAGAGGATGCAAAGGTTGAGGAAGAACAAGTGGTGCATATCTTGCAACAACTATTTGCTGCATCCTTGTAAGGGCATGCTGAGCCATGGCTTGCTGATGTACAATTGATGGATGACTGGTTGATGTAGTTGTTTGGGAACCAGGAATCACAATCTGTGGAATTTGAATCTGATTTGGAATAACAGAAAATTGGAATTCTTGGGCTGGTTCTTCAATTTTTGGGATTGAAAACAGTGGATGTTCAAAGAGATGAACATAGGAGGTCTTTGTTTAACCTTCTATAGAAGAATCATATTCAAATGTAGTCTCCTGAGGGGATGAGGTAACTTCAACTTTGTCTTGCTGAGCTAAAAAGTTAGATAGATTGAAAGTCAGGCCTTCAGGAACATTCCCTTCTAATTGATGAGAAGAAGATGAGCCAACAACTGGATTTAGAGACAAAGGAAAATACTTGTGCTGAGGGGTATAGGAGGACTAATATTCAGGATGAGTTTGAAGAAAATTTATAATGGTTTAAAAATATTCTTCAGTTAAAACAACCCTACCTAGAAAAGGTGCAATTTCCAATACTTGTTATAATTCCCTTTCAGTCAGGACAAAGTCTTCTGACTCCTTATTTTCTGTACTGACACTTAAAACCTATGCTTTTTCTACTTTCACTGGAATAATACTTATCTCTGATTTACTAAATGATGATTGAGAGATGCTTTCAGCTGAACTTAGGTTTACATCATCTACTTTATTTTCTAGGGCAGTAGTTTCAACTTGAGATATTTCAAGAGAATCTTTTGAAATTGGAACTTCTTTTGATTCTAAAGTAGATGAGGGTACCTTTTTCTTTCGAACATAATTTTTATGTACCTTCTTCACTGACTGAGATGTAGCTTTAGCTGATTTCTATTTCCCTTTTGCATCTTTAATGATCTTCTCTGAGTCAACAAGTGGAGTCACAGTAGGTGATCTCTGATTTCTCCTTGTAGTAGGAGGTCTTGAAACTCCTCGTCCTCTTTGTGGAGTCGCCAAGTGAACCAATTTGCAGTCTTCTTCAAGTCACCAATTCTTGTTCACCATCAAGATTTGATAATCAACAATTTAAAACAAGAGACTCGGGAGTATACTTCGTTTCAAGGCCTTTGTTTCTCGACAGACGCACCAAAAGATGTTAGCACTGGAATCAACACTTGGATTGCTTCAAGTGATTGACTAGTCACATCCTAAGCTCTAGGGAAATTTAATGATTTCAATTATATAATTTGTAGGTGGTTTAAGCTCTCAATCACTGAAAGGGGTTTCAGATAAATTCACTGTCACACCAATGAGGGTATTTAGACCTGATATGGTAGCAAAAGATAAGTTTGTAGCCTATGGCAGGAAGAAATGATGGAATAATAGAAGGGACAGTGGGTCTGCAAGGCAGAAATCCACTGCTTTGATGAAAAATAACACAAGAACTAGTTTGAAAATATATCAATAAGAGAAGGCTATCATAAGACTTACAATAATCTTATTGAATATCATTAAAATTCATTGTCATAAGGAATGCTCTTTAACCAGTTACTATGAACATCTCATCAAGAAAGCTTACTAAGTAAGATTGATAAAAGTTGATAAGGTACATAAACACATTAAGAGCCTCATAAAAACATATAACAACTTTTGAAATTACCAACTGGAACTGAAGAGATTTAGATATGGAAACACATAAGTAGGATCAACATTACACATATCAAGATAGTAATAAGTCCTCAATAGTGTTCTTAAATATCATTATCTGAAAAAGTACACTGATCACATGAGTGTAAGATTCAAAAACCACAAACCTTTTCTCCATTGAGTTTCATCATATATATACAAGAGATATTGTGCTGATATTTCCACAAAAAGTGTGAATATGTTCTAGAGGAGTTATTACATTTCTATACATAAGGTGAAGCTTATCCTTAACCATAATACAAAGTAGTGCAACATAATAAAAATGAACATCATGATGGCATATAGTTCGAAGTGGTTGGAGTGATGTGGAAAACTGCTCTTGCTTTCTGGTATAACCACTTCCTCAAAAAGTGAAACTAACAGCTGAAGATGACATCTGGCTCTTTCCCCCAAAAAGTGAAAAATTTGTCAATTGAATCTACTATCTGGAAGAGAACTTGACTAATTGACACTAGGCAACAAATTCTTCTATTGATATTGCATTCATGTAATTACTCCTTAGTATCATCCTTTGAGAATTGAACAAAAACTACCTCCACTTCCTTTATACAAAAAATTAGGAAATAATAGCTACCCTTTAGAAACAGATAGCTATTATTGGAAATCTTGTAAATAGTTGCATTTTTTTCATTAGGCCAAAAATGTGTGTGCATCTCCTTCTTTAACTTGCCTTAAATGTTTAAATAAAATCAAGTATAGAAGTAAATATTTTGAGAGACTCTGCCTTAGTGAGCCTTTTAGATTTTATTTTTCCTGCTTGCTTCTGTTTTTGAGCTTTGGTCTTCTTAGATTCCTTTCTTGGGCTTTCATCAACATTTATGATTTCATCTCTCAATCTAGGATTAGAAATGAGTTTGTTGTTCAGTCTTAGCTTGTCTTTAAGCCTAGTGTGAGGCATTTTTAGGTATGGGTTGGGAATATAAGAAACCCCTCTTCTTCTCTGCATCATACTGCTAGAGTGACCTTCCTCATACTTTGTCTATGAGAAATCCTCTTCAGTACTGTATTCTTCGAAAGATGAATAGGAGTGAATGATGTTCTTGTCCTTTCTTCTGGTAGATGTCTTGGGTGTCTTAAGAAAATAAAACAATGGAGCTAATGTTGGTTCTCCTTTTGAAGGGGTGTCCCTGTTTTCTTCTTGCTCTTCTGCAACTTCTGGAATAGAGTCTTGAACTGGTACTTTAGGGCTGACTTCCTCTGAAGTTTCTTCTGCTAGGATCAATTTCCTTTTGCCTTTATGTCTTGAGGAAGATGCTATGTTTTCCTCACCTGTAGATTTAACATCCTTATTAGGATGAGTTTTCCCTTGCTTGAATCTATTTGAATGTTCTCTTAGGAATGATACTAAAGTTTGGGGTTCTTTTGGAGATTTCCTTATATAAAATTTTCTGCTAGCTGTACCATTGGTATGGGAGTGACAGGTTCAGTTCTAGCTCTTTTCGCTGAACTTCTAGTTTGTCTACTCGTTGATGGAATAGATTGAGCTGCTTGTGAACTATTTGGGACAGGTGTTGAGCCAGTTTGTTCTTGGAAATTTTGCTTCTTAGGTATCCCTACCCTCCTCCTAGAATTGATACTACCAAACCCTTCATCTGTTAGAAATTTTTCCCAGGAAGTTCTCTTTTTATTAAGGTGATAGACCACCAACATCTTTATTAAACCCCTATGATAGAGGTTATGCAGAGAATAGTTAGGGATCTTCTGCAACTTCAAATAAATTTTTAACAAGGATTTGTAGAGAAATAAAGGAAAATTCATAGGTCTGACACCTGAGATGTGAGAGAGAAATCTCACTAGATACTGATGAACAATTGAGAATATTCCCTCACAAGTGATATAACGTTGCAAAATAGTTATAACATGCTGCCATTCTGGCCTAAAACATGAAATATGCACAATGGGAGTCCAATGGACATTTACATGCTCAGGTTTGAGGAAGGCACTTACATTTGCTTGCAGCATTTTATTTTTGAACAAAAATTATCCAGTAGCTAAAGTCTGAGTAGCCCTCATTATAACTGTCTCGGTGATTTTGAAATTTTTGCTTCCAAGCTTGACTTTCTCTTCGTCAAAACTTTCAGCAAAGGCTTGTGCAAAAACTACATTTTCCCTTGAGAATTATTGTAGAAACCTGTACCATCCTGCTATTTGAAATTGGGGTTTTTCCCTGGCATTACAAACCTAGTATTTTCTAGCTTAGAGCGGTTAACCTTTCCACCTTTACCCATTCTGCTCAACACCTAAGCTTCTATTATGCACAACTGTTCAAATTGGAGGTAAAAGCCCTACACGCAACCCTACTTTCTTGCTTGAGATGACCAGCTGGTTGTTGGAAAATGTAATTCTGTTAGCTATAACCTTCTCGGAGAACTCGATCATGAAAAACAACGAACCTAATCCTCTAGAGTTTGTGCCTTTAATCACGGCGTGGTTTTAATTGACACGATTTGAAATGATTCAAATCTGGGTGCCAAGTCACGCCATACTATTGGAAATACTGAGAGGGGGGTGAATCCGTATTTCTTTTCAATTGTTAATTATTTCCAGTTAAATTCTTCACAATTAAAGACAGAGAGGTGTATAATAATAATATTTAGGATTAATAGTAACTTAAATCCTTTTTAAAAATAATTGTATACAATATATGAGTGAGGGCACCAACCCTTTAATGAAACAGGCACCAACCTGTTGCCAAGCACCAAATTGGACTTTGATGAGGCTCCGACCTCTAGGGCTTTGACCCTATCTTCTCAAGGCACCAACCTTGTGTTTAGGAGCTCCTACTCCAAGGACACCAATCCTGTTTTATCTTCTTCTAATAAAGAATGTGAATAGTACTTACTTGAATGTCATAATTCTTTACTGTTTAATACTTCACTATCAAACCACCAAATGCTCCACTGTCCAAGATCTTCTTGTACACGCTTTAAAGTTCATTGTTGCTGGTTCAATGCCACTATCCATACCTCAATGCATTATTTCATCAGCTAATCTCCAATGTATCAACCTTTCAATTGGAGGACCGAATCTTCAAAAAACTCAGGTTTGAGTTTCCTTATGTGCCACAATGGTATCTGAGCTTCAATAGTCAATTTTCAATTCTGTTCCTTTTATCCATAGGTCTGAGAAGCAACACTTTGGTTATTACAGGTCCGTGGTACAGTTCTCACACTATTCTAAGCTCCAAATATGTGCTTCCAAGAGACTTAAACAATGACTTGAGCCTTTTTCTGTCCACAAAATGCTGTCTCAAATCCGAGAGTATGACAGTTGTTAGGTCTGAGTCATAGAAGCACCAGATTCAAGGGTACAATAGATATGAGGAAGGCATCCTGTAGGTTTCCAAGCCACACAAAGTCTGCTCCAATTTCACAGGTCCGAGGGTAAATTAGGCTTCCTGTAGTCTATTCCATAACTGCCTGTGGTGAGTTAAGTAGCTGTTTCAGAGGTCAAATGATCCGCCCCTAACCCAATAAAAAAAACAATGATCTTATTTGTTTCCTCAGCCTCCTTGGTTGCTGTCCCTGTGATTTGCACTAATCTGAGCCACCATATCTCACTGGTTTGAGGTTCCCAATAGTCAAATCTTCAAAAAAAAACTTTCTTGGTGTCCTTAGTTCACGAGTTGTGAACTGTTGTATTTATGTGCGATGATCTTCACCAAACAGATGCAAAGAATAAAGTGTTTAACGCAGTATATATAGTGGTCTTTGAAAGCTAAACCGAAAAGGCACATCACTGTTTGGAGGCCAACATGTGTATGAGAGTGTAGGTCGGATAACAATTAAATATATTATTTGTAAACTTAAAAATTCATTTTCTCACAAACCACTGGGAGTTTCAAGGCAAGTAAAGGCTCATTATAACGGGAAAATATACTCTACAAGATGGTATAGGACCCATGTTGATAGGATGCCTCTAATGTGGTAAATGTTTTTTTTTCTTTGAGACTGTCCTTAATTTTTGTGTGCAGGAGGTGAATAGGACAACATGCCTTTTCCACTGCTTGGCTTCTCCTTTGTTTGGTTTATTAATCATAGGATTATAGTGTCATCGTGTAGGACAATCATGTCATCATGATAGTACCCAACAAAGTCATGAAGGTATAGCATCGTGTATTTAATAATAGTGCAGTAATGTGTCATTGTGCAACATCATTAGGAGAACTTCAAAATCAAATGATATCTAGTCTTTCAATCTTCATCAAGTGTCATAAAGTGTGTTCATTCGTTCATCCTGTTGCCATCAATAATAACTTAGATTAACAATCTCCCCCTTTTTCATTGGATGGAAATATTTTTCTTCTCTCCCCCTTTGAAATCAATGGCAATGGGGTGCTAATGTTCTCCCCCTGTCATGCTGATCCCCCTAACATATTGTACTCCTGACATGTTGCTTGATTTAATGTGATGCAAGAGCAATGACCCCCATCTTTTGGCGAAGATAATAAATGCTTCTCGTGGAAGCAATTTTGTAAAGATATCTGCAATTTGTTATTTTTTATTTATGTATTCCAACCTAATATTGTGTTCAACAACTTGTTCAGGAGAAAGTGGTATTTGATTGGAATATGTTTGGTCCTTGACTACATCACCAGATTCTTTGAAATATTGATGGTGCTAGAATTGTCACAAAAAATAGTAATTGGTTGCTTAGTTTCTATATTGACATCCTTCAAGACTTCTTTCATCCATAGAGTTTGTGTACAACAATCAACAACGGCTATATTTTCGGCTTCAGCAGTAGAAAGGGATATAGATGATTGCTTTTTCTCGAGCCAAGATAAAAGACAATCTCCCATAAAGAATTCATTTCCACTGGTAATTTTTTGATCATCCACGCTTTCGGCCCAATCAACATCAGAGTAAGATGTCACAATAAGAGTTGAACTCTTAGGATACCAAAGACCGAAATCAGTCGTTCCTTTCAGATATCTGAGAATTATCTTCACAATTGTTAGATGGGATTGTTTAGGACTTTACTGAAATCTTGCTACCATTCCAACTGCTTGCATAATATCTGGTTTTGTAGTAGTTAAGTATAGGAGAGCTCCAATTATTGACCTGTAAAGAGTTGCATCTATGAGTGGGGTATCATCATCTTTACTTAATTTACAATTTGTGGTCATTGGTGTGCTCATAGGTGCACAATCTTCCATCCCATATCTTTTAAGCATGTCTTTAAGATATTTTTCTTGAGATATAAACATGCCTGCAGAGGTTTGAGATATTTGTAGCCCAAGAAAGTAAGACAACTCACTAATCATTGACATCTCGAATTTTTTGGACATATTTAGAGCAAATTCATGGCTCATTTCTTCATCATTGCTAGCAAAGATTAGATAATCAACGTAAACAAGAGTGATCAGAAGTTTTTCCTTGCCCATTTTGATGTAGAGATTTCTACCTGCCACTCCCTTTTTGAAACCTTCTTGTTGCAGATAGTGATCCAAATTTTCATACCAAGCTCTAGGGGCTTGTTTTAATCCATACAAGGCCTTTTTTAGTTTGCATACAAAGTCTTTTCCTTCAGCAAGATCAAATCCTTCTGGTTGCTCCATGTAAACTTCTTCCTTGAGATATCCATTTAGGAATGCTGATTTTACATCCATTTGATAAACCTTGAATCCTTTTGAGCAAGTAAATGCTAAAAACATTCTTATGGCTTCCATTCGAGCTACTGGTGCAAAGGTTTCTTCGAATTCAATTCCTTCAATTTGCAAGTATCCTTTGCAGACAAGTCTGGCTTTATTTCTGATGATTTGTCCATCTTCATTCATCTTGTTTTGAATACCCATTTTGTTCCAATTATACACACACACACACACACACACACACACACACACATATATATATATATTTTATTTTATTTCATTTTTATTTATTTATTTTGCCGATTTGAGATATTTCTTCTTCCATGGCCTTTATCCAATAAGGATCTTTTCTTGCTTGAGAAATTTTTTTAGGTTCTATTAAAGATAATAGAGAAACATCATCTTTTCTTGGGGTGTTTATCATCCTTCTTCGAGTTTGAATTCCTTCATCGATATTTCTAATGACCTATTCTTCCGGATGATGTCTTTGAATAAAATTGATCTTAGAGGGAGTTTGTGAAGGTTCACTTCGAGGTTCTCCATTCTCCTCTTCTTTTTCAGGTTCTTCTCCTTCACTTTGTTCAAAGAAAGGCTCAACTTCATGATCTTCAATTCTCTTTTCTGGAATACCTTCATTAATATTTACATCAATACATTCCACTATTCTTCGTAGACGATTTTTGTAACATTTGTAAGCTTTGCTCCTAATGGAGTATCCAAGAAATATTCCTTCGTCAACTCTAGAATCAAATTTTCCTGGTGAGCCATCATTTATTTTTATGAAGCATTTGCTTCCAAAAACCCTGAAATATTTTACTGAAGCATGTCGTCCTTTCCATAATTCATAAGGAGTCTTTTCATTATTTGGTTTTAGTTGAGTTCGATTTAAGATATAAACTACGGTCCCAACTGCTTCTCTCCAAAATTTTGGTTTCAAATCAGCTGCTAGTAGCATTGTCCTTGCCATTTATTGAATGTTTCGGTTCCTTCTTTCAACTACTCTATTTTGATGGGGTTTCCTTGCAGTAGAGAGTTCTCTTTTGATTCCATGATATTTACAGAATTCATCAAATTCTTTTGAGGTGAATTCTCCTCCTGTATTCGTTCTAAGACATTTAATCTTAGAATCTTTCTCATTCTCAATGAGAGCCTTAAGACTCTTAAAACATTCAAATGATTCATATTTATATTTTATGAAATATATCCACATCATTCTAGTATAGTCATCAAAAAATAGAGCAAAGTACCTTTCACCTTGAAGAGCTGGAGTTCTAGTTGGCCCACACAAATCTGCATGAATAATTTCCAGAGGTTTTGATGTTGAGAAATCCTTAGTTTTGTGGATAGTTATGGTTTTATTTCCATGTTGGCATGGGACACATACAACTTGATTTGGCTTGCACATTTTTGGAATGTCCCTTAATGCATTAATTTTGTTGATGTTGACTAGGTTATCAAAACTTGTATGCCCCAATCGTTTGTGCCATAACCAGCTTTCATTTGTTTGACTTAAGTAACATTTATCTTCTTGGATTTTATTGAGAATGTAAACATTATTTGGCGTTCTTACTCCTTTCGCCACAAGTTCTCTTAAGGATGAGTCTCTTATTTCACAATTTTTTGTACTAAAGACAACATTATGTCCTTGGTCACAAATCTGGCTAACACTTAAGAGATTGTGTTTGAGCCCTTCTACCAGCAAGGTATTTTGAGCCTTTCCTTATCCATTGACAAGGGTAGTAGTTCCTTTTCCAGTGATTTTAGTGGATCCACTTCCAAAGGATACATTTCCATTTTTCTTGTTCAATGAGATAAAATTCTTTTGGTCACCTGTCATATGTATTGAGCATCCACTATCCACGAACCAATGATTTTCTTCACTATGAGCACATAGAGCTAGGCCGCATTTATCAGTTTTGAGATTTGCGCTTTTAGCTTTTTCCCTTTTGAGAGGGAAATTTTGTTCGTTATGATTATAATTATCACATAATGAGCAAGACGGATCAAACTTAGCCAAAGGATCAAAGGAATTGTAAGTTTTGATTTGTCCTTGCTCTTTAGGACCACGTAGTTGGTTTGTTTGATCATTCAATATTGGTGCTTCATTCTTATGAGCCTTGCAATGCTTAGCTTGATTTTGAAAGTTTTGCTTCCAAGCTTGAATTTCTCTCTGTCAAAACTTTCAACAAAGGCTCGTGCAACAACTACCTTTTCCCCTGAGAATTTATGTAGAAACCTATACCATCCTGCTATTTGAAATTAGGGCTTTGCTCTGGCATCGAGAAACCCAGTATTTGCTAGCTCAGAGCGGTTAACCTTTCCACCTTTACCCATTCTGCTCAACACCTAAGTTTCTATTATGCACAAATGTTCAAACTGGAGGTAAAAACCCTACACGCAACCCTACTTTCTTACTTGAGATGACAAGCTGGTTGTTGGAAAATTTAACTTTGTTAGCTGTAACCTTCTCGGAGAACTCGATCATGAAAAACAATGAACCTAATCCTCTGTTCTGTGCCTTTAATAACGATGTGGTTTTAATTGACACAATTTGAAATGATTCAAATCTGAGCGCCAAGTCACCCCATACAATATATCACTCCTCCACATCATTAAAAAAGTTGATACCTTGTACCTTATTTTCCGCTTCAACCTTAATGGGTAGCTATATGTTAGCTCCACCAATAATATAACCATTCCCTTATAATATTTCTTCTAAGTTAGAAATAACTACCCTTTTAAAAATAATAATATCTCATAACACAGAAGATCTTCAATTAATTTCAACGGAGAATGATCTTTTCTCTGAAAAATGCTCCTTGCAGCTCCTTATGAAGTTTCGTGGAAATAGCTACTTTTAACTCTATGTCACCAATGAAACCAAAACCAAACTCTTGAAGGAATAGCCGCCTTTTCAAAAGAGTAGCTATTATCTCAGAAAGAGCAGCTATTATTGTGTTACTAAAATGACCAATAACTTTGACTCTAACCTAAGTTAAAATACTGTTTTTAACTTTTTATTATGGACCTAAGACACAATACCACCTATAAAACTTGATTTTTTTTTGGTTTTGAGACTCTTTTTCGATTTTATTGAAGATGATTACAACTTTGACACAGGCTAGGGAACAAGCAAAAATTCAAAATCAGTGATACAATGGTGGTCAGACTATTAACATTTATAGTGCTAACAATAGGTGTCCTTTATATTTTGTGATTTGTTTGCCTGGTTTTTTATTTTTTCTTTAAGTTTCTCGTCCTGCACGGTTTTTGTTCAACAACGGAGCACGTGCACATTGAACTAAACTATTCACCTGCACACATCCTGGGAATTTTTGAAAGATTAGATTTTCCTCTGATCAAAGTCTAAATCTTGGTTTTTGAAATATTTTTTACACTTGTACTGACCTCCAATTAATATTTTTGAGTTTGTTTGAGTGTCATTAAGCAATCTTTTTGAGAAATTGCGCATTTTCACAAATTAAGGTAGGGTTTTGACTAGTTGCTTGTTGATTGATTAGAAAGAGATTGGTTGTTGTTAGAGATTGAGTCTCTTGCAGATGTACCCGGTTTAGTGAATAATTTTCTTATTTGTGAAATCTCTTCTAGATTAGTGAAGTTAGGGCTTTCTCAAAATTTTAGTGTTTTGTGACAAGTTGCTTCTTTTGCTGAATATGAAACGAAAACCATTTATTTTTCAGTATTGAAGTTATTCATAAATACAATATAAACATAATTAAATTAATGACATTCAATAGTACAAATTAATTTCAGAGTTCTAATTATTTCTCAGTGCATTTTGAAGAATCATGAGTGATTAATGTTTTTAAAAGGACATTTTATGGTTATTTGACTTGTTAAGTGAATTAAAATTTTGATTTAATTTCTGCAATTGAATTGTTTCAAAGTGAAATTGGCATTTTATGGAAATGAATGTTATTGAGATCTAAGTTTTTGCATTTCATTTGAAAATAAAAAAGACTCTTACTCTCCCATAACTAGGACTTCATTTAATGAAAAGGTGATAATTTCATATTTGACTGCATTAGAGTTTTTGAGTCTGGTCAGAATATCATCAGTTTCACATCCATCACCTACTGAGTAAAAAACAATGTTAATAAAAGTGATTAGATTTTTTTTTTCATTTTTAGGGCTCTTTTCGCCTACAGATATCAGGTTGTAGGGCTTTGGAATAGGGAAGTGAGTTAACTTTCTAAAGCTATAAACAAACAATAGAATCTTGTGGTAGGGAGTATATCCATTTATTGCAATTTTTCTCCGGGACACTCCTCTTAAAAGGGGATCAAGCATGAGATCATATCGGACCCAATGAAGTGATCGTACCCACTTCATTGGTTACAATGGAGTGGTTTTCACACATTACAAAATATTTTGAAAGGTACTTGGGGTCACTTGGAAGTAAATTCAGATTATCTAAGTTGAGGAAATTTCAAGGGGATTGAGCTCTGTTTCTCTGCCCTTGCATGTACATTCGATTTGCGGTTGTCCACCCAAGTTGAATTATTATAGGTGGTAACCTTAGTGACCGTAATGTTATGGATATTTCTTGAGGTGAAATTAGAGGGAAGGTCTCTACTATACCTGGAACAAACGGTGAATAAACTCACTTGGATCTTTTGGAGGGTAATCTTCACTCGAGATGACATAATTGGAGTTACTTGCACTAGATTATTTCATTAAGCAGGTTGTCAGCGTAACTAGTTCCATCGGCTCTATCTATATGTATATTTTCACCTTGATTTCTGCGACGTTGAATTTCATCACCAACTAGTGATTTCACTATGAAAAGGTTGTTTGTGTGGTTTGAATCCTAGATGTGTTTGCGTGTGTTATTTGTTTGATTTTACTTTTTAGAGGCCTTAGGTGTGATTTTTTGATATTGTTTGAATTCTTAATTAAAATTCATCTTGCCTGACTTACTAAGACATTCGTGGATAATGCAGGGTAAACCCCCTGAGTATACACCGAGTCAATTGGAAAAAGTTAAGGTTGAAAGTTCAAAATCAATAGGATTTGGGACTTCATATCAACCTGAAACATCTACCATTATAGAATCTGAAACTAAACAGAATAAACCTTAAGAATTTGAAACAAATCTAGTGAAATTTGAACCAGTAGTTATCAAAATCGTTATATTGGAATATGATACTAGAGAAATTTCAAGCACACAAGTAACTGATCCACAATATTTTGAACCTAAGTCTCCTTCAGATGTTATACCACCTACTCCTAGTCCACATTCACCTAAAGTAAAACTCATTATTACTGATAATATACCTCCTGGTCTCATTAGTATCGAAGATATTACTACCGAAGAGGAAGAAGAAACTCTAAGTATTCCAAATTTTATCCGTGAACAAACTGTTTCTTTAGACCTTTTTGCTTCCTTTTGACCAGATCCTTAGTATCTCACACCTTCGAAATTTTTAGGTCAAGATATTCCACTTTACCACACTCATTATTACTATATGCCCAGATTTAATATGTCGGGAATGATATATGGAAGTGTGCCTTCTGACACATCCATGTTTTCAAGCTCTCCATAATCATTGTTATATGGTCGTCCATCAGTTCCTCGTGGATACCAATCACTTTCTGGGACTTTTTCATGAGCTTCTCCTTCATCTCAAATTTGTACTATGTCACTTAGTATATCAAATTCTACTACCCAAGCTTTGACATCAGACTAGTATATCAATATGATTTTTGGCAGTGTAGGTAGGTAATCCTCAAGTTAACCCAACAGGTGTTTATAATCCACTTGGGGGCAAACCAACTCCACCTGGAGGGCAACCTTTTTTTGGTTCATATCCTACTATTGGAGGACAACCTTTAACTAGAAATTATGAAAACTATGGCCAGATACCTCAAGTCGGTTTAGGTCAACTTGTTGTGTCACAACCCTTTGTTGGTACTCCTTATCCAAGGAGGAATACCATTTGGAACCCTTTTTTTATTCAAACACCTTTTAAAGTTGCTCAAAAGCTACCAATTTACCAACCTTTTCAACCTACTGGACAACTATTCAACAAATACTTGTTCAAGGTATTATGATTCAAGTCTAACAACCCGTTGAGGGGATTCTTCAAGTTAATCCACAAATATCTATTTAGCAACCAAGTCAACAACCTGGTCCAAGTATTCCACACACTCATGTCCAATCCGTTGTGAAAACATTTGTTTAACAATCAAGTACACCTAAAACCCCCATCCTGGGAGTATCTCAAACTTTTGTTCTAATTACCCTCAAGTATCGGTGCAGCCAATTACTCATTCCATTCATCAGACATATGTCTATCAAATTGGTCCTATGATCCATTCTATACCTCAAATAGATTTCGCACAAATTGTTATGGGAACTCTACAAACACCGTATAAGGGCCAAAATTTTCAGGGCCAACTCTTTCAAGGTCAACCTTTTCAAGTTTAACCTTATCAGAGTCGATTCTTTCAAGGAAAATCTTTACAAAACCAACCCTTTCAGGGAAATATTACTTGGGGAAGATGGGTCAAAATCCACGTTTTCAGAGTCAACCATACCCTGGTCATGCTTATAAAATTTCGTCTCAACCGCAGTTTGGTATGGCTCACCCTAGTTATCCTTGAGGAATGTGAATCCCAACTGCATAGGCTATCCCAAGATATCCTAGATATCCTCCTCCAGGTATTGGACTTATCTCGTAGGGTAATCAATTTTCACAACAAGATCCCAACCGATAGTTAGCGTTCATTGTAATTTTATATTTACCGAATTTGTCTTGGATAACGAATGATCATATTTACTATTTCCCATTTTGGCCAACAATTACCACTAAGTTGCCCAATGACAATCCAAAATTTGAAGGCAATTTAGGAGAAGACCCATCAAACCATGTCATTACATATCATCTTTGGTGCACGTCAAATTCATTAATCGATGATTCCATCAGATTACGACTTTTCCAATGAACTTTAACTGGTTGAACAACAAAATGGTACATTGAGTTACTATGAGCTTCTTTTCATAACTACAATGCCTTAGCCACTGCTTTATTGACACATTTTTAGTTACCAATTCGTTATGATACTGGTAGCGAACTTTTGACTTCTTTGAAACAATCCTTGTCTACTCATATTTCCGATCATATACATGAATGGGGATGTGGATGTCGTCTAGTCAAGGTTTTCATATTAGATAATATTTTGGCTGAATGGTTTACAAAATATTTATTTCCAGTCATTACTAAAGATGTAGCCAAGGGAGGTGTTATAAATAAAGAGAAAGTTATTGCTCGTGCCCAATATCTAGACCTTGTTTACACAAAATTTGGCACTATGTATGATAATATTTTGGATTTGACGTGCCTTGGTCAAATAACCACAACTCCTATAGGATCTCAGGCTGCTGATGGTGTGATTGGTTCTGTTAGCCAATCTAAGAGTAAGAATAAAAATTATAAATCTACTCTGATTGTGACTTTACCAGATTCACCCAAAGGAAATCCTTCTCTCGAAATTAATTCTGAGATGAATGTTGTAGATTCATATACTAGTAAGAATAAATCGACCGGAGGTAAAAAGAAAGGAAAAGATAAAGCACAAAAAATGCTTCCTCAAAAGAAAAATAAGATAAAACCAAACCATCTGACGAAAAGAAAAGGCCCCGTTATCCTTTTTTAATTTGTGATGAATATCATTACACCAAGGAGTGCCCTCATCATGCCGAGGTTACTATATTAGTTTAAGGTTCACCCACCCCTAATATTTTTAAGGATCCATTCCCTTATTAGGACAATAAGATGGTTTCACACAACCCTTCCTCTTCCTCCACATCGATGGATATCATGATGATATCCTCACAAGTTATGGTAGCCACGAGATCTAAGGATTACAGGTCTAAGGGTCATGTAATTGGAAATGCTACTGGTTCACCCAATCAATCTTCCACATCAATTCATCCTCTTTTCCACATCAATTCATCCTCTTTCTGAACCATTACAAATTGAAAAACCTAATTTTGACATGGTGATTCAACCGCCTCCTAAAGGCATTCTTCGAAAGTCAGCTTTTAATTATCTTGTGCAAGCTGCTCATAATTAAAACATTGTTGAATATTTGTCTATGTCAGCTTCAACAATGTCGGACCTTGAAGTGCTGCAAACTTGTCCAACACAAAAGAAATTACATTTTTCAAAAATAGGAGCTACTGATCCCCAAGATTCCAATCTCATTGTCTTTGATCTTGATAATAATGTACCTAGACTTCCGCATCAATTGAAATTCCAAATACCAGTTTTTGCTATGAAACCAACTCACAAAATAGAATAAAAGAGAGATCAAAAACTTATAAATCGGCCTCTTCGAGGGGGAAACCTCCTTTACATTACATAAATGAACAATTATTGGATGACACAAATGAAAAAACCTCTTTTCTATATATAGGAGTCCATGGGGTCACAATATAATCCTAGCCGACCTAACAATAATAATGTAAGGGCACAACAATAACAATAGTGGTGTTTTATGGGGAAAAATAATAAAAATATGGGGACTACAAGGGTACAACAATAACAATAAGGGGGCTACACTAACAATAATAAGGGACTACAGTTGTAATATAGGGACCTAACATACCCCTCTCCTTCAAAAAGGTGTTGTCCTCAACGAATGAGTAGTTCTAGATGCTTCTGTATAAAATTATTATCCTCCCATGTGGAATCTTAAGTGGGTAAGTTCTTCCACTTGATGAGATACTTTGAAATTGATCGATTTCGTAGTTGTCGAGTTCTTGTTTTTGTGACTGCTTCAGGTTCCAATATGATTTTTCCTTCCTCATCAAGTTCTAGCAATATTGTTTAAACTGGAAGTTTGTCACCTATAATGTTCTTTAAGCATGAAGCATAGAAAACTTGGTGCACTCGGGAAGATGCAAGAAGCTCCAAATTGTATGCCATAGTACTAATATTTCGCAAAACCTTGTAAGGACCATAGTACTTTGGCGATAATTTATTATCCTTCTTAGCTTGCTTGAGGGACATTTCTTTGTATGGTTGTAGCCGTTAAAATACCCAGTCCCCTACATCAAAACTTATATCGCTGCGATGTTGATTTGCCTGTTGTTTCATTAGATTCTATGCCAAATTTAGGTTATCCTCTAAGAGTTGGAGAAATTTTTGTTGATGCTTGATGTGATCTTCCACTGCTTGAACCTTAGAATTTTCTCTTATATATGATGTGATGGACGGTGGATGATATCCATAAAGTTCCATAAATGGGGTCATTTTTGCTAGAGTGTGGAAGGAAGTGTTATACCACCAGTCAATCAGAGGTAACTACTTGACCCATTGTGTTTTTTTATCAGATACAAAGTAACGAAGATATCCTTCGAAACATTTGTTCACTATCTCAGTTTTCCCATCAGATTGAGGATGATAATATGAGCTATGAGCTAGTTGAGTATCCAAACAAGAAAATAATTCTGTCCAAAACTTTCCAGTGAAAATGGGATCTGTGTTTCTTCAATAATCTTTGGCTTTCCATGTAGCTTTTGAATTCTTTCCATAAATGCAGTAGAAACTGCACTCGCTTTAAATGGATGAGATAATACACAAAAGTGTGCATACTTGGTAAGTCTATCAACTACCACCATGATGACACTCTTTCCTTTGGACTTAGGTTTTCCCGTGACAAAATCCATTTAAACCTCCTCCCAATGCTGATTTGGAATGGACAAATGTTGTCACAGACCCAAGGTCTTAATAGCCTCAAATTTATTTTGCTGGCAAACCAAACATTCCGCCACAAAATTTTGAATATCATATTTAAGGCCATCCCAAAAAAGTTCTTTCTTCACCCTGTGGTAAGTTTTTAAAAATCCTGAGTGTCTTCCTAAGCGAGAGGTGTGCAATTCCAAAAGAATATTTATTTTATTTGGGAATTATTACACAAATAAAAGCGATCTTTGTACTAGAAGGAATCATTTTTCCAACTAAATGTATCAGATGTAAAGGATCTTTTGCAACTTTTGAATGAGTGTCCACACTTCGTCGTCATTCTTCAAACCATCTATACCATTATTCAAACCATCCATTTTAGCTTCCAAACCATTCATCTTAGCTTCCATGCCATTCATCTTAGCTTCCATACCTTTCTTCAAAGCATCCATTTTAGTTTCCATTTAATCTTTGGTTACTTTTTGCGAGAGCGATATTTGTTGCACTTGGTCTCATAATTTTGATATATCATGTTGCACTTCTTCCTATTCATGTGTCATAGTAGAAGTTTTTGAGGAATTAATGGCTGTTGAATTCTTTTTGGGAGGCATTTTAGAACCCAATACTCATATCTATGCTTCAATATGCCCTTGGAATCACTTCAAACTGATTTTTCAAACAAACGATGTAATTTAAGAAAATGATACACACCTTTTTCTTAATTTTGAGGAGCGTGCTATTGATCTTGCTATATCTCTATGATTTCAAATCCCCAAGATTTTAAATTCAGACATATAGTAGCCCTCTAAGTCATCTTTCCAATACCATAGGTCATACCTGATTTGGATTATTCAAGGTAAAGTTATGCCCAATCTCCCACAATGAACTAATTATAGATTGGTTCAGTAGAGAAAAATTGTACAACATGCCACATGTCACTGTTTCATCTTTCAGTTCTGAAATTGATACACAAGAAACTAAAATCCATGAAATTTCGTCCACAATTTACAGAATTTGAATCCGATGCTCAAAGAGAAAGTTATGATGATTTTTCCAAGGTGACCCCTTTGAGATGAAATTCTAGAGTTTGCAAAAATGCTAACTTCCTCAGACCATATCTCCAAAAATATAGCGAACCAATATCTAGAAGCTTTACATGAAGTTACTTAGGATTTCGGCTCAAATGGGTTTTTTTTTTTCGATGTATGAAACTTTGTAGAAAAAAAGTTATAGCGAAAATTCCACGATGACCTGTTTGCAACAGCGAAACCCTACAATCAAAAGCTATGATACCAAATGTTATGAAACCAACTCATAAAATAGAAGAAAAGAGAGATCAACAACCTAGAAATTAGCCCCTTCGAGGGGGAAAACTCCTTTACGTTACATAAATGAGCAATTCTTAGATGATACAAATGACAAAACGTCCTTTATATATATAGGAGTCCATGGGGTCACAATATAATCCTAGCCGACCTAACAATAATAATTTAAGGGCACAAAAATAAAAATAGTGGTCTTTTATGGGGCACAATAATAACAATATGGGGACTACAAGGGTACAACAGTAAAAATAAGGGGGTTGCACTAACAATAATAAGGGACTACACTAGTAATATAGGGACCTAACAATTTTCATCAAAATTAAATGAATATTTCGCACAGTAATTGATGAAGGAGCTTCTACATGTATAATGTATATTGCTTGTTGGAAAGCCTTGGATTCTCCAACCATCAATCTGTCTCCCACAAATTTTAAAGCCTTTTATGGAAGAGGTTTTCTTCCATATAAATGATCTACCTATAGAGTTAGAAGGTAAAATGGTTGCAACTAAAGTTGATGTTGTTGATGCTCAGCTTGATTATAACCTTTTATTGGGACGGAGTTGGTCCTATGCTATATCGGCAGTGGTATCATCATTTTTTTGTACGATAATGTTTCCACATAAAGGAAAAATCATCAAAGTAGACCAATTGTATTACTACACTTCATACCCTAATTATACAAGTAGCATACCTTTTGTTGGAAAATAGATTACTCCGTATGAAGATGTTGTGGTAGGTTTGCTTGAGGATTCATCTCTTATGGGAAATTTTGCACTCCCTTCACCAAATTTTCCTCATAATATTGAGCAGGTTAATATGATTACATCAAGCACACTACAATATTTTGATGCTTGGATTATGCCTTTAGGGTCCAAATTGAACTTGTATGGTAGTGAGATTCCTTTGAGTCCATTTGAATTTGCTTATCATGCAGTGAGATGCCTTTGAGTCCATTTGAATTAGCTTATCAGACAATTCAATCATTTTCCAGCCCACCATCATCTGAAACTGATCAAGTGAATGTGACCATTGATGGTTATTCTCATTTATCATGTTTAGTACCAATATCATTCCCTGATCCCTTTGATAACGAGTTTCCAACTAACAAAAGTATCATGGAAATCATGACTTTGGAAGAAATGCCATGGGATGATTATCATCATCATTCATACTTTCTGCCTAAATTTGATAAAATCGAGAATGAATTTTCATCTATATTTTCATTTGATATTGTCGATATTCCTCAATGTCCTATGTCAATCCTTCATTCAGATTCTAAAACGAATCTAGGAAACATATCTACAAAAGTACTCATCAACATCTCAGTTAAACCTGGAATTACCGAGAACATTCACATAGGTGCTTCATGTTCCCTTGATGAAATTGAGACATATAAAGCCCTTTTTCATAAATTATGAGAGATTTTTGCCTATTCCTGTGAGGAAATGCCAGGAATTGACTCTAACATTGTAGTTCATGAGATTAAGACTTACCCGGATGCCAAACCTGTTAAACAAAGATTACCTCCAATACATCTGCAAAAAGTTGCTGCTATAAAAGTTGAAGTTGAAAAATTACTTAGAGCAGGTTTCATTTATCCTTTTCTCTTGACTGATTGGGTGTCCAATATTTTTCTAGTTAACAAGAAGTAAGGGAACATTAGAGTATGCGTCAACTATATGGATATCAACAAAAAATTTCCAAAGGATAATTATCCTACTCCTTATATCGATCAAATTGTTGATGATTGTGTCAGAAACAATATTTTTTCTTTTATGGATGGATTTTATGGGTATAATAAAATAAACTTACTCCCTGCCGATTAGGATAATATTGCGTTCTTTTTTCGATTGGGAACCTTTGCTTATCAGAAACTCCCTTTTGGAATAAAGAATGTTGGCGCAACTTTTAAAAGGGAAATGTCTTGTGCATTTCACGATATCAAACATATTGTGCAACCCTACTTATATGACTTAATAACCCATTCATTGAGACGAAAATATTATCCAATGCATTTGAAAGAAAATTTCATTAGATGTAGGTACTACAATATTCATCTGAATCCTCACAAATCCATCTTTTGCGTACAATTTGGTCGATTGTTGGGATTTTTCGTGTCAAAGGAAGGCATTTGTGTTGATCTATTGAAGTTAGAGGCTATTTTCAATTTGCTTCCTCCTTCCAATCTCTGCCAACTCCAAAGTTTGAAAGGGAAGGCAAACATTTTACGTAGATTCATACCTAACTATGCCAAGCTAACTAAAGGTTTTGCTCGATTATTGAAAAAGGGCATCCCATTTATTTTGGAGGAGCTTTATCGAAAATATTTTGATGCATTGAAAAATGCGTTAACCCATACACCGTTGTTGCATCCGCCTGATTATCATCGGGACTACTTGTATTTTGCTGCATATGATGTGACCATTGGCATGGTGCTAGGTTAAGAAGATGAATCTAACACTGAACATTTTTTTCCAAGTTGATCATCGAGACTACTTGTATTTTGCTGCATCTGATGCCAGCATTGGCATGGTGCTAGTTTAAGTTTTCCAACATTTTTGTCACTATATACTCTTCCAAAAAACAACCATGATCTTTGATTGCAACCCTATGATGTACATTTTTACTAGACATTTTCTAGGGGGAAAATACTCTAGATGGATTGTTATCTTGCAAGAGTTCGATTTATAATTCAAAAGATCTAATTCTAAGAAATCATTGGCATTTGTTGAGTTATTGTGTGACTTTCACTATACTGATACTGAAAACGTGGCAGAGGATTCTCTTCCAGATGAATCCCTCTTTATTTTCGATACTGTAGATCCATGGTATGGAGATATCATTATATATCTTCAAACTCAAAATTTTCGGCCCGAATTGTCTCGAACTGATCGTCATCAAATCTGGTACCAATCCCAACAATATAGTATTGTTGGCGATGACCTTTACCATCATGGTGTTGATTCCATATTTCGGCATTTTTTGACACATGAAGAAGCCGAGAATTCATTAAATGAATGCCATTCTCGAGATTGTGGTGGTCATATGTCAGGGTTTTCCATTGCCCAAAAGATATTGTGCACTGGCTATTTCTAGCCCTCAATGTTTAAAGATTGCATAACTGCGGTTCAAAAGCGTCATAATTGCCAAATTAATGATTGCAAGATGTGTGCACATCCAACTCCTCTTCACCCAATCATAGCTATCGGTCCATTTTCTAAATGGGGCATTGATTTTGTTACATTTAACCCTCACTCGGTCTGGCAACATGGGTATATTATTATTGCAGTAGATTATTTTACAAAATGGGCTGAGGAATTGCCTACATATAAGGATGATGGCGAAACCACAACCATTTTCATATTAAATCATGTAATTGCTAAGTTCGACGTACCACAAGCCATCATTACGGACCATGGTAGCCACTTTCGACACTTTATGATGCTTGAACTATCTGCATGGCTAGGCTTGCGCCATGATAACTCTACCCATTATTATACGCAAACGAATGGCCAAGTAAAATTTGTTAAAAAGGTTTTGACCACTATGATAACACAAATTTTCGGCATTCATAAACGAAACTGGAATACTATGCATTTTTTTTTCTTTGTGGGCATACCGTACCTCTCCGAAAACATCCATTGGATTTACTCCCTTCCAACTTGTTTATGGTTTGGAGGCAGTTTTTCCCATTGAATGTGAAATTTCGTTATTGAAACTGGTCATTGAGTTGTTTCCAGCTACCTCTGCAGAAAAGGAACATTTTTTTTACTTAGCACGACTAGATGAGACTCGTCGTTATGTTGCACTAGCTAGTGAGGCCCATAAGAAATGGGTTAAGGTTTAGTTTGATCGAAACGTGAATCGTCGTTCATATTCAGAAGGTGACCTGGTCTTCGTCTATGATCAAGTGCATGATAAGCTAGGCGTTGGTAAATTTGAACCCATGTGGCATGGTCCTTACATTGTAAAATGTGTATTAGCCAAAGGGGCCTATGAGCTAATTGACTATCACAGTGTTTCTTTGGGAGAGCCTAGGAATGGTCTCTACCTAAAGAAATATTATGCGTGATTTATCTCAAGAATATTTTTTGTACATTAATTGTATCATATTTTTATGAGTGTGTGCATTAGGTTTTTCATTTTTTTATAATTTCCTACTACTTCTCCTACTTATCTTGTGTTATATTTTATTTTCAGATGTCGATATTCCTTCAGAATTACATTTTCTTTGCTGATGGCGCTAGTCGTAGTACTCGGAATCTTGCTTCCACGACTTGGGCTATTTACTCGCGCAATGATGAGTTAGTTTCTATTCATGGGATATGCCTTGGTCAAACGAAGAACAACATAGTAGAATATAGTGCAATAATTGAACTATTATCTGATTCCATCTCATTTGGCATTCGTCATTTGATCGCTAGGTTAGATTCATAACTCATAGTATTACATTTAAACGACGTCTATACAATAAGAAGCTCAAAAAAGTTAAGAATTTTTGGTCTGTATCTTGGAAAGACAGTTTGATTACATTGAATATCAACATATTGCGAGAAATTTAAACACATTAACTGATGCATTGGCAAACCATATGTTAAATAGACATTTGCAATATTTGTAAATAAAACAATATTCATCCACATATTAAACAAGATAAACTGAAATGATAAGTAGTAGTATCCATTAGGTAATTTAGTATGTAAAAAGTTTGTTACAAAAAATGTCATCCAAAGACACGAGGCCCTGTGGATTTTATTGTGCGAACATGCTGATACCAAAAAAATCAAAATCTAGCCCTAAAAGATTAGCAGTTATCCATGATGATGATCATGATAGCATAATATAGCACGTGCTATGCATTGTAGCATATGACTAATCGAACCTAAAACTCCAAATACGTGCCTCTAGTAATGCAAAGGAAAATCATCAAGTCTAGTCTCTGGAATATCTAGAGCCAACCTCTCCAGGTTATGCTCTAACTCAGTCAAGGCTTCTGTTGCATTAGGGTTAGGCACTAGAAAAACTACTAGCTGATCTCCTCGCTTGTTAAAGCACCGTAGTCCCGTTGGTCTAGTTGGGCCAATATCTACATGTAAAAATTTTCATAATTAGCTTTGAATGACAAAAATAAACAAAAAATTAGAAAACATAAAAACCATAAAAATGAGAAATTTTTACCTAGGTCACCCCACTGCATCCCTACTGGGATTGAGATATATGGGTCACCTCTGTAATCAATCCCTATATAGAGAAAGTCCTCGATCATAATTATCTGGCGTTCCAACCATCCGAAGAACTCAGGAGTTTATTTGACCACTGGGCCATCGCCTCGATGGTGAGCCATCAACAAGACCCACAAGAACATGTGAGGATCATGAGGTCCTCATGCCTTTGCCAAAACCTGTTGTGGGGCCAAAAGGGGAATATTCTCTATAGCAAATGAAATCAATATGCCACTATATCCAAATTTATTTAGCTTCCCTGTTTTTTCTCTAGTCAATTTCCCTTTCATATTGGCAACTATCCCTTCACACCAGTTAAAAATAGTGCTCTGTGAGCCCACTATAAAAATCCGCATTTGGGCTTTTGTGGCCAAGTGAAATATTGCACTTCCATATAGTTTGGTGACTATAAAATGGTTATCAATCAGGTTGCTTGATGGTTTTGATGTAAATCCTACCATCCTTGAGCTGAGCCCCATCAACACAACATCACCTCAAATAAGAAGCAGTAGTCTCTCCACCCGGCCTTTAGCCAAACAAAGATATGTATATTGCTTTGCGAGAGAGTCTAGTCAAGAAATAGATATCATAAATGTCTATGATGATACACTGATACCCTAACACGAAACATTTCTCTTGGACATCCCATGCCCTCACCATCCAAGTCATGAGATCCAACTGGGATTTCATCCTCATAATTATCCAAAATTTATATAGACCACAATTTCTTAGGGCCTGCAGTATTGCTGGATCATTAAATCTTCAACATCTTGGTTTTCATGTTCTCTCTCTCTCCACTCCATTATGAATGGTCAAAATCTTGAAAAATAGCAAATGTGGAAAGTTAGAAAAGCATAAGAATGATTTTGCAAATTTTGGGGTGTAATTCCTATTTTTTAGAAAACCGTCAGCGCTTGCGCGGGTATATTTTAAACATAGAGTGCATTTGCGTGATTTCTCAGGAGAAAAATCACGCAAATCATAGATTCTTTGTGTAAAAAATAGTCGGGGTGCCTGGTCTCGATGAAGGGAAATCGCACACATCCAAGGGTGCAATTTAAAAATAAATACCTCCCAAAAAACCAAATACATGGCTAAAATGAAAAATTAAAGATATGAAAATGAAGATAATGAAGAGTTCTCTTACCTGGAGAAGACAGTGCTCGTTTTTGTCCACTGATTTGCTCAAAATCAACTCTAGAAGTTTGTGGTAAAAAGCCTTTTTTTTGCTCTCAATTGGTTAAAAACTCAAATAGTAAAAATAAAATTACTTTGTGAACTTTTATAAGTTTTTGGCCTATTAAAATATTATTTTTTATGCCTTTGACTTTTAAATTCAAAATTTTTAGGATTTTTGCCATGGTTTTTGAGTAGATATGATCATTTTTTGGGTTAAATGTGCAGTAAACAAGTTATAACATAAAAATGGATCATTTTGATGTCGAGCGAAATTTTATCACTTTTTCAGGCTCATGGAAAAATATGAAGAAGAGAAATTCTGGAGTTCTCTTTTAAACCCTTTTCAGAATCTCTAAAAATGAAAAGATCGTTGAGTACTTGAATATTTGAACTCGTAAAAGTAAATGAACATTCCTCTATTCAGTATAAGTTTACCCCTTTTTTGAACTGAACTAGACTATTTACGAAAAAGGTATATGTTGACTAATCATGGTCAATAGAGTTATCTTTTGCATTATTTTATCCTTTTTCAGGCTTGAGGGACTAAATTTATGAAAAAGAACATTATGGAGTTTGCTTATGTTTTTCTCCTGACTCCCTAAAACTGAAAAACACCGAGCTTCACTTTCTATGGGTTCGTTAAAATTTTACATTGAAAGAACAACATTAATTTTATTTTGTGTCTTTTCAAACTATTTAAACATGAAAGTGACGTCGAGTTACCCCTTCACTGGAGTCGTAAAATCTAAATAGTGTAGGGCTTGTCAATCATGACGAGATCGAACAAATCCTTCCTAGGGTTCGTTAAAAATACTTCAGAGGACTCATTCAAAGGATGAACATACATGATAAGCAAATGTTATCCTCCTCAAGCTTGAAAAAATAAAGAGTTACTTGCTAGTAATGTTGGGGGGGAATTGGGAAAATACTTTCATTTTTTTTTCATTTATTGCAGTATGTCGCTCTTAAACATGACATTCCGTCACATTTGTGTCTGGGTTGGGAAATCCATTTATCTCACAGTTAATCGAACCTAATTTAAAGTCTTCAGCTGGGTTTTTGGTATTATTTTTGAATCAAATGCTGTCAAGTCTAAATTCAGTGTCTCCAATATGTTTAAGAGAATTCCAACCTCAGTTAAAATCACCTTGAAAATTTTAGCCTTAAATCGCGTTAGCCATCTCTGAGTTAGTCCTTGCAAAACAATTCTTCAAAAATCGACATGAAGTTTCATGTCGCAGGCCCTCCTACAATGAACCGCTTCCTATAGACTTCAACTCATTATCTTGGAAATTGCTCTAGAAACCCTATTCAGTACCTTGAGGCCTCCATTCCTTAATGACAAGTTTCTCGCATTCGACGATATGTTCTTATCATTGACCTTCGATTGAGCAATTCTATGAGTGTTCGACTTCAAGACATGTTTTCACGCTTCATAGTTTGTATTGGGAGTACCTTGAGGACCATTGACATTAATTGTGGTTTCTCTCGCACTTGTTAATGGTTCACATCATTGACCAATATTCAAGTGGTTTCTAGCATGTTCAACTTCAAGACATGTATTCACATGGTTAGATTTGTACTGTGAATTGATAGTGATGGAGATCAAGGCCCTGGATCTAGTTTCATCCATCTAGATTGTGAAGAGCTATGTATTCATGATTATCCATATAGAATCATATTTGATGGTTATGTCCATACTGTGTACTATTGACATGATTCTTAGTGTATTTTTGTACTAGTTCATTGAGTTATTTTTACTCTGAGTATGAGAATTCATACCTCAGTGATGATTATATTGATTTTTAATCCTTGATTGATTGTTGTAGGTCTCCAACCATGGTCTCTGATCCAATATTTGGCATGATAAAGCACTTCAGTACTTAAAAGAAACTTTTTATACTTCGCAATTTATGGGGCAATATGTTACACATCATTTTGTCACCATGAAAACTTACCATTAGAATGGATATTTTACCAGCCAATTCATGTGTTCCAAATCACTCCCTTGCAAGTCAACAACTTAATCATCTTGAAGAAAGCAATATTTCTTGGTTATAAGGCCAAACACCTTCTTTTTAGTGGCTTGCACGCTTTCCTATCCAGTTTCTGTGCATGCGCAGTTCCTAGCAATGGTACCCATTCAGAACTATGCTTTGTATTACGCTATGGACTGCACACATGACTCAACAAAAAGTAAAAATAAAAAGTTAATTTTAGAAGCCTTTTTGGGCGAATATATTTCAAATTAAAGCTTCGAGGTCATGCCTATTCGAGCCTAGCCCCTCCCAACATGGAGATAACTCCCATTCTTCAAGGAACCATAATCCCACCTTAAGTGGATGTTATCCTTTTGATATAGATCTAGAACTTCCTCCTCTTGGCATATAAATTGACTACAAGCTAGAGGGTTGAGGGAGGTTGATGAAGATAGACTTATGTTGGTAAAATTAGGCTTGAAATATTATCATCCAGGGAAAGGATTGTAGACTTATGGGAAGAGATTCACAACATCAAGGCAAAGGTTGTAAGACTCTTCTATATCACTGAATTAATACAATTGATATTTTTTCTCACTACATTGTTTTATGGATCTGATTAATGATTTTTGGTATTGTTATTTTATCCATTGAAATGATGTTGGTTACTAATCTCCTTGATCAATAGTTTGAATATTTGAATTATCTATGTTGCATATGCCTTTGATCCTTTGGATTCTATGTGTGCAGGTTTGTTTCAAGCATTCAAGAGCTACATTGAGGAATAACGAGGATCTTCATTAAGCATTTAATAATAAGGTATGGATCTCATTTCCTCTCCTTTTAGCTTTATGATTCGAGCAAGATAGATTCAGTGACATAGTAGTTTGATTGTCTTCTTGTTACTAGGTTTTGTTGGAAATCTAGGGAGATCGATCTTGTTCACAAGAGAGATTAGTCGAAATATAAAAATATCTGATGGTAACCACTCTTCAAATAAAACTTTTGAAAGTAGGCTGCTCCACTCAAAAAATCCGTCATGTCATCCATCTGTGGCAAGGGAAATTTATATCTTGTTGTGATATTGTATATTTCTATGGAATCTGTGCACATCCTCCAGTCTCAATATTTCTTTGGACTAAGTACTGCAGGGACAATTCATGGACTCAAGCTTTCCCTTATCAACCCATTGTCCTACAATCCTTAAACCTGTTTCCTTATCTCCTCATTATGCTTGGGTGTCATTCTGTAAGCATATTTATTCATAAGTCTTGTTCCTGGTATCAGGTATATGTGATGGTTGATACTTCTCTTAGGTGGAAACTCACTTGTAAAATCACCTACTACGATATCACTAAACTCTTGCAACATTTATTGCATCTCAATAGGTAAATATGTAATTTTAGTGTGCAGAAGTATTACCTTTGGTTTGCAGACCACTTCATAGTTCACCTCTTATTTCTCCATTTTTTGCAGAAATCCCTTTCCTATTAACAACTGTTCTTTTGAGATACTTGTCCAAGTTGTAATTTCTTCCTTTAATGGTACCAGAGTATGCTTGATACCATCCTTTTCAAACTTAGAGGCATTGTCCCCTCCATCATGCACCACTTTCCTATTAAATTGCTAAGGCCGTCCCAAAACAATATGGCAGACATCCATCAACATGATGTCACAAAATATCTTATCCTTATACCTACCTATCTGAAACTCCACTTCACTTTTCTCACTCACCAACAATTGGTGACCTTTTTGCAGCCATGACACTTTATACGGTGTTGGGTGTTGAGAAATCTAGGGGAAATATATTAAGTGATTTCTCTTATTTTGATAACGAATTGTGATGTATTTTACTTAACTTAATTAGATTTTTCTTTCACTTAATTATATTTATTCTTCTGATCATCTAACAACTACCAAACCATAAAGAAAAATGAGAAAATAGGACACAAGTTATAGGTGATCATCCAGGGCCAAAACCTCTCCTTTCGAGAGGAAAACCCACAAAAATTCTTCTCTTCTTAAAGAATCTTCAAATGATGAATTCCAAGACCTAATACCCTTGATAAAGACCCATCCAAGACCAGATCAACCTTTCTCCTTGATGAGCTTTATTTCCAGTAATTTTGACCCAAGTAGTTTATTTGCAACTTCGACCCAACAGTTTCTTTTGTAACTTCGACCCAACAATTTCTTTTTCAACTTTGACCCAATAATTTCTTCTGAAACTTCGACTTTCCCAACAAATTTCTAGCAACTAGACTTTTCCAGTAGTTTATTTTGTAACTTCGACCCAACAGTTTCTTCTGTAACTTCGACCCAACAATTTCTTTTGTAACTTCGACCCAACATTTTCTTCTGAAACTTCGACTTTCCCACCAAATTTCCGGCATCTAGACTTTTTCAACAACTTTAGAAACCCTAAGACAAGAGAGAGAAAGATCCAAAAACTTTGATCTTTCTTTTCTTCTTGCTATGCTTTATTTTTGTCATTTTCCAACTTATTTCTTGAGTAGATTGAACTTGTTTGTTGCATATATCTAAATGAGGTCGAGTTCCTTCTTATATATATATATATATATATATATGCTTTTTATGGATGGAAATTTCTTCCTTGTGGCTGACTTGTTCTTTCATGTGGCCTGACTTATTAGAGGCACCATGACAAGGTCTTGGAGGGTCTTTGACTCTAATTTGACTCAAATAAATTTTTATTTACAATATGTAACATGCCTAAAAGGGTATATGATTCAATTGACTAGTAGACTCAATGAAAAGCCTTAAAGCACACAATGATCGTTTGACCTAAAAATAGATTTCCCTTGAGAATGAAACACATGCCTCAAGACTTACAATAATAAATTTATTTTTCTCTTTACATCAAATACATAAAATCATGATTACTTATTCCATTATGAATACTGAACCTAATGAAATATTTCAACACTCCCTCTTAACTAGGGAGGTATTCATATTCTATACAAGGTACTTGGACATTCTCAAACTGAATAATTCTCGTAATAAAAGTCAGATTGGTATGCCATCTCATAAGCTATTTCCTTAGTGTGTGCCATCACATCTCATTATACAGACCAACATTGTCACATTGTAAGTCCTTTCCTAACAAATCTATCTCTCCACAAGATCAGAGAACAATGTTGGCGAGACCAATGACTGAAAAAAAAACCATCATCATTGTCTCTCAAGGCACATAAAACATTTGGGTGTTCATAAGGTATGTCCTTTTAGGAAAATTCCTATCTTGGAATAAAACATCCTCAAGGAATTTCCTCTTTGTCTACTCTTATTGTGGATGTCCTACCTCATCCTCAAAGAGTATTACAATCAATATCATATGCTTAACCAATCCTCAATTCTTTATTTATAACATGAAGACAATAATGATGTGTCTATCTCTCCTCATGGACTTTACTAAGACTTAGATCTAATAGTCTTGGTCTAGTGCATCACACATGAAGTAGAGAACCATATCTGTCACTCCCTCTAAATCAGGGAGGATCAACTCATTACTATAAAAGGAATATACCCAAGCTCCCTCTTAACCAGGGACTTGCCCAAGCTCCCTCTAAACTAGGGACTTGTTTCCAACATCATCTCTTTGGTGGAGATCATGGTACTATTAGCTACTTGTAGAGCTCCTACTTTTGATGTCATGAATATCATATTCATCATGGAGCCTTCATATTCTATTTCTTCTTCATAGGGCATCAACCATCCATAACTTTCCTTTAACGAACCATAGGATTGAACCAATAGTCATGTCATGCTTCTTTTCATTTGAAAGTGATCTTTTAGTCCACATATGGCTTTTCTTCATATATTTACCTTTTCTAAGTCACGACTCCTTCAAGAGATTCCATTCAATCACATGAGTTGTAGTTGTAGGTGACATCTACAAATCTCTTTCGGTAGCCCTATAACAAACCAACCAAATGTTGTAGAAAAATAAAAAATGAAAAGTAAATCAAAGTTACCTTTTATGATGGCCTTTCATCATGAAATCTGATTTTTGCAACATCAACATCCTTCATATTCATAAAAACATCTTCTAGTAATTCAATGTCAAGGGTCTCCTTCTTTTAGAGACTTCATCAAAGTCTTCATACCTTCTCTATGGAGATGTTATAGTAAAGTTTTCTAGTCATAGGATGTCAAACACTTATCTAATGTGACCATAGTTGCATTTCTCACGAACTCCTCTTAGTTTCTTCATATATTGTTCCTAGGAACTTCTATACATAGTTCCTTCATCTTTTTCAACCACCTCATATTCCATATGATGACATATTATGGTTATTTCATATTGTCAATATATGAGCTAGTTCAAGGTATATTCCTTCCTACATATTTCCCAAGGAAGAGATGCTTCTTCTTCGATCATTATCATGAGATAGAGTTTTCATCCATGCTATCTGCAACTATATGATGACATGAATTAATCTATTAAATATATACATACCTCTTTTCTCCTTTTTATTCATATAGACTTCCTTCAGTAGCTTATTTTTCTTGCTTGAAAGTTATTCAACCATTTTGACATGTTGTATTCCTTTGTCACCATACCATCATACTTCTAAACAATGAATCCCATACAAGGTGGAATTCTCAGCGAGACACTTGCTTCTTTCAATAGAGGTGAAACTTCCAATGAAGGATCTTAATTATCCTCATATTGCAAATTCTCCTTCCTAATGATGATGATGTACGATGATTTATTTTTATCATGCTAGATGAATTTATTCCAACCTTGTTGTTACACAACAAATTTTCACTGTCCCTGTGCTCCCCATTCCTGATCCTGGAGACACTTCACAGTGACTCCTGTGTCTATTTTCCATCATGAGAATGTGCCATTATATCCCTTGCAGCATACTGAAAACCTCTCTATTGACCATTCCTGAAGCAGCTCCTTAAAAACATGGTTATTTAGAGCGGCACACCCTCTGCGTGTCTCCCTCGCGTCGATTCCTATTTTTTGGTCTGGGGCAGCGCTGATCGACGCTGGAATGGAAATCATAACCATGCCAATCCACTTCTGGAAAGTTTTTTAAAAATGGAAGTGAAGCTTAGAGATCTAGAAGCACTAAAAGGAAAATGCCCTCTAGCAGATGTTTTTGAGGAACTCCTTATAAAAATACCCCAGACATCCGTTTCTAGCGGAGTTTACTAGAGGAGGTTGGTGGGTGGAGGTTTTTGCAGATGTTTTTCATCCGGTGTGCTTATCATCCTAAACCGCAAAGGTGCATTCAATAAGAGAAAGCACCGATGCACACAAAACATTGGCACACCGGACACCGTGCGCTCCGTACACACCTGCCCGGTTCCTCTTATTACCGTAGCACACCAGTGCTTTACAACTCTTCCGCACCAGTGCGTCATAAAACACCGCGCCAAAACAGAAATGGCCCGGTGTGGTCTTCAATAACCGCACCGGTGTGCCTATAAAAACCGCGCACTAGAATAGGGTTAAATAAAAAAAAAAAACTACGTCCAGAAAACCACATTTTTCACTTTTCTCAGTGCTCCAGAGCTCTCAAGCACCGTTGCAATTTATCCTTGTCTGAGCCTCCCTGACATCGGTGCTCCCATTGCACCCATTACACACATTGCTGCTGTGCATTGTGCACCAATATCCAGCTTGAATTTTGCAAAATGGTGGGAGAATTTTCTTTTGCAAATTCTATAGCCAATATGCCTCCTCGATGGCCAAATGTACAAGTAGTTTTTTGTTTCTCCATAATTAAGCCTTTTAGTGGATTAGAATTTAAAATAACCTAAAAATTAACCATTTAAAAGGAAATTTTTTTTTGTCGGGCAGTGCGCTCGAGTTGTTCGGCTCGCACCGGATGGTGGTGCTTCCTGTAAGTTTACACGCTACACCGCGACCGGTGCTAATGGTATATGCACCAGTTCCAGGGGGTACCGAAAGGTGCACCATGTTATTTTAAAATTTTTAAAAAGGGCGGTGCGGTCGTTTACCCGGCCAGAACGTTGACTATGTGGAATAGCGCAACGCGGTGCGTTGAATTAAATATCCACCCCGGGGTGGTTTATTTTCTCAGCGCACTACATTCCGGATTTCGACAGGGTCAACAATGCGGCCTGGTAAAATATCGCAACGTTGACTATGTAATAATGTCAGGAGGTCGGTGCATTGACCAAACTATACGCCCCGGGGCGTAGAGTTTAGTTAGTGCACCGCTCTCCTGACACCGTACATAGTCAACGGTGCACTAAAAATTTTCAGGTGCACCGCCGTCGGTGCGTTGAATATCATCTGGTGCACCGCTGTTGGTGCGCGACAAAAATAGATGCACCAGAATCGGTGCATGAATTTTTTTTGTGGCACACTGATTGTTTTGTTTTTTTTTTTTTCCAAAAAAAATTATATATGTATGTTCCTAAATACATGTCTCATTTAATGAAAAAATTGTATTTAATATGTCAATCATTCAGAGACGTGAAAGGAGAGAAGAGGGGGAACAACAACAACAACAGGCGGAGCAGTATGACATGGTTTGCTTGTGGGAGGCAAGAGAGAGGGGGAGAAATGCGTACCCTCACCCTATTACAACAGCTACCTAGGGGCTCCTAAGGTAGGTAGGCCTCCTCAAGTTCTATGAGGAGGCTACTTCCCTAAAGGGACATGGTGTGTTTTTGGGACATCTTATCCGCAGGTGGAATGCCCACCGACAGGCTTTCCGGGTTGGTCCTAACCAATGGTACACGCCCACTGAGGAGGAAATATATTTCATTACAGGGCTATTGAGGAGAGGGGTGGATTTTCCCTCGTTCATAGAGATTCCAGTTGGCTATGCAGCAGGGAGTCAGTTGGTGTACTCCCAAAGATACGTTAGCGCAGATATACTGTCTCCTTCAGATTTTCAGGTCTCCGGAAGTCAATTACGTATTGGTGCATTTGGTAGTGAGAAGGTGAGGTGCCTCTCACCTTTGATTTCGACCATTTCACACAACACCAGTGACAGACAATGCATTATTTGCTCACTTCTATATTATGTTGATTCTTTAGACTTGTCAGGTGGTTTTCCATTTTTTTGCGGCAGTTCTATACAACCTTAGATAGATGTCATGCTCATGCACAAGGGAGGGTCAACTTCCCTTTTGCTTCAGAGATTTTTTGTTCATTTTTCGAGAGGTTTCCAGAGACGAGGCATACTTTTGATCGGTAGCCTTGTAGGCTGATGTTCGAGGCACGGATGAACATGTGGGGGAAGATGATGTCCAAGAGGGGCGAGACCATGTTTCCAGCGAGGATATCGCATGATGCACTAGAGTTTCTAGACAATTTTGACGAGTTTCATCCCTTCATTATGGTCCCATATCCTTATGCTGGTTTGGATTGGCGAGGGTGTGCCAACATCCTCTTCACAGATGATGAGCCGCCGGATAATAGAGGTAATATTATTGTTTTATTTAAATTTATTCTAACATGTTATTTAACTTATTTTTATTATATTATGTAATGCAATTGTCTAATTATTGTTGTATACTTGTATATATTTTGTAGACATTGGGTCTTTTGATGGCGAGGACATGCTGGAACCATCACATGATCCAGGTGTGGATCCTGATGATGATCAAGGCATGCCAGATGCTGAGGATCATTAGGAGGTCGGTGCAGAGAGACCTGCTCCTGCTGGTGTGCCTATACCGCATTTTTCTAGAAGCGATCAGCTTGACAGAAGATACAGGATGGAGTTGGGCGACCAACTCACTGCATTGATTTTTGAGGCGGGCATCAGGCCCGCTAATATGAGAGACATAAGGCTGATGGTAGGCTATTACATATGTGGAGAGGCATGCCACAGACATGTACAACTTGATGCATCATGTCGTAGGATATATGACCTTAGTTATGCGGATGAGGAGGACCGTTTCACGTTATAGGCATTGTCGAGACACAACACGTGATCAACAGTCCGCGAGCATGGATTCATCATCTGATGATCGTTCACCTCGCGCTGCGCCAGATAAGCAGCCTCCACTAACATCTAGCAACAATCATCATGGAGAGCAGGCTGGACCATCGACCACGTCCAGTCAGCAGCCTGTAGCATCTAGCAGTATTCATGATCATGAGCAGGCTGGACCATCGACCATCGAGGCTACACCATTGACTGAGCAGGCCTTGACTAGTACTACTATTCATGTTGTACCACCAGCTGATCCATGAAATTTATATTACAGTTGTATATTTTTGACATTATTCAGTTATATATATATATATATATATGGTCCATGTGTTTTATGTTCATGTCGCAGTTGTACTTAATTTACATGTTGGTAATCATCACGATGTGGTGCAAATTGTTAGGTCATGTTAGATATGTTCATTTATTGTTTAGCTTACAGATAGATTTGTATATGTAATAGCATGAGTTATTTGATATGAGATGTATATTTGATGTTTGTGTTGTGATGATCTTATACAATGGTAATTTCTTTGTTCTTTGTTGTATGACTTCATGATCACGATGATGTTAACGAATTTGAATGTGTTTTTTAGTCGAATATGATGTTTGTACAATGGTTATCATGATCATGATGCTTATTAATTAATTTAATATTAAATAACCATGATATTTATTAAATATTATGCCGTGACTGTAATTGAAATTGAAATTGAAATTTTATGTAAAATTGTAAAATTGTATCTGTATTTCTAATTGTAATTTTAACTATAATTGTATGTAAAATATTTAATGTAAAATATTTAATGTAAAATTTTAATTGTAATTGTAATATTTAATTTATTCTGAAATGATTTTAATTGTATAAATGACAAATTGTAAAATTGTATTTGTAATTCTAATTTTATGTAAAATTCTAAAATTGTAATTGTATTTGTAATTGTAATTTTACGTAAAATATTTGTAAAATTGTAATTGTAATTGTAAATGTAATTCTAATTCTAATTCTAATTGTATGTAAAATATTTGTAAAATTTTAATTGCATTAATGTGAAATGATTTACTTAAAAATTTTTAATTTGTAAAATTGTAAATTTGTAAATAATTGTAAAATAATAAATCTAGAATAATATGAATTTTTGTAACATAATAAAGTTTAGAAAATAATGCAAATAAATTCATGTACTTTAGAATTATCATTATTTTTCTATGCTCTTACATACCAAAAAAAAAACTTTATACAATACGCCATTTCTAGTGGAGGTTTCTAGAGGAGGTTGGTGGGTGGAGGTTTTTTGTCCAGTGCGCTTATCATCGTAATCCACTTCGGTGTGTCTTAGTACTATAGCGCACCGGTGCTTTACAACTCTTCCGCATTGGTGCGTCATAAAACACCATGCCAAAAAATAAACTGTAGTCTTATGAAACCGCACCGGTGCGCCTATAAAACCCTGTGCACCGGAACAGGTTAAATAAAACCTCGCGTGTACCAGGTATGTCATTGAAATATCTTTTCTAAGAAGGAAAATTTATTTCGTAAAGTGCAGTATTGGAGCAATGAAGGGTTCAAATCGCGGGCAAGAATTTTTCTGAGGAGATGAGGGTTTGAAAAGACTAGAGTTTGAATTTTGCCGTAGAAGTTTATAATAGAGAAAATGAGTGATTCAAACAGAAAGATGAACAAAGACACTTACAAGGATGCAACAAAGAACAAGAGCTCGACATAGTACAAAAGGGAGAAAATATTTGGTGAAAAATCTATGAAGGCGGTCGAGAAAGGCCTAAGGACTCAACGATAGGGTTAAGAGGCCAGGTCACGAGGGTAAGTATTTTATTGATCATGGCAGAGAGAATTCAATTGAGGCCGGTGATAGGGTTAAGAGGTCCCATGATGGATAAAGGGAGAGAAGAGTTGATGGCAAAGAAATACCTGTCGACGCTCTGGTGACTAGCAAGCTGAAATGGTCCTTCGAAAGCAAGGATTCTATTCGCTAAGGGATTTAAGAGAGAGATCAATTGAGTCTCTTGAACGGGCTAAGAGATCACATGAAGGAAACGATTCTCATTCTTACAAGGATGGCAGGGAAATATTCGAAAGTAGAAAAATATCAATCGAGGCAGTCGATAAACCCAAGAGGCACCATGAAGGGAAGGATTCTCATTCCCTTAAGGACAATAGAGAAAGACCAATTGACATTTTTGATCGGTCTGGTAGGTCCCATGAAGGGAAAGATTCTCATTTCTATAGGGATAGTAATGAAAGGTAAATCGACGTTGTTAATAGGGGTAGGAGTTCTCGTGAGACAAAGGATATGAATCCTTATGATGAGGAAATGGATGGCAAGTCTCACAAGCGATGAGAGTGAGAGAATAACAGTGAGGGAAGGAAATATAAGAGTGAAAAATGAAATAATTTTACAGAGGATGATACCAAATATGATAGAAAGCATAAAGGAGAAAAGAGGAAATTGGATGCCAAGATGGAGGACGAACTTACAAATGAGCAAGCAAATCATTGATTAGCAAGTAGATCATGGGGCACCTTTTCTTGTTGCAGGTTATGGAAAGGTTCAAGTTTCTTTTTCTGAAAGAAGAAGAGGTGTATTTTTGAAAAGAAATGGCCCAAAGGTTTTCACAACAAAATGTACATTTCCAACATGTCTAATTTTGGTGTACACGCGTAAAAGTAATTTTGGTGCCTTAACCACAAATCGGTGCTAATGTAAAGATAACCACACCGGTGTTGTGTTATCAATGGACGAACCGGTACGGTGATATTAAGTGACGCATCGGTGAAAAATAACCGCAAATAAAAAAAGCGTAACTCTATTTTCTTTAAGTGAAAAAAAAGCGGTAAATTGAAAAATGGGCAGCAAAATATTTTCTAAAATCTAATTTCATAAAACAATTCTTTAAATACTAAACACTTTTCATTATTTCACTACTTTTGCTAAAATTTTCCGCCAAATATTTGCAAGAGACATACCTAGAGCAAGTGAGCGCGAGAGCACCATGGAGCAGCAAAATATGTTCGAACATAAGTATTCATACTATCAGAATCCAAAACTCTGGTGATTCAAACCCTGTAGCATAGAATTTCAAACGATCTCGTGATTAAATTTGATTTTTTTTTTAACTTTTTCTGCAGTTTTTTTACAAAGTAAGAAAAAAATTTCAATTTGTTTTTCATTTTTAGAAATTAAAAAAAAAAAAAAAAAATCCATTTTTACCCTAAACCCTTCATTTTTTTTGTTTATGTCCTTTCTTCTCCCTATTTATGTGATTTTAGAATTAGGAATTTTCATTTTAGATTGACATCTAATGCACAAGATGACTTGTATAGTCGAATCCCAATCCATGTCAGCCCTTGCATGAATTTTTGAAAAAAATGGATTTTTTTTTCGGTGCACCCTGTGTAACCTAGCACACCACGCAAGTACTGTGTAACAAAAAAATTAAAAACAATTTTTTTAAATCAGTGTGCCATATCTAAAATAGGGCACAATGTGTATATTACGATAAAACATATGGGCTTGTTAGCTTTGATGACCATGTTCACTTTCTCTCTCCAGAATGTGTTTAAAAGCTGGGAGTATTGTCCGAGCTTCGGTTGGCTCACATAAAATTTTATCGGCAAAGATGACATCGCATAAAATCACATATTCAGCTTTCAATTGAACCTGAATGGCATCTCTAACTTGTCTGAGCTGTGGTCCCGTGGATAACGAGGAATATCACATGGAAGGTACCCAAAAATCCAAATCTTTGAAAGTATAGGTGAATTAGCACTTATCAAAGAATGAAATGCCAAACAAAATGTGAACGGGATACACTTAAGGATTCCATGGTTCCATTTGTTATTGAAAATGATGCTCTCTCTAGATGAAACCAGTAAAAAGTCTACTTGTATTATAAATGGAAATCCAGTGACTATTTCTATGGGAAGAAAACCATAGATACTTGCAGCTACCATATTTCCACTTGCAAATCGGTTTCCCATTGGAAAAGCTAATGTAATAGCCCATTTTGCAATGTATTTCCTCTGCTCAACCCTATACTCATTTTCTACGAGAAACCATTGCCTCCACATGTAATAACTGCATCGTCTAGTAAAAAATCGGTCTTCTTCTACTAACAAATGTAGCATGAAGGACTCGTTGTCATTACTCCCAGAGAATTCAAGAATAGTTTCTCGCAAAACAGAGATTGTATAAATTTTGTTAAGATTAAGATAGAAAGCACAAAGGAGAAAAGAGGAAATTGGATGCCAAGATGGAGGATGAACTTACAAATGAGAAAGCAGATTATGGGTCAGCAAGCATATCATGGGGCATCTTTTCTTGTTGTAGTTTATGGAAAGGTTCAAGTTTTTGTTTCTAAAAGAAGAAGAGGCATTTTTTTTGAAAAGAAATGGCCCAAAGATTTTCACAGCAAAATATACATTTCCAACATGTCTAATTTTGGTGTACACACATACAAGTAATTTCGGTGCCTTAACCGCAAATAGGCGCTAATGCACAGATAACCACACCGGTGTTGTGCTATCAATGGATGCACCGGTGACGAATAATTGCAAATAAAAAAAGCGCAACTCTATTTTCTTTAAGTGAAAAAAAACGTTAAATTGAAAAATGGGTGGAAATATATTTTCAAAATACTAATTTCATAAAAAAATTCTTTAAATACTAAACACTTTTCATTATTTCACTATTTTTGCTAAAAATTTCATATTTGCAGGAGACATACTTGGAGCAAGAGAGCACAAGAGCACTGTGGAACAACGAAATACGTTCTAACAGAAGTATTCAGACAATCAGAATCCAAAGCTATGGTGATTCAAACCTTGTAGCATAGAATTTCAAACGATCTCGTGATTAAATTTGATTATTTTTTTTACTTTTTTTTCTGCAATTTTTTTACGAAGTAAGAAAAAAAATTCAATTTGTTTTTCATTTTCAAGATTTTTTTTTTTTTTTCCATTTTTACCCTAAATCCTTCATTTTTTTTTTTTTTCACTTTCTTCTCCCTGTTTCTGTGATTTCAGAATTATGGATTTTCATTTTAGATTGACATCCAACCCACAAGATGACTTGCAAAGTCGGATCACAATCCATGTTAGCCCTTGCGTGACCTATTTCACCGGTGCGTTGTATTATACCAGCACACCGCGCAAGTACTTTGTAATAAAAAATTTAAAAACAAATTTTTTTAATCAGTGCGCCATATATAAGATAGGGCACCCATGTACTATGTTACGAGGAGAGCACTGTACGGTCTATTATACTATTTGTGTGGTGCGTTTATAAGACCCCCACACACTGATGTCGGTGCATACATCATGAAAGGCGCACCGGTTTCTTGAGATTTATTTTTTACCTGAAAAGTTGAAAATTTATTTATAAATATATTAATGAATGATATGGTACAGGTTTCAAATTGATAAAGAAATTACTGACAAGAGACCAAGTAACAAAAATACTGACAACACATCAAGAAAAGCAAAAAATGCAAGTTCTTCGTAAATTCTTTACAAAAATATTATTTTTGAACTATATGTAAGTTTAACTAATATGTATTGTTTACTATGTATCATGCAGAGCCACAAACTAACGAAGCTCGATAAGATTATTTCTGATATAGGACCAAAAGAGTGTAAAAGCTTGATGGAAAAATTGCAAAAGGATGAATAAGGTGAATCAAAAAATAATATCAATCCAATATGAGTTTCTTTTTTTAATTTTCATTAATAATATACTTAAAATATTAGATAACATGTTTCAAAAAGTATATTAATTCACATCTGTTTAATATTCTACAGGGACCAATAACTCATAAAAGGAATTTTGTTCTAAGAAAAGAAAAAAATAGAACATGCAAATGAAAATGAATTACTCCTTAGCTCATCTGGAGTGGTGCTGGAGGGTAACGAAAGGGGGAAAAGCTTCATAGTGGAACAAATGTATACACTTTCTTTCCACTTACAATACAAAAATCAATCCAATGATTCCAAGAACCAAATTTTATCTAAACTACATGAATATTTTCCAGAGAATTGGTCAATGAGACATGTCAAACTTTTAATAGCAAAAAGGTACAACAACAAAAAAGAAGGAATGAAAAAGTAATATTCCTTTAAATGCTTGTCTAGAATTATTTATAAATATCACTTTTGTTATATTTACTTTTCATATATCAATATAAAAATTAAATAGTTTATTGTCATGTTACATTTTCAGGAAGATTATGAAAATCTCAAAAGATGAACGAGATGATATCAGAAATATGCCAGTAGGAATGTCCAAAAAGGTGTACAAGGAGATGGTCAAAGAAATGGACAAAATTGCATCGCAGGAGGAGCCATCTCAACAACAACGTGCTTCAAATGTAATATGTAATCATTGAATTTTTCTATCATTAGGTACAATAAATAAACAATTTAGCATTAAATATTAATTTTCAAGAATTTTCTTGTAGAAAAGAAAAGAAAATGGAACCCATTCAACACATAAAACAAGACGACAAGGAAGAAAAGGGTTGATCTCTAAGTTTGTGAGTAATTGTTACTTCCTTATAAAAACTTAACTAGATTTCATTTTTGTATTTTTTAAGTTGTTTTACAAAAATCATCATTGAATGTCTTCAAATAGGTGCTAACATACAAAGAAGAACCATCAGACGAATTGATTGAAATTGGGTTAAATATGGGTTGTGAGTATATGTTCGCATATCAGAAATTAATTGTGGAATTTGTAAGCATTTATCGATATTGTTTTACTTAGCTCCATCTATAATTAATAGAACAAAAAAATATTTTATATTAAATATATGATTTGTTATGGGGTATAAAACTTGCAGAAAACAAAGTATGGAACTACGCCAACAGATGAAATTTTGAAAGATGGCATGGTACATGGTTTTGAAAAAATGTGTATAGTTTATGAGTCAATTGTTACTATGGTACATCATTTTTCTTTTCGATTTACATTGATGTATATTATTTAATATTGCAAATTTCATTATTCTCACCAATGTATATACACTCATTTAAGTTTATTTTTATGTTTGTAGATGGAATGTGAAGAATAAGAAAACAATCAACACCGTGAACAAAACATTCTTGAAAATTACCCACGTCATGGAAATAGCTCTAGCAGTGACAACAGTTCAAGTGAAGAATGATGATCACTATGTTTGGATATCAAAGCAAGGCATTGTATTTTTTAAAATATTTGTCTGTGAAATCAGACATTTTGTTTTATGTAATGGACATAGTGTCCCAATTGAAAGACAAATGGATACCAATAACTGTCCCATTTTGTATGACAAATACTGTCTTATTCACACACACACACACACACACACACACACACACATATAATAAAATATGTTTAAATTTATTCTATTGCATTCTCCATTGTCGTTCTCAAATGAACTAATAAAAACTTAATTCATATGAGTATTGTTATAAGATATATATGTGTCAAATTTTGATGAATAACGAATTTTAAAAAATCACAATAATTATGATATGATATAACAAATTAATCCAAACATCACATTCAAATGCATTAATAAAAATTTAACTAATATGAATATTGTTATAAGATGTGTCGACTTTTGATGAATAATGAATTTAGAAAAATCACAATAATTGCACTGTCACAAGTCGATGTTTCTAAAAAATACAAAATGAACGCATGTGCGTGTCAGTTACTGTACACCAGTCATTTGTATGATGCAGCGCACCGGTGCGTTTCTACGACCTATGGGCACCGCACAAATACCAAAACCAATTAAAAATATCAGTGCGTTTTGTGCGATACTATGCACCGGTGCGTTTATGTGATACTACGCACTGGTGCATTTGTACGACGTATGGGCACCACACAAATACCAATACCAAATATAAATATCGGTGCTTTTGTCTGATATGACGCACCGATGTGTTTCTATAAGTCTATGTACCGGTGCATTGAGACGACCTATGGGCACTGCACAAATCCCAAGACCAATTGGTACAGCCCCATGCATTGTATCACCAACACTGTGCCCAATGCAGTTTTATACCTTGACGGTCTGGTGTAGGAACCTTCGACTGCCCCGTGGCCATCGTCTAGATGACATGCACTGGTGCGTTGAAACCTTAGTAGTGCATCGATGAAAAAAACATCCCTAATAACCTCTGGCCACCCAATTTTTTTAGTTGTGTTGAATTTCTGTTAAAATATCCGCAAAAACATCTGTATCCATAAACGGATGTTGTAGAAAATGTTTTTTTGAAAATTTTGGCCAATTTTATAACACTAAAAACCTCCTTTATAACCTCCGCTAGAGGGTCTTTTCCTTGTAGTGAAGCTTCGTGGTGGAGAGATGGTTGTTTGTTCCTAAGGATAGAGCTGAGCTTCTCCCTTTGGGCTTCTTGTTCCTACAAAAGTGGAGCCACCTAAAGGGATAACCCATTTACCCACCTTAATTGGATCCATGTTCCCTCTTCCCTTGCTATAAAATGGACATCCTCCCACACCTCTGCGAGTTAGAACAGAGATAGAAGAACAATAGAGAGAGATTTGTTGCTATAGACGTTGAAGGAGAGTTGAGACCTTTGGCCCCTTCGTATCAAGTTGAAACGAGCGCTTTGGAGACGTGCCTGGATCCAAACCCGTTGAAGGAGAGCTACGAAATCAAGGCACATGCTGTAACTCCCCCACTCTATATTAATATAATACAATTGATTATTTCTTTCCATTCTTGTCTTTAATGTATGATTGGATTTCTAGTTCTCCTTGATCAACTAGATAGATTGTTTATGTGAGATATATGTTATGATTTGACGTTTGTTGTTGTTTGATCTCTTGTGTAGGTAACCGAGTGCTCGAAATGACGAGGATCTAAATACAGAGTGCAAAGGATCAAAGGATTCGAGCAAGGAACATCATCAAATCAAGGTAGGTGATCTATTCACGATATGTGCCCATTTTCAATCTAGGAAAGTAGGCTTTAGATTGTTCCCTGTTGTTACTAGACCCATCCTAGGGATAGAGGGATCATCTCTGTCCACAAAGAGGATTTTCTTGCATAACAAATTGGCGACTCCACTGGGGAGTGCTTCCCTTTAAGTCTCCTGTTTTCAATTTTCAATTTTTTATTTTGTCATTAATTTTTGTCAAGTGTCCATCTCCTTGTCTCTGTAGCTTCTGTAACTACTTACATAAATTTCTCTCTCTATTGAAGTGATAAGCCCGGTGTCAGTTTAGTAAACCCTTTTATTTCCAATTCTTCTACTCGATCGACGTTAGTATTTCTCTGACAGTCACGCTGATCGGCACTGAAGGCATTTTCACAGTAGCGCTTTTCCTCTTCTAGTGCGGATTGCACCTTAACAACCAAGGTGATTTCTGTGTATAATTTTATAGGGTTTCCTTCTACTTGTCAGCCAATGTGTCTTATCCTTTTGATTTTTCCTTGTTGTTTTAATAAATCTTGTTATTATTTTTTCAACGAAATTTTTGATTCAAGTTTTCCATCTTTGGTTTTATCTTTTGCAAAGCTAGTGCATCCTTATTGTCCTAAGGTTTCTAGGTGTTTTCGGGTCATCCAAACAGTTGCGTGCTTTGTTGATTTCCAAACTTCTTATTGAATCAAGTCTTGTCGTATCTTTCAAGATTTTGTTTGATTGAGTTTTTCTTTCAGTCGATTCACACAATTAGAACTTTCAAGTGTTAACCTTGTGTGCATTTGGATCTCTTTTTGCCATCAAGCATAGATCACAATTGCTTGCTTTCGACTGAAGTTTGTTTTTCTTTGAGTGTTTATTAATGTAGAAATGAAGAGTTTCTTGTTTTGAGGAAATTGGTTTGGGTTTGTCTTTGATTTTTGAATCTTTGCCTCTTGTAGCGTTTTGAGAGATTTCATTAGTACTAAAAGCGAGTGATTGTTTTTTATTCACATTCTACATTCCGCATTGTGCTTATAAGAAAAATACAAAAAGTTTTTGTTTTTGTTTTTGCTTCAAAAATGAAAAGTTTCGTTTCGATTCGCTTCTAGTGCATTTCATTGAAAGATAAGGAAGTGAAAAGGGTTTTCATTTCTCTTAGGTTATGCACTTGGGGGAAATATTGAAATATCATTCAATACATTTTCTTGTCTTCTGTATTGATTGTGTGAATTTCCCTCTCCCATTGATGTAGCTCTTCATTGAAAGAAAAAGGAAAACGTGCATAGATGACAATTGCATAGTTTTCCCAACAACAATTTTTGCATAGATTACGTTGCATGGTTGATATCTGTGAATATTTTGCTTTGGATTGGGATAGTGTGAGTGGTTTAGTTCGGAAAATTTTTGTTTTATACATTATTGATTGTTGCATGATTGTTAGAAACTCTTCCCTAAACAAGATAGAGTTCATCCAATTGAAAAGGATAATTTTTCATATTAGTTTCATTATAGGTGTTCAGGTAACAATCATTTTAAGCCTTGAAATTGAAAATTTAATCAAGATCAAATTTAAAATGAAACTCAATTAACCTAAGGAGCATTTGAAATCTAATGCAAAAAATTTAGAGATCTAGGCTAGAGAGGTGTTCCAGTTTCTTTAAGCGTAGGAGATGTATCTAACTGTTTGCGTTACAATCCGGGGGTGATATCCCATCCCACGTACGGAAGTATATTGAAGTATGATAATTATATTTTAGGACGCTCTCATTGAACGGTTACGCATCAGAAAACAATACTATAGACTTGGATTCCCACAAACCGTCGCGTATATTTTGGGAGACACCACTAGGTTGCAAACCCACCATAGGTAACTGAGTCTGTCGCCTTGTAAATGTGATAGACCGAACACAACATTCGGGTAGATTGGATGCCGTATGTTAAGTCCTTGGTAAATTTATTTGCTAAGGTGTATGTTGTAGTTCACAGATACTTGGTAAGCCCTCTTGCCTAGTTTATCCCTCTTTTGATTCTTTTGTGTTTAATTTCTAAAATTTATCGGCCACAATAACATTTCACCCGTGCTCATCTCCAAATCTGATCTTAGGTTGAGATTGATGGAAACAGCTCTAGAGTTTACCAACCAAGGAATCCCCTCAGATTGGAAAATTGGCCCGTTTTCTTCTTTAAGAAATGTTGGTGCTCCATACATGGCAACGTTGTCCCTCTCGGGATAAACCATTGGTCTCCCGGTTTGGTTATTTTCAACCCCTGTGGTTCTGAATGTCCAAACGACTTATCAAACAAGTTATTCCCCATCTGAACCATGTCAACCTCATGTTGATCTTAAATTTTACCCCTCGCCTTCTTCGTTCATTTCTTCACCTCGTTCTTCCTCTTCGCCTAGTGAAGGTCTAGATTCTAGTACCCAAGTGGCTAAGAAGAAGAAAAAGAAGTCGAAGAAGAAGAAGAAAAATAAGCAAGGTGGGAAACCAAAAACCTTCGATACCTATGCGACTGATATTGGAAAACCTCCCAGCCTGTCCTGTAGAGTCAAATTCCCTTGCAAGCTATGTGAGGGTGACCACCTTCTTTATGATTTCCCTGGTATTCGCAAGGTGTTAGAAGTGTGGTCCATTGGCCCGATTCATCCTTCGTCATCAACCTCTGGAAATCATGCTGATGATGAACCTTCTACTAGATACAATCAGGTTCATAAGAAACAAGGTAAGATTAAAAAACCCTATATATTGTGTGAAGGGAACCATCCAATTCACCTCTCTCCCTATCTGGACGAAGCCTCCAAAGTGTTGGATATGCTTTTGGCTTCTGAATCCTATCTTCCCGTTGGTTACCAGAAGTTTTCTTTGAGTCCTATGCTAGTTGATCAAGTGACTGATCGATATTTATCTCTAGCCGATTCCGCTCTCTCCGAAATTTAGTCTGCTGAGTCCATTTCAGACCAATCATTGGTTGAGAAAAAGGTCGACCTGATTCCACCCATAGTTCATCAGGTCCTTTTCGTAGAGAGTGTATCTCATCCCAGTCAGGTTCTCTTTGTTTCCTCTTCTTCTCTGGGACCAGAGGGAGATCCTCCCGTTCCCATGATCCAGGAGGGTGATCCTACGATTCCCGTCACCGCAGTCTAAGAAAATGATCCTCCTGCTCTCGTTCCCAAAGTCCAGGAGGATGGTATTTTCTCTCCCATAACACAAGGGTATAATCCTCTTATTCCTATGGCACCCCCTCCATGTAGTTTGGTCACTTCCTTTGATTGGAGTCGATTCATGGGATACCGTCTTCCTTCTTAGGTGCCCTTTGAGATCACTGTACAGGCCTGCAATATGGCCGTACCAAGCAGGATTATAGATGAAGGCGCATTGATTAGTATTATGTCATCAACTACTTGGCAAGATTTTGGTTCGTCGCAGCTTGTGCATGTTACTCAAAATTTGTTGGCTTTTAATAGAGGAACCAGTCAACCATTGGGGATCCTTCCGAAGTTACCTATTACTTTGGGAGGAAAGATTGTCTATATAAACGTGATGGTTGTCCAAGGCCCCTTGGATTTTAACTTACTCCTGGGGTGCGACTATACTTATGTCATGGGGGCACTTGTCTCATCTGTCTTTCGCGTGATTTGTTTTCCACATGAAGGTCAGATCGTGACCATTAATAAAATTCCATTCATTTGTCCTCATGTGATATTTGATATACCATCATCCCTTCCTGGTCCTCACCTACCGGTGGTGTCTTACCCGCCATAGGTTAATTATGTGGCCACTTGTTCATTGCACGCACGCAGTGATAGTGTCATCATGTACGGTGTACTCGGGGCATTAGACAATGATTTCCAAGATATTGTTCTCCCATCAGACGAGAACCTCTTGGAAGCCACTTTTTGATTAGTTCTTCGGAACATAGTTCGTTTTCTTGTGTCAAGCTCCTTAAAAAATGAAACAAGCTCTTTGGAGCATAGTTCATTTTCTTGTGTCAATCTCCTTACAAAATGAAACAAGCTCTTCAGAGCATAGTTCATTTTCTTTTGTCAAGCTCCTAAAAATATGAAACAAGTTCTTCAGAGCAAAGTTCTTTTCTTGTGTCAAGCTCTTTAAAAAATAAAATAAGGTGTTGGAGCATCATTCTTGTACTTGTGTCAAGCTCCTTAAAAATGAAAAAATCTCTTCATGAGGATAGTTCTTTTACTATTTCAACCTCTATAAAAAATGAATTAGGTCTCATGAGGATAGTTATTTTACTATGTCAACCTTGTTAAAAGATGAAACAAGTTCCCTTTTCAATTCGAGTCTCTGATCCGATCTCGTAAGATCCCAGTCAATTATTTCAATTGATCTCGTAATTGAACCTTCATTCCATCCACATGTCAGTCTACTCAGGTGTATGAACTAAAGATCGGGGGGCATGTACCTCAAATTGAGTCATAATTCTAGGGGGTATGAAAAATTATTCAAAGCATAGTTTTCCATGTTTTTAAACTTGTATAAAAATGAAACCATTCTCATTTTACCTCTTGTGATTGCCATTTTATCAGCCTATTTTGCGAGATGCGCCTTAGTTTTCTCATTCCATTGTCACCATATTCTTGGACGATCATACACCTTCACTTGGTTGTTTTACTTGTTCTTGAAAATCCGCTGCAATGAGTGGTCTTATTAGCTAGCCTCCTGACCTTTGCTTGTTCTATGTAGTTCCACCATAACCAGAACCAGTTGCTATCCTTTATACCACTCATTCCTTCAGGTGGAGTCATCTTTCAGCTCTTTTCTGACTCTCTAAATGTGAAAATATTTCCAAGTTCTTGCATTTTAGAACTCTTTAAAGTGCATGAAACGTCATTTACCCAGTATAATTTTACCCCTTTTTTGAGCTGGGATAAATTATTTACGAAAAAGGAATACCTTAGTCAATTGCGACTAAGAGGTTCTCTCAGACTTTGTTTTCCACCTTTTCGGGTATGAGGGACTATTTACGAAGAGGGCCATCTGGAGTTTTCTTTTCGCTTCTTTTCAAACTCTCTAAACATGAAAAGACGCTGAGTTCCACCTTTTTCGGGCTTGTTAAAATTTTACAGCATTGGATCCGTCACCATGACGATAACGAGTTCCTCCTTCCTAGGGCTCGTAAAATGTACTAGGATGGATTTTTCCAAAGGAAAAACTTATATAACAAGCATATGCTATCCCCTTCAATATTATATTCAAAAATAATTTGGGTAATCGCTAGAAATGGTGGGGGAAAATGGAAAGTATTAATCAGTTGTGTCGGTAATATGTCGCTCTTGAACATGACACATCCTCTGTTTCGTGTTGGGTTGGGGACATCCTACATTCGTCACTTTTCCTCCATGGGTTTGGGAAATCTATTTTGCCTCTCATGCAATTACCACTTTTGTCAACATGACCTCTGATTCCATTTGAGTCCAATACTGCCAAACTCCAGAGTCGTGTCACTGATATGTTCGAGAGAAGTTCCTTTTATGCCTTATTCATTTTCTGGTTCTCTATTAACTTTCATCATTATCTTATTGCCTTTGTCTCGTGTCGATGATGTGGGATGCATTATGGCCCTCCTTTGATGAATCGCTCATTAGCTGGGCAGTTGATCTAGAGATCCCCTTTTCAGTACCTTAGAGCCTACATGCCCTAATGGTAGGTTGTTTACATCCGACGACAGGTTCACATCATTGGCCTTCGATCGGATTATTTCACGGGTGTTCGGATGATTTAAGGGAACACAAATAACAATAGTGGGCTTCTATGGGGCACAATAATATAAATATGGGGACTACATGGGCACAACAACAATAATAAGGGGTCTACATTAACAATAAAAATAAGGGGATACAGTACTTTTATAGAGACTTGACATGGCCTCTCCTTCAAAAGAGTGTTTTCCTTAATTATTGAGTAGTTTTGGATGCTTTTGTATAAAATTCTCATCCTCCCATTTTGAGTCTTTAGCGGGTAAGTTCTTCCACTTGATGAGAAAGTTTGATATTGATCGATTTCGTAACTGTCGAATTCTTGTTTCCATGAATGCTTCAGGTTCTAATATGATTTTTCATTCCTCATTAAGTTTTGGCAATATTATTTGAACTAGAAGCTTGTCAACTATAACCTTCTTTAAGCATGAAACATGGAAAACTAGGTGCACTAGAGAATATGTAGGAAGCTATAATTTGTATGGCATAGTACCAATCTTTTGCAACACCTTGTAAGGAACATAGTACTTTGGTGATAATTTATTATCCTTCTTAGCTTACTTAAGGGAAATTTGTGTGTATGGTTGTAGCCGTTAAAATACCTAGTCTCCTACATCAAAACTTATTTTTCTATGATGTTGATCCGCCTGTTGTTTCGTTAGATTGTGCGCCAAAGTGAGTTTATCCTTTAAGAGTTGGAGAACTTGTTGTTGATGCTCGATGTGATATTCCACTACTTTAACCTTAGATTTTTCTCTTAAATATGATGTGATGGAAGGTGGATGATATCCATAAAGTTCCATAAATGGGGTTAGTTTTGCTACAATATGGAAGGAAGTGTTATACCACCATTACGCTAGAGGTAACCACTTAACCCATTATGTTTATTTATCAGATACAAAACAACGAATATATCATTCCAAACGTTTATTTACTATCTCAACTTTCACAACATATTGAGGATGATAAGAGGAGCTATGAACTAATTGAGTACTCATACAATAAAATAATTCCTTAAAAAAAATTTCCAGCAAAAATGGGATCTCTATCTCTTACAATAATCTCTGGGTTTCTATGTAGCTTTTGAATTGTTTCCATAAATGAAGTAGCAACTGTGCTGGCTTTAAATTGATGAGATAATGCACAAAAGTGTGCATACTTGGTAAGTGTATCCACTATCACCATGATGAAATTTTTTCCTTTGGACTTGGGTAAACCTGTGATAAAATCCATTGAAACCTCCTCCCAATGTTGACTTGGAATGGATAAAGGTTGTAACATACTCGACGTCTTAATTGTCTCGACTTTATTTTGTTGGCAAACCAAACATCATGCCACAAACTTTTTAATATAATAGTTAAGGCCATCCCAAAAAAATTCCTTCTTGACCCTATGGTAAGTTTTTAAAAATACCGAGTGCCCTCCTAAGGGAGAGGTGTGAAATTCCAAAAGAATCTTTTTTTTGAGTTGGGAATTCTTACAAATATATAAGCGATATTTATACCACAATGAATCATTTTCCCAGCTAAATGTATTAGATGTATTGGGATATTGCTGCAACTTTTGAATGAGTGTCCACACTTATTGTTCATTCTTCCATTCATCCTTTACTTCGGTTATCCAATACGGTTAGATAATATAAATGGCACAAAGAAATGCTTCCACATCCTCATCCTTTCTCGAGAGTGCATTTGCAACAACATTTTACTTCACTTTTTTGTAGACGATTTCAAAGTCAAAACCAAACATCTTGGTGACCCATGTTTTCTGCTCTTCTGAATATAATATTTGTTTCAAAAAGTATTTAAGTCTATGATGATTTATTTTTACCTTGAAGTTTCTTCCCATTAGGTAAGGTTGCCATTGATTTAGGGCATTTAGTATTGCCAATATTTCCTTATCATAAATAGGTTTGTGTAAATAATTTCCTTTGATTGGACGAATTTAAAAAGCAATGGGTCTTCCTTCTTGCATTAAAATGACACCAATTCCATTTCCTGAGGAATCACATTCCACAATAAAGGTTTTTGTGAAGTCTAGCATAGCTAAGACTGATGTTTGGCACATTGCTTATTTAAGATGTTCAAAGGCCTTAATTATTTCGAGAGTCTAAGAAAATGCATCTTTCTTTAGTAATGTTGTTAGAGGTTCTACTATTCTCCCATAATTCTTAACAAACTTGCGATAATACCCTGTCATCTCGAGAAATCCTTGCATATGCTTTATGGTTATGGGGATTTTTCATTCCTTAATGGCTTTAATTTTGTTAGGGTCTACCTTAACACCGTCACGAGATATAATATGACCCAGATATTCCACTTCCTGTACTCCAAAGAAACATTTGGATGTTTTTGCATATGCTTGTTTCTCCTCCAACAGTTTGAGCACCATGTCAACATGTTGAACATTATCCTTCCAAGACTTGCTGTAGATTAGTATATCATAAAAAAATACTAACAAAAATTTTCTAAGGAAGGGTTTGAAAATGGAATTCATCAAACCTTGAAATGTAGAAGGTGCATTGGTAAGGCCAAAACACATGACCAAAATTTCATAATGACCCTCATGATTTATAAATGTTGTTTTTGGAATGTCTTTAATATTCATTCTAATTTGATGATATCCTGAATGAAGATCCAACTTGGTGAAGTAAATTTCTCCATGTAATTCATCCAATAATTCATCAATGACAAGAATGATAAATTTATATTTAATAGTGAGCTTGTTGAGCTCCCTATAATCCCGACACATGCGCCATTATTCATCCTTATTGTGCACCAATACTACTAGAGCATAGAAAGAAGTTTGACTAGGTTGTATTATACTGACCTCTAGAATTTTTGCAACCATACGTTCAATTTCACTCTTTTTGGCATAGTGATATCTGTAAGGCTTGATGTTTGGAGGAACACTTTTTGGAATAAAATGAATAGCATGATCATGATCACGAATAGGTGCGAGGCCTTTGGGAGTTTCAAATACCTTGGAATGATTGTCTAAGACTTTTTGGAGATATGGAGAAATAGATGATTTCGATGTTTGATCCTCTAGTGAGAATAATTGTGCAATTGCACCCTGTTGTTATTTCTTTAGAATCTTTGTCATGCCATTAGAGTTGATTATATTTACTAGTTTCCCTGTGATACCCATTAATTCAAATTCCTTTACTTCAAAAAAAAACTTCAAGAAAAGTTCTTGAAAATTAAAAGCTATCTTACCCAAATATTGTAACCATTAGAATCCTAGTACAACATCAACACCACCCATTGGAATGGAAAAAATTGGACTATTCAATAAATATTCCCCCATGGTTAGCTTGATATTATGACACTTTCCAGAGAAATTTATAGTTCCTCCATTTGAAACCATCACTTGACACTCTGGTGTTGGATATAGGAAGAAATTCAATTCCTTGGCTATCTTACAATTAATAAAATTATGGGTACTACCCAAATCAATCATCACTATTACCTTTTTATTCTTGATATGTCCTTCTATATTGAGAGTTTGAGGAGTGGTAATTCCTGCCAATGCATTATGATATATGGTTAGATTAATTTTTTCTTTCTCTAGGGTTGGTTCTTGGTGTATATCCTATTATTTTGAAGTTTCTTGTTCCTTTTCTCCCCCCTATTCACAATCTATGTAAGATAATTTCTTCTCAATACACTTATGACCTTTAGTGTATTGTCTATCAAAACTGTAACAAAGCCATTTTTCTCTTTTTTCTTCCATATGTTGTGGTATCAACCTTGTAGGTTGTGGAAGGCTAGGAGTAGAAACACTTCCATCTTTATAGTTTTGAGTGATAGGATTCCTTGCCACCATAATTTTGCTTTCAATTGTTCTTGAAAACCTGAATGCCTTCTCTAATGAATCAGGTTCCCAAAGGCAAACCTCATGTTGGAAGTTAACCTTTAAAGTCCCTATGAAGACATAAATCCTATGCTCCTCTGGAATATCATTTACTCTTATATTCAATTTTTGGAAGTCCTCAATGTGATCCACCATTGAACCCTTTTGTTTGAGATTTATTTACGAGAGAAAATCCATCGATATCATAGAAACTGATTGGGTTCTAAATATAAAGTTTAAATGCGTACCTTTTGTGCATTTTTCACATTATGGAGATCAAAATATTGCTCCATATGTACTATCCATGTTACGGGATCCTTTCCATAAAACTTCCTCATATAGATCTTTGGAATATGGTGCGTATTCAATCCAATGTTAGAGTATATGAAATCATGATTAAAATTTCTTTTTTTCTCATCATGAGTTTCCTCTACTATCTTTTCGTCATTAGGAATTTTTTCTTGTAGCAACTTTATCAAACCTTCCTTCAAACCTTCCATGTTTTTTTTCAAATCTTTGATGTTGTCTTTCAATTTTGCTTCTATATCATCGATATTAGTTTCCTTGCCAGTCTTCAAACCTTCCATGTTTGATTTTAAACTATTCAGGTCGCCTTTTAAACCATCCATTTCCTCTTTTAGTTCATCTTTGGTTGTTCTTTCTGAGAGCGAAATTTGTTGCACTTGGTCCCATAATTTTGAGATATCATGCTACAATTCTTCCTCTTCATGCATCATAGTAGGGATTTTCGATGGCTTAATGGGTGTGGAATTCTATTGTTTGGGAGGAATAGTACAACCCAATATGGATATATATGCTTCAATATTCCTTTGGAATCACTTAAAACTAAATTTTCAAACAAATGTTATGCAATTTAAAAAACAAATACACACCTTTCTCTTGCTTTTAGGAGCTCGATATTGAAATAGTTGTAACTTTGTAATTTCGAATCTCCAAGGTCTAAAATTTTGTATTTGTGTAGCCGTATGAATCTACTTTGTAACCCCACAAGACAAACTGAGATTGGAGTCTTCAACAAAGAGCTATGCTCGATCTCCCATGATGACATGATTATAGACTAGTTTAGTAGAGTGAATTTGTATGGAGTGCCACATGTCACTGTTTCCATCTTCGGCCTTGAAATTTCTACATGAAAATATATAGTGCGTGCAATCTCAACCACCTCTTACAGAATTCAAATTTGATGCATAAAATGAAAGTTATGATTATTTTCCCTAGGTCACTTGTTTGATACTGAATTTTGGAGCCTGTAAAAACCATAACTTCCCCGGATAATATCTCCAAAAATATAGCGAACCAAGATCTGAAATTTTTAGATGACGTTTAACCATATTTCAGATCCATGTGGTCAAAATTTCAGCTTAAGAATTATTGTAGAAAAAAAGTTACAACAAAAATTTCGAGACGCTCTGTTTGAATAAGTGAAACCATAGAATCCAAAGCTACCATACCAAATGTTATGCAAACAAATCACAAAAAAATAGAAATAATAGGTCAACGACTTAAAAATATACTCTTCGAGGGAGAAACCTCCTTTACATTACATAAATGAATAATTCTTGGATGATTCAAATGATAAAACCTCCTTTTTATATATAGGAGTCTAAGGGGTCACAATATAAGCATAGCCGACATAACAATAATAATGTAAGAGAAAAAAAAAAACAATAATGGGCTTCGATGGGGCACAATAATAGCAATATGGGGACTACATAGGCACAAAAATAATAATAAGAGGGTTACACTAACAATAACAATAAGGGGATACATGATCTGAATTTAAAAGTTTATGGTGAAATTTGCAAGTGAAAAGACTAAGGTTTTTAATCTTTATGTCAACATATTAACATGATTAAAACTCGTTTTTGTAGAAAATAAATAAGACATCAGTACCATAACAGTATACACAAGACAACAAATGATGAAGGATTTCACCCCTCGTGGGCTATATCTCCTGATCCAACTTCCAATGGTTGGGAATTTTTCATTATGCTAAACAAAAAAGTGTTTACATCAAGTTATAATACTCAGAATGATAAAAAAATTTCTCCAATGGCTACAAAACAGTAAAAAAACCCTAGCTGGGCTTTTTTTGCTCTCAAAAAGGTCAAAAAATGCCTGAGCTATTCTCCCATGAAATTTTTATCTAACTTTCCTACAATTCGCACTTCCACGCAATATGTTCTACAATTTATGCCTTTTGCAGCCATGTGGAGCGACAAATTTTCCCCGCGCCAGTGAGATTCCTGCCACACCTGTTGAAAATTTTCAAATCTTTAATCTGCCTCAGTCGACCTATATTTGGCTAAAAATCGCCAAGTTGCTAAATATTTTTCGTTGATATTGGAAGTCGGTATAGTTTCCCACTGGAGGTACTGTGGGTTTGAATAAACCATAGTTGAACGTCAGGTTGACTGCTTGTGGTTAGGGGTTGGCGGAACCCTTCCTAAAGCAGGTTCTGCTCCCTGCCCAATGCTTAGAAATGGCATCAAATGTTAAACTTGCAGCATGTGATCACCGCAAATGTGACTGCCGGTTCCATAATCCACTAGACCCTGTCATAACTGGTGAGCCCTGGTATTTCACCAAGAGTGCTGCAAATCCTAGGGGTTGCCCTACTTTACTTTATCAACCCGAGGTTCGTACAAACTTGGAGGTGACAGTGCTATATACACAGAAGATGCATTCTACTCATGTCATCCTCTCCTAATCTACGAAAGGGTGCTACTTCTAGGGGTTCACAGTGAAGTCTGTCACAATTTAATGGAACTAAAATAAATTGCAGAAAGGAAATGACAAAAAGGAAAATAAATTAAATTGTTGAAAAGAAATGACAGGAAAGGAAACTAATTTAACTTGCTGAAAAGAAATGGAAGAAAATAAACTAATTTAACTTGCTAAAAAGAAATGGAAGAAAGGAAACTAATTTAAATTGCAGAAAGGAAATGACAGAAAGGAAACTAATTTAATCTGCAAAAAGGAAATGACTGAAAAGAAACTAAACTAATTTTCACCTAGCTAGGCCAATCGGCTAAACACACCCTACTTATCCTCTGATCTATTTACCATGCTATCATGCTTCTACCCATGCAACTATTCATGATAAACTAAACTTGACAAAGTGTGGCTTGCAGTTTGGAGGAAAACGGGCTAAAGGTGCTAATGGAGGGCTCACCACATGAAACAAGGCTTAGAGGTGGGAAGAGGGGGGTTAAACCTTAATAAAACTTTATTATAACGCAAAAATGATTTGGAGAGGAATGATTTGAAAAGTGCGATGGTGGAGTTGTGAAGGAAGGCTGGAAATGCGATATGCGATATTGCAATTCACAATATCGCAGGGCTGGTAGAGAAGCAAAAGTACAGTTCGGGAGCGGGAGAAAAATGCGATTATGATCAAACCAAAGGTTGTGATATGCGATATCGCAATATCGCAATATCGCACAGTTGGAGGAGTGGCGGAAGTGTTGTTCGGGAGCGGGAGCAAAATGTGGAATGCGATGGGGTAAAAACTACGAAATGCGAAATGTGACGGGTTAAAGATTGCAAAATGCGAAATGTGATGGGATGATGTGGCGGTAGGGCCGGTGGAAAAGTACGACAACTATATCGCAATCGGCTTTGGGAGCGGTAAGTGTTAACGGGAACTAAATAAAAATTGAGATTTGCGATTTGCGATGTGGCGGAGTACGAAGAATATTGCAATCGGCATCGGGAGCAGTGAATATTAAAGGGAACCACATGAAAATGCGATTTGCGATTGCGGTAAGTCTTAAAAGGAAAAAGGGAAAAGGTTGCGAAAATGAATTGCGGTAAGTTCGAAGGAAAGGGTAAAGGTCGGGTTCCAATGTTTAAAGCATTTTTGAGCATAAACGGTAAGTAGTAAGGTGGAAAGGTAAAGCAAAAATTGCAATGAAGAATGGCGAAAGAAAGGAGAGAAAGGATTATGCAATGGCTGAGATGCAATAAGCGGGAAAGTCGAGGAGAAAAAGGGCAGAGTCAGACTTTTGATGATTTTCAAGCATTTTGGGAATGAAAAGGAATGGAAGATGCAAATAAGAGGAAAAGGAGGGAAATGGAGGCGTAAAAGCAAGGTTAAGAAGTGCAACATAGAGATGGATAGGGACTGGAAAATGAAATTGAATGGCTTAATAATTTCTCTGGGGAATTTGATGCTTATTCCTGCAAACAAACTCGCAGATTCATGCACAAAAAAAAATAGACGAAATGCGTGATAAAAATAGTGAACAGAAAGCATTTTTTGGCCTGTGGGAAGGTCAACCCTGCTCGAACTCTATTGACAGAGATGAGAGGGGAAGGCTGGACCAAAATTTTTGGATTTTTCCTCTACTCTATTACTCTTGTAAGTAAATGAAGAACTACAACAACAAACTGAAGGAAAAACAAAACAATAACGAAAATATCAGAAGAAAAACTAACTAAATGACAGAAACAAAACTAGCTAAATGACAGAAAGGAAAGAATGGAAACAACAGAGAAGCTGAGGCACATGGGTTGGGCCCTAACCCACGAGCCCAACTCTCTGGAACTAGATCAATAAAAATTCATCTGAGCACTCATTGCATTAAAAATACAATATTATTACATCCCGAAGGTATTATTAAACAAAAGCATAATAGAATGGAAAACAAATGGCAAGGGATGGAATGGAATGAACTACATCGAATGGACCAGAATCCACCGAAATCGACCTTAATTATCTCTTGATCAACTTTATTTATCCTCAAGGGCAGCTACCAACAACTCCCTAAAAAATAGGTAACGAGTCCACTTGACTCCAAGTGAAGTATGGCTTGAGTGCACTTGGTCTTTAGTTGCTTGGCTGCCTCTGGAATTCGAATTGCTGGAGGGGATCTCATGAGGATCCTTTGGCTGCCTTTGAGAGTTAAGGAGGGTGGATATTCCCCTTGAATCTCTCCAATATTTCTCCCTAATTTCCTGATATTTTGCTCATTTATTCTTCAATCTTGATCTTCCTGTGGGAGGGAGCAAGTCCCTAAATTATCTCCTTCTCCAAATCTACATAATCTACCAAATATTCTCACAATATTCTACAAAAATAACCAATATTAGGCACAAATATTCAATTACCCTTAACCCTTCATAAGAAAATATCAAAGCATAAGAAAACATTATTAAGTGCAGAAGGAGAGATTTAATATATATTTTCATGTGCATAAGAGAGGTAGATGGGCCTAAGAAAGGTTAGATGGGCCTTAATTTATGTCCAATTTAGAGGCCCATCATCACCCCCTACTGAAATTGTTGCTCATCCTCTGAGAAACCTATTCATCCTCCCTGCCTTATGGTTTGTTTATTGTCCCATGCACTGCTCCTCCTGCTAATATTATTGCATTTCATCTCGTAGGTGCTTCATGGCGGTCCTCATATGCCTTAAGCAAATCTATTTTGCATGCCAAGTGGTGGTGGATCAACCTTTTATTTTATTTTATTCTTTTTTTTTTATAAATTTCATGCATAAAAAACTCACAGTTCTTTTTTCTATGAACTGAGTTCACTCTTGGTTACCCCTTGGTACTCCTCGTCCTCCGTTACAATGAATTGTTTACTACCCACTTTCTCAAGTCCTTTTTACTTTTGTCTTGTTCCTCTTCTTGGTGGAAAAAGTGAGGCTAGTTGCTAGATAAGGCCGAGGTTGCTCTGCTAATGATTTTGGCTATATAAAAGAACTTTCCTTCTCACACTTTTTAATGTTTTATTAAGCTAAAATAGATTCGAAGAAAGGGTTAGACGATTGCATACTTGAGCCTTACCATTGATTTGTTTTTGTAGGTGATATTGAAGCTGTTGATATGGCTGTTGAAGCTATCTTCAGTGGTTATGAAGTTGCATGCGATAATATTCTTGAGGTCCTTTTGGAGCTTCTGAGCATAAGAGGAGGGAGTCCAAGTTTGACTACCTTTAACCAGGGTGTTAACCGAATTTTCTTTTTGTGCCAACTCGTTGTTTTTCTGCTTGCAAAGTTTGGAGAGCACCTGCATTCATTAGAGAGAGATACAATATTTTTTATTTTTTTATTTTTATTTTTATTTTTTAAGGCCTACTAGCTGCCTCAATGAGGTTTTCCACTAGTAGGTCTGCCTAGGTGCCTCAAAGGAGGATTTCACCTATCATCTTTTTTTTTTTCAACCCAATGATCGCCTCATGGAGGTTTTCAATCTGTGAGCCAATCTCAGACACCTCAAAGAGGTTTTCATCTGAGATTTTATTATTACCCTTTATTCTTTTTCTTTTTTTCATTTTTTCACTTTCCTACTCTACTTGAAAAAATAAAACCTTTTTCAAGTATAGGAATAATTCCAATGGAGCCATTTACACATCAAGATGATAGATAAAATCATGTGCACACTTGGAATACATGCTCTGACATGTACCTGAATATGAGAGATGAATTTCTTTGACTGGGATTGTATCAAGTACTGTTGGAGAAGAGTGTGTTGCTGCAACTTAATGACTGTTTGGAACCATATGTCAATATATTTGTGATGCCCCTTGTCCACTTGCTGAGTTGGATCACCTTGGATGTCCTTTTCTATTAAGACATTCAAATCTTCCTCTTTTTACTGATTGTTCTCTTGAACACATGGAGGAAATGTTGGTAAACATGAGGAAACTTTCTCAACATCTGATTTTGATGCCGAATCTTCATCAAGTGCAGCCCTTGATCTTTTGATCTCCTCATTTGGATCTTCTTCTTCTTGATGTTGTCCTTCATTGACATTAAGAACATCTCTTCTTTGCAATACATTTCTTGAAATATGATGAATACCATCTATATCAAGAGGATATGTTTGGTAGTATTGTACCTCAACATTGTAAGTGGGCTGAGATACTTCATGCTGTGGGTTTGGAAATGGTAGTGGAGTGGGGGTGGATATATGAGATGGATGTGGTTGAGGTTGTGGTTGTGCTGGAGGTGGATGTTAGGGATAGCATGGAGTTGGGTACGGAGGATATTGAGGGAAATATTAAGGATGTTGAGGATTTTCCCAATAAGGACCTTACCAACCATGTTTCCAAGCTTGGTTTTGGGGTTGAGATGACCAAGGTTGCCAAGGAGGGAGTGTGTCCCAATTAGTTTGATATGGATGTGGATAATCTTGAAATTTCAAAGTGGGTCCTTGCATCATATCAAGTTGACTAGGTTGCCAGGGTCTCCTTGGAGCTACATAACATAGCTTCTTTAGTGATTTCCTTGCTCCATTGTCTTCTTGGTAAACTTATTTAAACTTGGGGAATGATGAAAAACATTTAGCAGCATAAGATTCTACATGGATAAAAAAAATATCAACATCTTCTTTTTGCTCATTTTGCATTCTTAACATTTCTACTTGTTCACTTAGATTGCTAAGAATTTCTGTTTTAAATTTATCAAGAAAATTTCCAAGTTCATCTTGCCTTACCAATGTTGATGCTGACTTACTTAATCTTTCCCTTCCTCTTCATATGCGCTTGCATGTTTCACAAATTTCTTCAAATGAAAATTGGTATACAACTCCTCTACTCATGAGATTAAGGAGATCAATCCACTCATCCCTAATTATTCTAAGTAAGAGGGTTTTTAGTGTGTCAAATCCTATATGATGCATTTTTTCCCTCTTAACATTAAACATGAACCTATCTATGAGATCGTCAAGGCTCTCATCCTCTTTTTGTTTCATTCTAAAAATTTCTTCTTTAAGATCATGATATTTATGTTTTTCTAGAAATATCTTTTGCATATCATTCCATGATCTTATCGAATTAGTACCTAGACTCATGAACCATTTAAGAGCTCTGTCCTTCAATGTTGCAGGAAAAAATCTCTGTTTTTGAGTGTGTGATAAGTAGCCATAAGATCTACAAAGTATCTCAAATTCAAAGAGAAATGTTTCTGGATCCTCTGTCCTCATACCATGGAAGTTGGGAAGGAAAGATGGATGGATGTTCTTCATATGTACACTGATGTCCATATCTTGAATGGGAAACCCAATAAGATCTTCTTCATTATCACCATATCCATCCATCTCGTCTACCTTCAAAAGTGTATGGTGATGTCGTTCTTACTACACCACGTGGTCAAGTGGGGGGGTTGGTATTGGAGAAGTATTTTTTTTTAAATTTTTTGAGTATCCCTACTCCTATGAGGCATGAAAATCAGATTTTTATTTTTATTTTTCAATATCTCGGAAACAACATGAAAAAGGAAAGCATAAAAAAATGCTAAAAACATAACCAAAGCATCTACTAGACACCTCCCCGGCAATGGCACAAAAAAGTGGTGAGCCCTGGTATTGCACCAAGAGTGCTGCAACTCCTAGGGGCTGCCCTACTTTACTTTATCAACCCGGTGTTCATACAAACTTTGAGGTGACAATGCTATATACACAACAGATGTATTCTACTCATGTCATCCTCTTCCGCTCTACAAAAGGGTGCTACTTCTAGGGGTTCACAGTGAAGTCTGTCACACTTCAATGGAACTACAATAAATTGTAGAAAGGAAATGACAGAAAGGAAACTAAATTAAATTGTTGAAAAGAAATGACAGGAAAGGAAACTAATTTAACTTGTTGAAAAGAAATGGCAGAAAAGAAACTAATTGCTAAAAAGAAATGGCAGAAAGGAAACTAATTTAAATTGCAGAAAGGAAACGACAGAAAGGAAACTAATTTAATCTGCAAAAAGGAAATGACTGAAAATAAACTAAACTAAGTTGCACCTAGCTATGCCAATCAGCTAAACACACCCTACTTATCCTATGATCTATTTACCATGCTATCATGCTTCTAACCATGCAACTATTCATGATAAACTAAACTTGAAAAAGTGTGGCTTGCAGTTTGGAGGAAAACGGGCTAAAGGTGCTAATGGAAGACTCACCACATGAAACAAGGATTAGAGGTGGAAAGAGGGGGTTTAAACCTTATTAAAAATTTATTATAACGCAAAAATTCTTTGGAGTGGAAAGATTTGAAAAGTGCGATAGCAGAGTTGCGATGGAGGGCTGGCAGTGCGATATGTGATATGCGATATCGCAATATCGCAATATTGCAGGCTGGCGGAGAAGCAGGAGTACAGTTCGAGAGAAGGAGCGAAATGCGATTGCGATCAGGCCAAAGGTTGCAATCTGCGATATCACAATATTGTGCAGTTGGAGGAGTGGCGGAAGTGTTGTTCAGGAGTAGGAGCAAAATGTGAAATGCGATGGGGTAAAAACTGCGAAATGCAAAATGTGACGGGATAAAGATTTTGAAATGCGAAATGCGATGGGATGACATGGCAGTAGGGCTGGTGGTATAGTATGACAACGATCTTGAAATTGATGTTGGGAGCGGTAAGTGTTAATGGGAACCAAATAAAACTGTGATTTGCGATGTGGCAGAGTACAAAGAATATCGCAATCGACGTCAGGAGCGGTGAGTATTAACGAGAACCACATGAAAATGCAATTTGCGATTGCGGTAAGTCTTAAAAGGAAAAAGGGAAAATATTTCAAAATGGGATTGCGAAAAGGAATTTTGGTAAGTTCAAAGGAAAGGGTAAAGGTCAGGTTCCAATATTTAAAGCATTTTCAAGCATAGACTGTAAATAGTAAGGTGGAAGGGTAAAGCGCAAATCGCAATGAAGAATGGAAAAAGAAAGGAGAGAAAGTATTCTACGATGGTCGAGATGCGATAAGCGGGAAAGTCGAGGAGAAAAAGGGTAGAGGCAGACTTTTGATGCTTTTCAAGCATTTTGGGCATGAAAAGGTGCAAAAGATGCAAATAACAGGAAAAGGAGGGAAATGGAGGCGTAAAAGAAAGGTTTAGAAGCGTAACACAAAGATGAATAGGGATTGAAAAATTAAGCTGTACGGTTTAATAATTTCTCTCGGGATTTTGATGCTTATTCCTACAAACAAACTTGCAGATTCATGCACAAAAAAAAAGAGACGAAATGCATGATAAAAACAGTGAAAAAAAAACATTTTTTTGGCCTGTGGGAAGGTCAACCCTGCTCGAACTTTATTAAAAGAGATGAGAGGGTAAGGCTTGACCATAACTTTTGGATTTTTCCTCTACTCTATTACTCTCGTAAGTAAATGAATAACTAAAGGGAAAAACTAAACAACAATGAAACTATCAAAAGCAGAACTAACTAAATGACAAAAAAAAAACTAGCTAAATGACATAAAGGAAAGAATGAAAAAAACACAGAAGCTGAGGCACATGGGTTGCTCCCTAACCCATGAGCCCAACTCTCTGGAACTAGATCAATTAAAAGTCATCTGAGCACTCATTGCATTAAAAATACAATCTTATTACATCCCGAAGGTCTTAAATAGCAAAAGCCTAATAGAATGGAAAATGAATGGCATGGGATAGAATGGACTGGACTGCATCGAATGGACCAAAATCCACCAGAATTGACCGTAATTAGCTCTTGATCAACTTTATTTATCCTCAAGGGCAGCTACCAATAGCTCCTTAAAAAATAGGTAATGAATCCACTTGACTCCAAGTGAAGTATGGCTTGAGTGCACTTGGTCTTGAGTTGCTTGGCTGCCTCTGGAATTCGAATTGATGGAGGGGATCTCATGAGGATCCTTTGGCTGCCTTTGAGAGTTAAGGAGGGTGGAAAACCCCCTTGAATCTATCTAAGATTTTTCCCTGATTTCTTGATATTGTGCTCATTTATTCTTCAATATTGATCTTCTTGTGGGAGGGAGCAAGTCCCTAAATTATCTCCTTCTCCAAATCTGCATAATCTGCCAAATATTCTCACAATATTCTACAAAAATAACCAATATGAGGCACAAATATGAAATTACATTTAAACCTTCCTAAGAAAATATTAAAGCATAAGAAAACATTATTAAGTGCAAAAGGAGAGATTTAATATATATTTTCATGTGCATAAGCGATGTAGATGGGCCTAAGAAAGGTTAGATGGGCCTTAATTTATGTCCAATTTAGAGGCCAATATTTAACCTTTACTGTGGCAATAATTGTTAGCATGTGAATTGGCTTTGACCATCGGTTCCAAACTCCGCCCAAAATTTTGTGAAGGTTTTAATACATAGTTTTTCAGTGGTGTATGTTGTGGTATGGTTCGCTTATACATATGGTGTTGAGCCCTAGAATTTGCTTCTCTTTTACAAACCTTCACTTCATTTCATCATTATTTTATCACTTCATAAGCCTAAAATCAATGAAGAATGATTAGGATTGCTTAAAGGTTACATGAAATCGATTAACATATTGTATTTTCATGATTTTTGCTATTTTAACAATTTTCTGCAAAATAGCTACAGAATACAGGCATTCCGTAGCTGATCACGCGTTCCGTAGCTGATCCCGCATTCCGCAGCTGTTTTAGAGTTTAAGTGGGTTACAGGTGTCGTCTCAAAGAAAGGCGCATATGGGAAAATTCCAGACTTCATCCACATCATTCCTTGCTCCCTACAAATTTTGAGCACAATTCTACATGTGGTTATGCACGTGGGAAACCAAAACCAAGAGGTAGAGTTCTACCGGGACACAAACTCTACAGCTGTCTGCAGCAAAGTACGCAACTTTCAATAAGAGTTTTAATTCGAATAGGAATGGGAAAGACAGTAATCCCTACATTATCACAAGTTCTGTTATGTAATTTCATTATAAACATGACTTGGGAGACCAAGCAACGCTGGTTAGATTTTGGCTTTTGCTGTTAGGTTTCAGAACCGTGAATACTCTGTTTTTCAGTCTTTTTCTCCTTTAATGAAAGAAACATCATTTTTGTGAACGTGTTGAGTTGATTTTGAGTTAGATTGCGTGCTACTAGGTGGTGGAGGGCCCCTGCCTCCTGTGCAGCTCTGTTTTATAATTTAGATAAGTATCTTGATTTCGTTTTTTTTAGTTTTTGAATCATAGTTAATTTCGTTAATCATTACAGCTACACTTGTTCTAATAAACTCTTCCAAAAGGGAATGGCTATAGTGTTGTAGGATTTATTTGTAATTTCTTTTGTTCATTATCACAGTTGAACTTATTCTAGTAAACTCTTCCAAAAAATCCTTATGATGTCTAAGGCATGACTGTGATACTGAATGTTTCAGTTGCTTGTTTACACTAAGTAGCATAGCTGATCTTACTCTTAAAACACTCTTCCAAAATATCATAATAATGGGTATGAGATAGCTGTGATGTCTTAGTTTTTAAATTGCTTTCAGTCTTTATGCTTGCATTTGCACTGAATTGTACAGCCAGGATTGTTCTAACAAGCTCTTCCAAAATACCATTCATGATGGACAAAATAGGCTGTAGAATCCCATAGATTAATTGCATGATAACTTAGTTAGGGTACTCCGGAGTCAAATTGCATTCAATTCATGCTCTGCTATTTCGTTTTAAGTTTGATAATGACTTGTTAGTTCAGCACTGTTTATTGTAGACTAGTGGCACCTTAGTTCAGTTCTAGCCTAGCTCATTGTATTTACATTCCACATTTAGTTGTCATCCATTGCATATTAGATTACATTAGTTGTTAAACTTAAACACTACGGCCTTCATTATTTACAAAATCTCTTTTGTTCCAAATCTATAATTGACTCATAACCATCTGAACAGAAGACAGTATCATCCCAAGGCCTGAAGTACTTTTGCAACCTCTTTATCATTTCATAAACAAAGCCTTTCCTCAAAAGACTACTTTAAAAAGAAATCTATAACTTTTGAGTAAAGTTTAGTGATGTTAAATTAAGTTGCAGAATAGAATTAGGAGCTAGTATTAGAGTAGAGATCTTATGATGTTACCAATGTTCTTCTCCAAATATGTTTCAACAAATCTTTAATCATGGATAAGATGTTGTATCATTATAAGCTGATTTTTTAATTGTTTAGTTAGGAGAATTTGTATATTTAGCTGCCCATTTCTCAAGCTCTTCCAAAATACCTTTAATGAAAGAATTGGACAAGTTAAGTTTATGTTTTGATTCATTTTCTTGAAGTCATTATCAAGATTTGTATTCTGCTTAGTCATAGTTTAGGTTTGATTCTGTTTCAGTATTTGCATTTGTATTTGTTGTTTACCATCCATAGTTTAGGCTTCACTCTGTTTTGACCAATAAGTTTCCCTTCATTTAGCACTTAGTTCTTTTCATTTTCAAAATAAAACCATAAAACCAAAAACATCAGAAAACACTAAACACAACGAAGTAGGAAAAGGTTACTTAGGCACATATGGTGCACTTCACTTCAACAGTTTACTAGCCCTGGTTGACAATTAAATGAACTCAATTTAGGAGACTAGGTTGAGACCAAACATATGGCTCATAAAATTTTGTTAATAAATTTAAGTCACATGTCATATAGTTTGAAGGTTAGCCCTTGACCCTGTTTGGTGGACCAGGGTCGAGGGTTAACCCCAGTCCCCACCTTCGTCTATTAAATCGGGAAACTTTAAATGGGACCTCACTGCTATATATGTTAAGTAACATTGTAGCAGAGTTAGCATAGGTCTTGTCTGTTCTATGAAAGGTCTGGTGTTCAATTCCCCGGGGGTTGTTCGACTTGCATTCAAAATTTGGTCGACCATGAGGAGGCCACGTGGAAGCCTTTGGTTGGTCCACGTGGCACTCCCTCATTGGGCCACCACAACAAACATTCAGCCAATGAAAATTAACCATGCCTCAACCAACTAGGTGATGCCAAATGTATACCTACCATTAGCTGATGAAGGACCCAATCATCCTGCCAAGTCACCCAGTTAATGTACAAACTGCTAACTGGGCATCCCTGCAACCCAAATTCATTTTTTTCGTTGTTTCCCAACACAAACAAAACGTGATATTGGGAGCATTCGATGTAGTATTTGAGTGAAATGAGTTGCATTGGATTCATGGTGACGATATTTACACCTTGGTGCTAGTTTCGAGCCAATTTGAACACTTTCTTGATCCACCAGACCAATGCATTAGTATTATAGGGACCTAACATCATTTTAAGGATCATTGAAAGTGAATTACACATAATTAATCACAACTCCAAGCACAAGACATATCATAAATGGTCACAGCGAATTCTGGAATGTAAATAAAATTCACACACAAAGTTCGAGTGGAACCCAAATAAGAGAAAACACATATTTATGAATACATATGCTACTGCACAACTTCCTTTTCATTCATTTAAGCCTACAGACTTGGAGGCAGGAGAAGAGCTACCCTCCTCCTCATTCAATGCCTATTTTATTCACAACTTAAGCAAATGGTTCGTTTCTCCTTCCCTCCAAATGAAGGAAATCTAAAAGGCAACCATGTGGCATACTCATTACAATGGAAATGACTCTTACATTCCTAGAATCTTTGATGTATTCCATTTATACATTTACATTAAGTATTTAAAATTCCAACAATAACAAAACCAATTTGCTAGCTTACCATGTGGTCAATCCACCACATTGTCAAGCTCTTATCCATTTCTTCATCACAAGCCTTGGTCTAATGCTCCTACATCACACTCCAGGCGGTTGTTCAGGTGGAACTCTGTGGAAATTGTGTTTGAAAGAATCCCCCCAGAATTCCAAAGGGATATTTTTCAACTTGAATCCCAAGACTAAGATTATTTTTCAGATTCTAAAGTGGGTAATTCAGAATTCAATTGGATTCCATACCTTGGTAAATTTTGTAAAAGAAAATTACATTTTCTACATTATGTTTTCAGGATACCAACAGGTGGAATTTCTTCTTCTTTTGGTCATCAAGGACAAACAGGTGGTTCATTACAATATATTTGTAAGACAACAGGACTTAAAGGTCTTCTCATAAGCATGCGATATTGTTTAGACGATATTCCCATACGACTATAGAGGGTGGAGAAGTATGTTGTGTCAAACTTAGATTTTGACTCAAGAAATGCTTCTGACACCCCAACAATAATCAACACTCCATCGGGAAATATTGCACCAACTGATTCTACGATCAAATCTGCACCGTCTATCCCTAATGCACCTTCAACAAATGGGACTCCATTGTCGCCATTAGTTATCTTTAACTAAGGTTAAAGCTCTTCAGTTGCTCTTTAATCGCTCTTTGATTTCTTTGGTTTTTGTTTTTTCATGGCGAAGGACTCTTACTTCCCTTCATGTTTTTTCCTTGGTTCTTTATGCTATCTATGTTGGTGAATTCATGTCTATTTTCGTATTCAGTGGTTTGATCTTGGAATAAGTTTGGTATTCCTGGAATTGTCAATGGAACATATCAAGATCTTTGTTATTTTTTGATAGAAGTCAAGGTCCGTGTGGAAGGAAATGTTTTACTTGCCTCCATATCTCAACATTAAGGTTTTTTTGTAACATCTAGTATGGTGCCAGTTGCTTCTATGTACTCTCTGTAAACAAATTTTTTTATTAATGAAATATTTTGTGCCAATTTATAAAAGAAAGAAGATATTGAAGTTAACATCATGTAGGTGATGTTAAAGTATGCAAATGTAGGTGATGTTAAGTTATGCAATGAGGAGATCTCTTCATGTCCACAATCTCATATTTGTGATAAATAAGTATTTTTTATTTTCATTTAAATATGTTATTATAATGAACGTTGCTTAAAATTAATAATTCAAAAATTATGTGAAGTATGAATTTTTAAATTAAAAAAATGAAACAAATGAAAATAAAATTGTAAAGGAAATGATAATTTAAATGAAAAATATCTTAAATAAAAAATGAAATTACACTTGTAATTTCTATGTTTGAATGAGTATAATGTGTGACTGTAATAATGGACGTGTAAGTATTACTTATATGAATATTTATATTGATAGGATAAAGTTTGTCTATGTTATTAGAGTAAGCAATAAAAACACAAAAGAGGAGTGGAAATGTTTTAAATATAAAAACTGTTTTTGCAAAGACAATATATAAGGGAAGAATATAATATGTCAAATGATAGTTGACAAAAATAAGGCACCCAATAAATGATAAATTTAAGATTGAAGAATATTTCATGGAGGCAGTGTCGTTTTACTAAATTTGAAGGCACAATCTCTATTAAGATTTGAAAGTTTCGAGTTAGGAAAAAAAATAGAAAAGTCATCATTATTATGAAACAAATTTCAGTTAATTTTTCAACACACTGTAATGGAACCATTAAGAGGATATTGTACATTGAAATCATTTGATAATGAAAAAAATAAATAATTAAAACAAATGGTTAAAACAAACAAATAAATGTGAGGGTTTTTTAATAGTAAGAATGGTTAACCTTTGTATTAGAAAGTTGACGTGATGTTGCAAGAAAGCATGACAATACAAAGATAAACATACCTAAGCACAATTATTAGAAGTTACCTCAATTACAATTATGGAGGAGATTGGTTACTGCATTAGAAGTTACCTCAATCACTAGTTGAAAATTCCTTCAAGAAATTGCAAGACACTTTTCCAAATGATGCTCCTAAGAGGGCTAGAAAAGTGCCCAAAGAAATGTTGGAGAACCCGACTTCCACACTTATGTCCATTACCCCTCGTTTTCTTGGGGTTAAATTAAAAACACATTTAAATACATGCTCACTCATAACAATGGAATAGTGTGATGGTACTAATATTTTACTAAACCTAGTATTTCATCCTCCCAAATTAAATTTGGAATGTCAATCATCTTCATTAACATGTGGTATGAATTTTTTTGGATAAGTCATCAAATGAAATTGAATAACGAATTGGGGTGATGGAAACCCCCGAAGGTTCCACATTCTAGGAAAATATATTCAATGGTAAGTGATCAACTTGTTAAATCTTTCTCTTAGGATGTGGATAAACACTATTGGTGCAAATTATCTAATCTCTTGCTATATTTTCCAAACAAACCTTGTTAAACCTACATTTGATGTAATAGAGCCATGCGTAATTCTAATGATTATTGTTGAGTCCTTGATGATAAATAAATCACTTATACACCATGTATCAAGAAGCTTTAACCCTTGGGATAGTGCAAGTACCACAAATTGATAGTTAGAAGCTCTAGCTAAAGCCCATTCAAAACTTACTTCATGATTTCTTTTTTGATAAAAAATTACCCCCCTTGCACTTGCCACCCTAGGATTTCCTTTTGGGGCCACATAAAAAAAACATAATGAATTTCCTCAAGTGACGTACTCGTTTTTTAATTCCTCTTCCTCTATATGAATTTACCAATCCTCCCATTACCTAGGTTTTGTATCGTAGATTCTTACTTAAAGGGTACCTCCCAACAAAATGTCTTGTAACCAATGGCTTTCCTATTTCTCTAGTATCGAAGGATTATCTTTCATTTCCTTAATCTATATTGATTCAATCAAAATATCTCGAGTCATGGATACTATTGATTTGGGAGCTAAGATGGCTTGCTAAAACATGGCTCTCTTCTTAGCATCTCAAATTTTCCAACAAACAAATTTAGGAAGTGTATTTTAGGCCCTTTTAAGAAGTGTAATTTCATGCCAAATAGTTCACATTTCATTCAATGAGTGACAAAAAACCATATAATGCTAAATTTATTCAAATAAATACTTTTGTACCTGCTTATAAAAGGAGCAATCAAAGAAAGTACGATGATAAGTTTCATCCCCTAAAAATCACATTGCACACCTTAAAGGGCATTATATCCCATGCTTTTATATATATATTTTTTTATTGTTGATAATCTTTCCAATGAACATTGAACTAGAAAAATATATTGGTTTTTCCTAAGTTATTGCTCTTCCAAATGTAATTCCAAATTCTTGAGCTAGGAGGTAGGATGAAGTTACTAATTTGCAAATAATGCCCAACTTTGATCATGTATTTAGGGCCTTTAAGCCCCAACCCAACCATCAATTGATGACTTATTTGGAGGAGCATAGTTCGAAAGGAAATAGAGGAGGAGATTCATATATGGAACATGATGAAGTAGAGGTGATAATGTTTTCTAACCAGTCCAATGATAATTATGTTTCATCTCCCAAAAAAAGACAATTCAAAAGGTGTAACGACACTTTGAGAATTTATCCACCCTCTAGGCCTTGTTAGCTCCTAAACATGCTTGAGATTAGGCTTTTCCGTGATACTATCACCCCATAGTTTGATGAGTTTGTAATTTCTAAGAACCTAAGCTATTTGAAACTAAATTAGAAGATCCACTACTTTAGGTCTTTTTCAAATTGAGGATTTGTTTCCACCATCATGAGGTCGATCTAAAAATATTTTCTTGTTGCCAAGAAATATTTCTTTAATGAATTTTTTTTCCACCTTTCCATCGGTCCAAACATGAGACACCAAAAAACCTTGGCATCCAACACAATATTCATTAAAGTGGGATATTTAATTCCTCTCCCAGTATTATCTTTTGGAGATTTAACAATATTCCAATTAATGAAGTGGAACATTCTTGTATTGTATTTCCCACCTTGCCATAAGAACTTACAAATTTGTTTTGCTACTTGCTACATTATATCAAACATAGCTGAAATTGTTGAATATTGATAGATGTACTAAGTCAATAGTATTGATATTAGGAGAACCACCCTACCCACCGATTTCAACCAATGAGATCTGTGATGTTGTAACTTTCCTTTTATTTTCGATATTATAATTTTCACCCATACTATTATTGTCGGATTTCTTAGACAAATTGATATCCTAGGGTATTTAAAGGAAGACTAGGATGATAAGAATAAAAAGTATAGGATTCAAGAATTTTTTGGAGGATGAGGACATCTTGTGTTATATGCATATATAAGACATTTACAATTGTTTAATTTTCCACCAAACATTTGAAAAACTGATCCAAAATACCATTAAATCATTCTACAACTATTGAAGATGTTCCTCCCATTAGAAAGGTGTCATCAACAAATTGAGAGTGATTATTCTCTTTGACTTCTCTTTCAATGTTGATTCAATAGAGGTTGTCATATCTATTTCAAATTCTAACCTCTAACTTGAATAATCCACCATAACAACATAAAGCAAACCTGAAAGAGGACTTCCCTAGATTAATCTTATTTTACTTTTAAAGAAGGATGTGAGCTTTACATTTAATAAAGGTGATATCCAAGCCTTAGCTATACATAATTTTAACCATGAAATAAGAGTTTCACCAAAACCAAAATTACAAAGAACTTGAAAAACATAAGAATGCCTAACTCAATCAAAATTATTTTCCAAGTTAATTTTGATTATCATCTCTTTTTTCGTATTTCTCCTATTGGAATAAACTGCTTCCTACACCAATATAATTTTTTCAAGAATTTGTCTTTTTTAAATGAACCCACCCTAGTAGTTAGAGATAATTTTGGGGAGGATATTTTTTATTTTGTTCTCCAAGATTTTGTAAGAAGAATTTCTTACAAATAGGGTGGATTTTTGAGAAAGAGGAATTATTATTCTCTTTGGGGAGTAAAGCTAGGAAGGTCGAGTTTGTACTACCCCCTAGTTTTTTTCTCTCATATGAGTGAAGGAACATACACTTTTGTGTGGATTTGATAATGATCCAATAAGCTCAATAAAATTACATGAAGAAAACATTTGGACCCATGGCATTATCTAGAATAAGTCCCCATAATAGCATCAGTGATCTCAACTTCATCTATTTCCTTAAATAAATCTGAGTTTTCTTAAAGAAAAATCAAGGTAAGAATATTTTGAAGCATTATTAAGATGGAATTTGGATAAGCCTCCTATTCATCAACGTGCAATGATTTAAAATGGTGTTGTGCTACTTCTTAGATAGTTACAAAGTCACTTATACATGTTTCAATCCGATGTCAAGATTAATTTGTTTTACTATTTTTTCCTATGTTTCAACTTAAAATTGTTTATGAAAAAAGGTTGTTTTTTACCACCATATTTTACTTATAGATTCATAGACTCTAAACACCACAATGCCTCATCCTATGAATATCATTTGTTGATTTTATGAAAAATATATCTCTAGTCAAATAAACTTTGTTTGGTAACCTTTTTGTTCTCCAAACTAGCCTGAAGAAATCCCATTTGGTTGTGAAAATCTATACTCTCTTAAGTTGCATAAATCTACAAGGATTTAATAGTATTTTAATATAACCTGCACAACCTTCAATTTTAATTCCCACGCATAATATGGGGATCCATGAGTTGGCCTATCCTAAACTATTTTAATGATTTCCATACTAGGGCTATGAAGCCAAAGTGGGAAAAATATTAAGGGAATAGAAACAAAATATTGTGATTAATAAAAAATGAGTGGAATAGACATATGATATAAAAAATTTGAAAGGTTAATCTTTTAAAAAATGATCCAAGTGTTTAGGAGAATTTAATTATGAATAAGAAATCTATTTATCATGGCCACAATATGACAAGGCCCCAATCTCATATTATTCTAGGTGAATTTAATTTGGATAGGCTTGACGTCAACCAAATCCCTATCAATCTTGAAATTATCCATAGTTTCTGTAAAAGGGCCCATTATTATGCTACCACCTCTCTTTCTTTATTCGGTACAACCACATTTAATTATACTGCCATAATGATTCTTGGTAACCTCTATATCTATTAGAAAGTGCAAGGATTTCCAACAAACCTCCTTTTCCATGCAATGAGTTGGCATAGATATAGTAAAGAGATGAAATCACATACATGCATCTTGATGAGTAAGGCAAGTCAAGATCTAATGTTGAGTGTTTTGAACACATTTCAACTTAAACAATTATTTGTCCCAAAGGGTGTCTCTCCTAAAAATCCTCTAGCTTTAACGAGTAGAGGGCCCCTTGAATTGTGTATTTAAAAGGAATCTATAACCCCCACTGTTGAAATTTGCGGCAGCTAAGGGATGCATTTCCCATGAGAAACCAAACTACCCCAAAATAATCCCATCTTACCCCAAAAGAAGAATTAAAATTGGACAAAGAAATGTTATTATTGATATTATTGACACTCCTCTCATTATTATTTGATGTGATAAATTTATTTGGGTAAGCATTTTCAAGACAATTGGTTAATATATCAAGAGAAAAATCATATTTTTTGTTTTTACAAGGCCGACCTCAAAGAAGTTCATGTCAGCCCCTATATGTGAAAAGCCCCTATATGTGAAAAGCCACGTCCCAAAATGCCTATAAATAGAAAATCATTGTGGCTCATTTGAACACACATGTGCAACACATTTTTGGAGAGAGTCCTCTGTGGTAGTCATAGGCTTGAACGCCCTAGTCGAGCTTGAGAAGGAATTATGTTTTGGTATTTTCTTGTGTTTTTGGTTTTAACAAATCCAAGGAGTAGATGGTAAATTTTATGAGGTGAATTTTGGCCTTTGTTCAGGTGCATATCTCTTTATCATCCTGGAAGCAGATGTATGTCTTCTTTGTATAGGACAGAGCCCTAGATGGAGATCCTAACTAGCCTTAGTTGGGTTGTTAGATGAGGTCGCATTGTATTAAAAAATGCATAAGAATATCTATGAGAAGAATGAGACCTAAAGGAGGCATAAATAGTCCTCTAGTTTGAGAGTGAGTTGATGATATGTTGGTTGAGTTTTCAAGGCACAATTATGGGCATATTTGTGACAAAATTTTGTGTGGTACTGAAGGAAGGTCGAGCCCTTGACTGGATAGTAAATGATGGTCATAAGGTCTTAAGGAGAGTTGTATTATCAGAGCGAGTTTCCTTAGCTGATAGTGTAGGAGATAAGGGTCATGTGGAAAGAATTGATGTTGGTATATGACAATCCATATGCTCTAAATGAGGGTTAAAACTCTGAGGAAAGAAAGTGTACATGTTTGAACTGCCAAGGCTCCTAAAACATGTATTTAAGAGTGGTATGGAAGTGAGTGAAAATGTTACTTGTCAGTGGTATGAAATTGAAGACAATGATACTTATGATTGTGTTGACAATGCTACTAGAGACAAAGATCTATTCTATTTTCAAGGACTTGGAGGTAGCCCTTTGAGAAGTCTTGAGATGATTCTTTGATTTACTTTTGAGAATAATGTATGATCCCAAGTTGGCCTTTTGAGGCCTAATGTGACTGATTATGAAATACACATGTCTCATTCTTATTTTACATTGTATCTCAATTGAACATTTGATGATATATAATAGAAGAAGAAGAATTGATTATGGGTTTTCCCCCTTGTGGGGTTTTTCCCTGGTCTCTGACCAAAATCTTAGCGTCTCTATTGTGTATGCTTTTCTTATGTTTTTCCTTATTGTTTTTTTGCATTTTTGATGTTATTGTTATATATACATAATTTTTAATAATTATATGATGTTATGGGGTGAATGTAATGTGAAAATGTTGAAATTTTTTAAGAATGCAATTATATATAACAATGATCAATCTAGCCCTAAAATTAACATCCACCACCTAGGAACAACATGCATTTATGACCTTCATCATCATAATTTTTTCCATTTTACATGTTATTCCTCATGTTGAGTGTGTGCTTAAGCAATTTAACCATGTGAATGACTTGTGTGACCATTGAAAACCTTAACATCCTGACGTGGACAGGTTTTTGAAGAACACCGATTTCCTCTAGCACACCCCTAGCAACCTACATGAAGGTAGGGGTTTTGTCCCATCAGTTGTTGATATGCACCTACATGACTGCTAGGAAATGTGATTTATTAGTAGTTAGATAACAAGTGGTTGTGTAACAATCCCTAGGGAACCACCTTCCATGATTTTAGGGAATTTTGGAGGGAAAGAAACACTGCTATTGAGGAGGTTTCCCTCTCAACATTTTGTATAAGAGGACTCCTCGAGCTAGTTGAGAAGATCATTTTTTTTGGAAGAGGAAGAATAATTTTGTTGGGTGTAGTCTTGCAAACTTTATTTTCATACTTATGTAATGTCAGTTTTTCATTAGTAGAAAAAAAATTCCTTTAAGAAAATATTCCATGTTGATTCTATTTAGGTTCTTAAGCACCTTGGGGGGGGGCTACCCATAGATGCTTTGGAAACCCTTATTGGAACTTATGTACTTTATTTCCATGTGATTCATTAATTTGTTATCACTTCTTTTGTTGATTTAGTCAAGTGCAATAGCTTAGCATAGTTTGATGTTTCCCGTGGATGCTTGAAATCTTATGTTTCTAAGTTGTCAAGTGGTGATCATAGTTTTCATGAGTTAGAAATAGCTTCATATATTAGTATTTATCTTTCTTTCATAGGGTTTCTATACTCATATCAGTTCTCAGAGATAGAACATACATGAGAACTTTAGTTTTGCATCATCTCTCTTGGTTTTACGTTATTTATTTACAAAGCATTTTGATTAGTAATTTTAGCATGATTGAGTGAATGGCAGGAAACTAAAGAGAAAGTTGTCACATCTAGAAGATTTCCTATAGGATCTGTTAGTGTCCAATATTCAATGATCAAATTTACTCTTTCAAATTTTTTTAGTAGTGGTCCTAGGTAAAAATTTTATATTTCCAAGTTAGTTTTCAAATAAAATTTTGTTCGCTGGATATGTCTAGGTCTTAAAAAGATACTCCCTCCAGTCTATTCATGGTTATTGTCATTTCATGAGTCATTTCCTCCAATATCATCTAGAGTCTTAGGTCAGTCACCATGCTTTCACCTAGGTCAGTGTCTACATGCGTTTCATTTCACCACCATAGATGCCCAAATTCTGTCATAAAGAAGGCGGAAAAATGGTCATTTCCATCATACAAGTTATCTTTAAAAGGGAGTTAGCTTAGGTAGGAAAATAAAGAAATAAAATTTGTCTTCTTTAAAAAGCTTGTTACATTGTCAAATTATTCAGAAAAGAAAACTGTTTCTCAAAAGATCTTGACTTCACTAAAGGAAAAAAAAGGTGTTTTATTGATGTTATAAAAGGAAAAAGTCACTTCCTCAATTAATTTTATCCTCTTTTGCTCGATAAAGTTCATGTCTCACCTTCAAAATACTCTACCATTTCCAAAGGTGGAAGAAAACCAGAGAAAACTACAAGAAAATTCACTCTGCTACGTTTTTGGAGGCATCATGACTTTTCGGGGAAGCATCGCGACGTTTCTAGAGGCAGTGCGACATTTCTGGGTGTTGGTGCTACAATTCTACCAAAGTGCCACGTTTTTGGGTTTGAGCATCTAACTCAACTTTTCAAGGTTCAAAAAAAGTGTGAAAACCTTATTTGGCCTCCCAAATGAGTAAGTGGACACTTCAAATGCCCTTTTCAATTTAATTCATCAGTGTATGAGTTATATCTCTCCTTAGGGTTTTTCTCCACTATGTTTTAGGGTTTCCTTTTCTTAATTGGTTTTAGCCATTAGAAACCATTTTCCCACCATATAAAACCTTCATTTATCCTCCACATGCCATAACCTAACAACCCCTGTTACTCATAGTCTTCTTTACCATTGTTTCCATCAAAACCCTAAATTCCCACTACATTTCCACAAGAAAACTGGAAAATACTTGTGTTTTCCCATTTTGATCCATCTCCCCATACCTATTTCAAAAAATTTCACTATTTGCATCAAGCTAGCACATCACCCTACCTCATCAATTTTTTGGGGAGTTTACGTTAACCTCCTTATACATCATCACAACCCCTAAAGCCACCATATCCCTATCCCCTGTTTTCCCAAATTCATTGTCCCTACCCATTGATTTCATCTAGGAGGGTTTCATCCCGTTCAAAAGTTGTATGAAGGGTGAAAATAAGGCTTACAAGGGAGGCCAAAATTCCAGGTTTGAGCCATCCACATTGCACGAACTCAATGCCACCCCTTATACCAAGAGATGTTTTGAAAACACTGGATGTTTGAGGTTTTATGAGAGAATCATGGAGGTAGGCTGTCATGCTCAATTGACTAGAATTTTTTCCACTAACTTCAGCAGAGACAAAGCCATCATAGGAGGCATTGAATTCACTCTATCAACAGATGCCATCACTTCAACAACATGTATTCCATATGAAGAAGAAGTCTGGTTCAAGGGCATGGAATTAGACCTTGAGAACGACGAAATGTTCCTAAAACCTCATTGCAGAGATGAACCCGAACATGTTTTCTCTTTTAGGCATTTACTTGATAAGTATGCCCCAATAATGAATCTAATCATGAAATATTTTACATACGAGGGGGGGTTTTCAATACTGTACCAATACCATGTTAGCTTACTATTGCACTTCACAGCCGTCAAATCACTCAATTTGTCTAACTATCTATTCAGGAGTTTGGTTAATGTGGCGGAAAAGGTACAAAGAAAAGTTAAAAATCATCATCCTAGCCTATTCCACCATGGTTTGGTCAAGTGGTTGTTTTGCACTAGCTCTTAGCAAACAATATGACCTGGGAGGCTTTCATGGAGAAAGTAGCATCAGTGCTTGCTACTAGTCCACCAATTTTTCATAGCACAACATCAGTACAACCAAAGGAAGTTGGCTCTTCAAGTAGGTAGGGATTTCAAAAGCACCTAGGGTTGAGATCACTCAAACCTATGAGGAATTTTTTTGGATGGTTTTTTCTCCTAAGACCATCAGAAGTGTATTTGCACCTAAAGCTACACTTGAGCAAAGAAAAACAATGGATCAACCACCTAGTCATGATGGTGAGTCACCATTGCAGCACCATGATGAAAAAGCACCCTTAGATGTTGACATGGAAGAGTAGGTGAAGGATAATTTATTTGAGGAAATCATAAAGGAGAAATATGAAGAGATAACAAAGTTGAGGGAGGTATCTCAATGGAAAATTCTCAGATCACATTCCTACAACAAGAGAATCTTCAGTTAAAAGTGAAGCTACTCCTCCAAGACAAGCCAAAGGTACACGTTGAGGTAGATAAAGACAAAGTAAAAGAACTAGTAGATGATGATCAACTCGAGGATGTAGAAGTTGAAAAAAAAGCAAGTAGACCAAGGGCAAGAGGCCTCAAGAGGGCGCTTCAGAAAGAAAGAGAATCAACTCCTAAATCAGGTTGCCAAACTTTTGATGAACTAATTCTTGATGAAATCAATCTAGATAGTGAGTATTGGCTTGACAGGGTGATTGGAAATCTTGAGAAGCTTCTGAAGAAATAAAAAAAAACAATAACCACTAGATACATATGGAAAATCACTATTTCTCCATAAACAAAATCTCCCAAATCAGGCTCAAACAAATGAAGAGAGAGCTTAAGGAGGACCAAATGAAGCTCAAGGATAAATATAACTTAGATCTACCTTTTTAGGCATCCTTAAATTTTTAGCCTATCATCCACATGTGTCATGAATTTTTTTTTGAGCATTTTTTACATTTTTGGTGATTTTTGGAAAATTAAGGAAAATGGGTCTCCACAAAAGCGTCGCACAACGGCGTGACTCTTTCTCTTAGGGAAGCCAAATGAAGATTGGTTTACATGGTTGTATGCCATTTCACCTACACATTTCAGATCAGGTCTTGTTTTTTCATGACACCCCTTGGTTATTGAGAAAAAGCCAAAAAATGGCCTCATTTTCATTCTTATGCCAGTGTTTTTGACCAGGCGCGACACGTTTGGAGTGAGGTTGGGAAAATCAAATTTTGGAGGTCTTCTTGTGGATTTTTTTCTCAAATTTAAAGGTGCATTGGAAAGTAGATTCATAGGGTCACTCAACCCAACCTTTAGACTTACATTTGGATGATTTTAAGTGGGTCAAAATCACCCTTGAACAGGTGCGACACTTCTTCCAGACAGGCGCGGCGCTTCTGCTAAATGCGCTATGTTTCTGCATTAGATTCCTTTAAAATAGATGTCATGCCAGGAAAAATTTAGAATTTGATGCTAGTTGCCCCATGAGGTGTGATTTGATGTATTTGAGTTTTTTTTTGCCTCTTATGATGAGGAAACATGTAATTTAATGAATGAGACACACACTCCTAGTCTTTAGCTAAATTTCAGGGATTAGTTTCTAACTTCCTTAGATTCTAGGAAATGACTCATATGATGTAATTATGACTTTTTTTGGATAGGATTTCGACCCTATGAGGTGTCATGAACTCTATTTTCTATAAGTAGTCCACCTAAAGTCATATAGGTTGGATAGTTTTTATTTGTAGTGGAGCTATTGTACACACTTTTTTTGAATGAAATCAAAGACAATGTTGCAAACATAGTGTTGAGACTCCAGTGGTATGCCTTTGGTCATTTTTTTTTTCTTTGTAATCTTATCAAGTTGGGTGTTATGTTATCCTTCTTTAACATATATTCTTCTACATGTTAATATTATCAATACATAGATAGAATTCTTTGCATGCTCTGTTTTAACAAGATTTACATGAACATGTCTTTGCTCTTCTGATGAATGAATTCATTTTAATTCTCATTCTGACTCTCTCTTTGTTCACCCTATACACAATGAAAAATCAAGCATGTTCCTAAGCTTACTTACCTGGCCTCATCCTTGTCTCTACAATATAACCTTTGAAATCTGACCTAAAGCCTGGACCTAGTTCCCTAACTGTCTTTCCTATCCAACAAAAACTCAAAACGAACAAAACCCCAATTTACTAAACTTTAATACCTAGCCTAAGATCACTATACATCCAGTCATCTCACTTGCATCTAAATTTACATTGAGATAGCCCTCTTTGGTTTTGGTAGGGCTAGCTATTTAACCTAAAGATTGGTTTGTGGTTACCTTCCTTCAGTTCCATTCTCAGCCTTGGGAACAGGGGGAAGTGATAACTAGATCAAAAATTTCCTTATTACTATTTTACTATGTGATTTGATTTACTTTCTTACAACAAGAAAGTAGAGATAATTTACTTGCAAGCATAGTGTAGTTATTTTATTTCAACTAGCATAGTTTTAATTCCTGCAACTTTACTTTCTCACCCTTCCTTTCTTGAAACTTTATTTCCCTATATTTTACTTCTAGAAATTTTATTTCTGCATCTTCAATTCCCACAATTTTATTCTTCTATTCTCACCTCCTACAAGGTTTGTCCAATTTGAGTGATTATTGATTAACATGACCACTCTACTCGATTAAAGGACAAATGCTTCCATAGGTTAGTATGCATTGAGAAGAAGGAAAAAATATGAATTGCACATATAGTTCATGATACCTATTAAGTTTGTATGAACCATGGGTTGACATATTAAAGTTGAGACCTTTGAGACTACAAAATTTTTGTTGGAATACTGAGGGCCATCACCTTTTGTCATCGTTGCTAAGGAGGTGTCAACATTTTCATTTTTTTATTTTTATTTTCTCTTAAAATAGGAAAAAATCAACAAAAAATATATTTCTTTTAAAGCATGCATGACTCGTAGGCTAAAAGATAAGATAGGAAATTTTTTCCCAAAACCCCCCACTTCTGAGCCTCTAAATAACAATAAAAAATAGTCAATTGATTGTGAAACATTACCTTCCATTTCAAGAAGCTATGAGGCTTATGAAGAAAAGAAAGCCAAAGAAATTAAGACCCTTTTATAAGGATGTGGTTTCCAATCTTGCTATACAATGGTTAAAGGGATGTGATCTTTCAAATGACCCAAGGAGACAATGAATCCTTGGATAAATTTGAAGAAATATTTCAATTGAGATACAAGAGATCACACAATTGCATCATGTATGATGAATCTCCGAAACTCGTCTTGATAAGAACACTAAGAGAATACTCTATAAAAACATTGTATGTCGCAACCAATGGAGATATCTACCAGCTGGAGTATGCTACTATCAAGAAATTTTTTAAAACTCATTCCAAATCCAATAAGAAAAAAGGTAGATTTGGAAAAAGTTGGCAAGTTCTTCTACTTATTCCCATATTATTTCAAATAAATAAATTAGATGAATGTTAGAAGATATGAAAAAATAAGTCTTAACTCACTATTATTGTATGTGGACACATTGCAAACTAAGAAAAATCAAGAAGAGAAGGAAAGGGGATTAGCTATCTTTTTTCCCAAGCACATTAAATGAAACCCTTGGAATGAGTGTCCACTTATTAACATAGAAATATGTGCACTTAATAAAAACATCTTACTGAAAAATGTCCTTCCTTTTTGGGATTGAAAGTTGTTTACCAAGGAGATGAAGGAGGCATGGTTTTATTATGTTTCATCAACCAAAAGATGCCAGCACCCACCAAGGCCTTATAAAAAAGGTATGGGTTAGAACTCTTCACAATATTTCAATAATTTCCTTGCAAAATTTCAACCTTAGTATTGGTGCCCAATTGATCTCTCACCTTGGTCCATGCCTGCCCCATGGTATTACCCAAACCAACTTGTCTTCCCTCCTTACCAAACATTCCAGAATCAATCTCCTACTTCCCAATGTTAGAGGCCTCCTATGGCTCAACCACTAGTCTTAATTACTCCTCCTTAATAGCCCAACACACCTCAAAACACTGCTCCACCAAAGTAACCTCATCTTCTTGCCCAACTTACTCCAAATATGAATAAAAAGTATGCACAACCTATTTATAATTGTGATACCGCTTACCAAACTAATTCCCCAGAAGTTTAAAAGAAATATATTAGATCAAGGAAGGTCCTGGAGTAACCTCCTCAACTTTCCATTTGATAAGATCCAAAGAAGGAAGAAGATAAACCCATACCTCAACAAATTCCTACTTTCCCTGAGGGCTTGACCATTAAAAAGACACATAGACCTTAAGAGGTTTAACTCCCATGGGAATTGAAAAAAATTATGTGTTAATATACCACTTTTATAGGGCATCAAGGATCTTCCCATATACATCAAGTTTATCAAACAAGAATTTCTTAAGAGGTCTGAAAGAGGAAAAAGGATACCTATGTAATTAATGTCATATGATAACTAGCTCATCTAAAGCTTGGGAGGATGATTGTTCCCAAGTATTTAGATCCAGAAAACCTAGTTGCAGATGTACATATCAACCAAATAGTAATAACAAACACCTTGATTGATCTAGGAGTTTTTATCAACATCGTGCTTATGGAAACCATGTTCAAATTTAATCTTTAGGACTCCCTAAGAGAAACCACTATTGTGCTTCAATTGGTTGATGAATCTACAATATAGCTAGAGGGTGTAGTAGAAGATGTCACTGTCTCCATGGAATCTTGGGAGTACACCACTGGTTACATAGTCCTACAACTAAATACCAATTTCAATGGATATGCACTTATTTTAGGTAGAACTTGGTTAGCTACAACACCCTCCTGCATCAACTATAGAGCTAGTAATATAACTATCAACAATGGGAAATCTGAAAAGAAACTTGTGTTGTATCCTCCTACTAACATCTGGTTGAGGAGTATTTTCCTAAATGGGTGGAAGAAGAAGAAGAAGACGATTCCATCCTTACATCATCTTATATTGTTTGCACCATTGAAAAAGATCTTAGCAACAAGCAAGTTGATGGAGATTATTTAATCAACAATTTTATACAAAATAAATATCCTCTTGTTGTGCAAATGGATGGATTAAAATATGATCATAATATAGGAAAACCTAGTAGTCCAAATAACAATGAGTGTGAAAAACTATTCACTACTATATCTAACAAAGAGAATACTAAAACAATTGAAGTTTTCTCCTCCAAACTACTAAAAATCAACACTTCCCTTATTGTTGATCAAGAACAATAGTTGGTCATTTTTTAGAGGAATCATATTGATGCTTTTGTATGGGATTATAAGGGGATGAAGGGAATCCATCCAACTATTTTCACCCATCATGTTTACATTAAATAACATCACAAGCCCATTCGCCAACCTCAGATAAGGATGACCCCTACATTGAAAGACATTGTCAAGTAATAATTACAAAAATATTACATGTTGGGTTCATTTATCCTATTTTAGATAGTGAATGGGTGTCTCCTTTGGTCATTGTTCACATAAATAATGGGAAGTGGAGAATATGTGTTGACTACCATGAGTCACTAGAAAATATCACTTCCCCTTACCTTTCATTGATAAAGTCCTAAATGTTTTGGAAGGAAAGAAATTCTTCTCATTTATAGATGGTACTAGTGGTTATAATTAGATTAAAATCAGCCCATAAGATGAATATAAGACCACTTTTACTTTACCCTGAGGCACATTTGTTTATAAAGTTCTTTCCTTTGGCTTAATCAATTCCCCAACCACTTTCAAAGGGGTGATGCTTAACATATTTTCTAATATTTTACATGGTGAAATAAATATATATATGAATAAATTTGCACCTTATGGAAACACTTTTCAAGAAGTTATCACCAACCTTTCTAAGGCCCTACAAATGTGTGAAGAGATGAATCTCTCATTAAGTCATGAAAAATGCCACTTTCTGATCAGTGAGGTGGTTTCCTTAGGTAATTACCTATATTCCAAGGGGATTGAGGTAGATCCAACAAAGTAAACATCATCAAAAATCTTCCTATCTCTCAGAAACAAAAAAATTTCTGAAGTTTTCTTGGCCATGTAGGGTACGACATAAGGTTAATTAAGGATTTTAGCAAAATTGCTTCTCCTCTATTTTTCCTATTTGCCAAGGACTCAAATGTTTTTTGGTAATCCAAATGTCAAGAAGCCTTTGAAAGTGTTAAGGAAAATATTTCATCAAAAATTTTCCTCCAAGCGCCCAATCGGACTCTACCTTTTCATATCCACATGTATGGCTCAGAAAGGGAAATGGAGTAGTTTTTGGGCAACAATTAGATAAGATTACCTAAGCCATCTATCTCAGTTCTAAGAAATTATTTAATTCCGAGTTAAATTATATTGCAATTGAAAATAATTTTAAGAATTACATCACTAATTACCAAGTTTTTGTACACATTGCTCATGCTACCATTAAGTACTTAATTAAAAAACTTGATGTTAATGATAAGATTATTAGATGATTGTTACTATTGCAACAATTTTATTTGACAATAATTGATAAGCATGGAAACAAGAATGTTGTTGCAGATTTTTTGTCCAGTCTAACTATTCCTACATATCAAGGCATGATAGATGATAATTTCCCTGAAATCACCTCTTTTTCATATCAACATATACTCTTTCGTTTGTTGACATAACCAGCGTCCTAACAACAAGCAAACTTCCTCTTCATCTATCCTACAGGGAGAGCTGCAAGATCAATAGGAAATGTTCCTCTTACACATGGACTGAAGGCTAGTTGTTCAAGTTGGGGCCTGATCAAGTCCTAATAAGATGTTCCAAGGGAATATTAAGTATATGACATTCTAGAGGCCTCACATGATGGCCCCCATGCAGAGAATTTTGTAGCCAAAAGAGTAACTTACAATATCATGCAAATTAGTTAATTTTTTCCAACACTTCACAAGAATTCTCATCGTTACACTTCTTCTAAAACATGGTTAAGGAAGCTTAGAATAATCTTGCATAGGCTATACAAACCTTGACAGTGTTGTGATTCAGAAAAAAAGACTATGCAAAGGTTCAAAACTGATATTTGATTTTCATGAATATGTCATATTTCCAATATTATTCTTTGACCACAAATGTATTTTACTAATTTAATTTGTTTGTGGGTAGAAGAAAGTGAGCGAGCATGTTGAACTATGTGGAAGAAACTAGGGTTTCTCACAAAGTCTCTACGACTAAGGTTTCGACAAGCTATAAAGGTCGATCCATATAGGCCTCTGGAAATATTTAGCAATACCAAAGGCATAACATGTAAAGTTGGTTGAATGCAAATGAGGCGTAGTACCAGATAGTCATTCAATTAAGCAAGTGAATAGTGCAACCTTGTCTCGTGACCTAGCAACAACATTGGGAACATGTACTCTAGGGTTTCCAAGAACCTTATTTATTCTACTCATAACATCTCTTATATCATAATGTAAATGTTTCTTATCATAATTCTAAAATATATGCAAAGATCAACTGGGCATGTATTAATCTTTAGACATGAGAGAGAAGTGAGGAAATTCAAGGGTCATGAGAGTAGGAAAAAAGTAACGGTAGTCGAACAATCACCTCAACTCTATAACTATAACCTCATGCCTCATTTGAAGGGGATATTAGCACTGGATCTAGACCTAACATTAGATAGTTGATCTATGCTTGAAGAGATAGAGGCATTGAGCTCTTGGCAGCTTGTAGGGTTGTTAGTTTTTGTAGCATCAGATGTCTTCTAGCCATAATATCTGGTAGAGAGGCTAGAATATATGTATTCTCCAAACCCAAAAATCCTTTCGGGAAATTCAACCTAGAGACGAATTAATTACATATATTAGTCAAATATTTCCTAAGTAAAAAATTAGGGAATATGATTAATTAATCAAAATTAATTAATTCATGGTGAGAATGTTCTAGAAAAGTACATGGATCGATTTCTAGTTAATCCTAGCCATCGATTAAGATTTAATCATGGTCGTTGAAGTGTCAACGAAGGATTATAAGAGGAAGTCGATGGGGCTTGGAGAAGACACACTAAGTCAGTTGAGCATTCCATTTTCTTGAGAAATCGATTTCCAGAGTAGCAACTTTGTGTTTCCGGAATTGATTCAGTGAGATCGAAGCAGTGAGAGAGGGGCAAAGATGGTGAAGTTGGAGGAATATTTCCAGATCTAGCGAGTACATTTTCAAAGAGGCATAGAGTGCCACAATAAGGCAACACAGAGGTAGTGCAGTGCCCTCTAGAGGAAAATTTTGATTTGCTGGGGAGAAGTCGAGACTCACTACCAGAAGCTGGAGAGAGGTTCCAGAGGCCGGGAGAATCAATTTCCCAGACAACAGTTGATGAGACAGTGAGAGGAAACATAGTTCCGAGCTGGAGGGACACAGTGATATGCAGAGGCAGTTGGGAGAAGCTCAATTCAAGCTGAGGTCAGTGTCAGATAGCTTGTGGAGTGAGGAATTTTCCTCACTAGCTATTTTTTTCCATTTTATCTCTGTTTGGATTTCCAGTTTAGGCATCCATAATTTGTACTCAAATTTCGCTACTACATAATAATAAAACCCTCAACTGCTGCATCATTTTTCGCAAGGTCGGTTTTTCCGGGGACATTGGGCCAAAAATGAATGTGTATTTTGTGTGTGTGCATCTATTTCTTCTAGCGTTTCTATTTTTTCCAAAATATTTTATTTGTGAAGGTTGCAATTTATCTAATTCAATATTTGTCGTAGGAAAATGCAAGTAAATTAAAAATTTTAAGAGTTAGCATCAGTTGTTGCAATAGGATTCAGGGTTAGCCAATTTTTCACATGGTATCAGAGTGAATAATGTAAGCCGGAGAGCTCAGTAGCAGAAGGGAAGAGGAATTTCGTAGCTCTGCGTAAGCAACAGTTCGAAACCCTCAGAGGCAATGTAGTTCTTTGGCCTAGAGGGCCAATTTCTTGAGGAAAAATTGATTTATTTGAGAGAGTGACAAATAAATCAGATTTCTATAAATCAAGGATTTCTAGAGGTTAGAGGGAGCAACCAAAATTTTCCTTGTAGAGCAGATCTTGAGCTGGACGCAGTAGTTTTGTAGTAGTTCTTAGCGAAGAACTAGCATCAGGAGGAAGAAAGAGCACACACTGAGGGAAAATTTCCCTCAGGGAACTTCTAGTTCAGAAGTTTGACTTCTCTTGCAGATCAACAGTATCTGTGAGCAGATTTACTCACTCTAGAAAGAAGTGCGTAGATCCTAACAATGGATGAGCAGAAGATAAGAGGAGGTTTTCGACATACTTTTTTTGAGATAACATCAGTCAAGCTACAAGATCAAGATAGGTTGGGGGGTTCCTCCAACTATGTGATATGGAAGGAAGGTATTTCCTTCCTTCTTGATGAGTATGATCTCGAAGCGTACATCGATAACATGGTAGCTATTCCCATGGATCCATATCAACTTAAAGAGTACAAGAAGGAGATGGCGAATGCAAAGTGATTAATTTGCGATGGAGTTCTAGATCATGTCACATATCACATATCGGGCCTAGGAATAACCAAGGATATGTGGGAATCCCTCTCCACACTATACCAGGGATATTCTGATCAGTAGAAGACGTAATTAGAGGAGAAGTATAGATGTAACTGTATGAAGAAGGGTGAGCACATAGACCCCTTCCTCACGAGGATTCAGGAGATCTGAGATTTGTTTGCAGCTATAGGGTCAGTGCCTGGGGATTTAGAGATGGTACGAATAACTTCCAACTCTATTTTCGAGGAGTGGAAAGTGCTTTTCCAAATTATTTTAGGCAGAGAAACATTTCCAAGATGGGAATATTTGTAGGAGGAGGAGTTGGGGTGAGATTTGGTGAAGATCACCATCAGTGGTAGCAGTAACAATAGTGGATTGAAGGAGGTGAAGCAAGAGGAGAATGCGGCCCTCACATCAAACGGATAGGGGGAGCAGCGTAGGAAGAAGAAGGACCTATCAAAGGTCAATTGCTTCAGGTGTGGTAAGTTAGGAAATTACAATACTCTGTGTCCTGTTAAGAAGAAGGACAAGGAGGAGAAGCAGGACCGGTAGGAAAATTCAGCCGAGATCGATAGGTTGTCCTACAGGGTGGAGGAAGATTTCTCCATGATTGGAGACATCCCTCTAGGAGTGAGGTAGGGTGACTTAGTTTTGTAGCCCCAGAGTGCTACAAGATGGGTAGGATTCTGGAGGAAGTCCACCTCTTGAATCAATACATTGCTATGAGAGCCCGCAATACGCAGTAGCAGGATGAACCAGTGGCAGTTGATGCAGTTAGATGCAAAAGTGACAGATGGAGTAAATAGTAGTGGTCAGATATTAGGCAACACAATGCAGAGTTGGAAACAATGCAGTTAGCACAGTGTGGAGTCAACAACAACACAGTGCAGAGTTGGCAGCAGTGTAGTTGGCACAATGCGCGGTCAGAAGCAGCACAAAGGCTTCAGTGGTAGCGCAGAGACTAGTAGCAATTAGGAATTGGGTGAAAGATGCATCATACTGAACACAGATGGTTTGGTATCTTAGATATTTCTTAGCTACAGATGCTGGAGTTGCAGTAGCGATAGATGAGAGGGAGTTTCAGATGTTGTAGTATGACCAACAACATAGTTGCAGTGTAGATGCAGTGTTGGAAGCAGGGTAAAAAACAACACAAATGCAACACATATAAGAGTTGTGCAGTAGTTGGTGGGAAACAATATCCAGACATCAACAGCATGACAATAAATGATGCAGAGATAGGGTGTTGTTTCAGTGGGTTGTAGCACTAGAAGACTTTCCTCGCTAATAGGGAGTGTTAGTTTTTGTAGCATTAGATGTGTTCTAGCAACAAGATTTGATAGAGATACTAGAATACATTCTCCAAAAACCAGAAATCATTTCTGGAAATTCCACCTATAGATGACTTAATTAGATTTATTCTTCAGTTTTTAATATTTCCTAAGTCTAAACTTAGGGAATATGATTAATTAATAATAATTAATTAATCAGAATTAATTAAGTCATGGAGAGAATGTTCTATAAAAATACATGGATCGATTTCTAGTTAATCCTAACCACCGATTAAGATTTAATTGTGGTAGTTGTAGTCTCAACGGAGGATTATAAGAAGAAGTCAATGAGGCTTGGAGAAGACACACCAAATCAGTTGAGCATTCAATTTTCCTATGAAATCGATTTCCAGAGTAGAAGCTGTGTGTTGCTGGAAGTCATTCAGTGAGATCGAAGCAGTGAGAGAGGGGAAAAGATAGTGAATCCGGAGGAATATTCCTAGATCCGAAAAGTACATTTGTAGAGAGGTAAAGAGTGTGACAGTGAGGTAGCGCAGTGCCCTCTAGAAGAAAATTTTGTTTTAATGGGAGAAGTCGAGCCTCAGTTCCAAAAGCTGGAGAGAGGTTCTAGAGGTTGGGAGAATCATTTTCCCAAAAAGGAGATGCAGTTCCGAGCTGGAGGGACATAGTGAATGTTTATAGTAACACAGTGATTGCCGAAAGGCCATTTGGAGAAGCTCAATTCAAGCTGAGGTCAGTGTCAGATAGCCTGTGGAGTTAGGAATTTTCGTCACTAGTTATTTTTGCCTATTTATCTTTGTCCGGGTTACCAATTTAGGAATATGTAGTTTGTACTCAGATTTCATTACCGCATAATATTAAAACCCTCAGTTTTTGCACTGATTTTTCCAAGTTGGGTTTTTTCGAGGACATTGGTCTAAAAATACCGGTGTATTTTGTGTGTATGAATCTATTCTTCCAACGTGTTTATTTATTTCAGCAATATTTTATTTGTGAATGTTGTAGTGTATTAAATTCGATATTTTCCATAGGAAACTGCGAGTAAATTAACAATTAGAAGAATTAGCATTAGTTGCTGCAATAGGATTCAGTGTTAGTCGAATTTTCACAAGGGTGACTTGTGGTGACGCTAGGGTTTTGCTTTGGACAATGGTATGAAAAATCCATTTTCCGCTACTGAACCTTGATGAACTTGTTGAATATTTCCTTGGATATGCAACAAGGATAATGAGAGGTTCTTCACTTCGACATGGATTCTTATGCATCTTTATGATGGTTGTATTGGCTTTCACGTATTTTCATTACATTTGTTTGTTTGTTTGATTCCATGTGGGAATATGTTAATGAAATCACTCTTAACTTATGGATTTCATGTTTAATTTGAATCTTTACTTTCTTATTCCATACCATGCCAGTAACTTATTATGAACTCATTTGAAATTGATTTATGACATGTTATTGTTCATGTATTTCTGAGATGGTTTTAACTTACTAATCCTTCTTGTGCAATGTTTATTCTTGTTGATTTGTTGTTATATCCCAATATCTCATTCTATAAGTTATTAATCATGGGTTGATCTCATTATGAATGTTCAGACATTTCTTTCTTCCTCTTTCTCCTACATCTCCACATTCGACATCTAGGAGTGAAACTTACATGATGGCAGCTAGGCCTGAATGCCAAATTGGACATATAATATCCAAAACAATGTGAGGTCTAATAAGGAGTTCACACTAGGGAGACCCCCTCGCTGTTTCCAGGACATTTTCCCCGTAAACATATTTTTGGTTCTAGGAGTGCTAGATGACAAGTTGAGTCCATGGATCCTTTGTATTGATATCATATATTTAAATGGATCTGCCCCAAATATTTATTCTGGATTTTTTTACAAAAGTATAAATGTTTCAATCCCTACAAAAATAATTCATAACTTGTCACAGTTTAAGTTTTTCAGTGAGGGTCGAACAAATGTATTAAGAAATATGTGTCAATTTATCCAATTATGTATTTCTAATGGAATACATTGTAAATATGTTATTGGAAGACTATTCAAACTCTCGCTTGAAGGTCACGTTAAACAATGGTTCCACACAACAACAATCACTTCTATCCATTTGTTTCAAAGCCTCATCAAGGAGTTTTTTCAAGCTTTTGACATGTATGATTATCAATATGTGTTTAAAAAGATTAATAAACTTAGAATGAAATACAAAGAATCATTAAAGGATTTCATTAATAAGTTTGTTCACATATGTTTTCAATTTCCCGAAAGAGATGTGCATTAGATCTATTTGGGTGAAAAATTCGGCTATTGGTTTGTCTTTCCTTGCAAAAAATTGAATATCAAATGAATCCTAATTCTGGTGCTGATACTGGTAATTCGAAAGTTATAAATCAACTTGATCTTTTCCCTAAAATTATATTACAAATTTCTTTAAGTTGGAAAAAGTCTCAAGTCTCTAAGGAGGGAATTACTTCATGTAAAATTGCTCATCCTCCATTGGCTTCATTTCCTAATTAAATTTATATAGTTAATAATCTAGGTGATGAAGAATGTTTGCAGGAAAAGGAACCAAATTGTCTTGCTTATGAAACTCTCATACATATTGTGGAAATTAGACACCCTAGAAATCAAGTTGATAAACCACCTTCATTTGTTGATAAGATCCAACTTGAGCCCACTAAGTGTATGCCCGAATATATTCTTGAATCTCCTCATATTGTTCTCTCTCCTTTTCTTACTTGCAATGACTTAGGACCTCCCTCTGATAATACTCACTGTGTAATCAGTCCAACGAAGCTAATACACGGATTGATATTTTGATGCTAAATCAAAATCTCGAATCATATTGGTTGACGACGATGCTTATTCTAAGGATGCTTTACATTTTCCTTCATCCATGACCTTCACACAAAGATTCTCTTAGGCAGCAACGGGCGTTCAATTGAGTTTGTGAAGCATAACATATATGTTGATCCGCTACTTCCTCATGCTAATACCAATGTGCACGATTTGAGTTTTGGATTTGATTTAATTAGAATTGATGCTTCTTCACTTGAGCGTTTTCATCCACTGCATATTTATTTATTTGATGAATTTTCTACTCCAGAGACTTCTGTAAGTCCTTCAGATATTTATCCTATTGGTTTTAATTATGATCAGGTACATGCTAATTTTTTCTGATAATCATAAAATGAAAATATTGAATCCCTATTTTATGACCCTTCCAATTTGCAATATTTAACAGGTGGAGAGGAGGATTCTACATCTCGAAGGGTTTGAGAAAATCCTCCCTGAAGGGTCTCACGGATTAGATGCCAAATCGGATCACATTAGTAGCTTTAATGATTATCATCCTATTAACAACATATTCACCGACATCTGTAATGATAGTTTTTTATATTCACCTATTGATCTCACTAAACCACTGAAATTCTACGATCCATGTTTTGAAATTTTAGGGTATTTTCAAGGAGTTGAGGAACTACAACTTCTAGTGATGGTTATTTCAAGTTCTCACAATCCTCACGAGATCCATGAACTAGGTCAGCTTAGGGTTTCCTCACATGATTTCCCTCTCAACACCATCTCGCCGGATGAAACCTCATTTTTGAATGGTTTTGATATGAATCAATCCTTCCATTCTCATTTGTTTATTCAAGATAATATATTGGCCATTGTTTCAAATATTTTATATTCTCGCCTATCTGGTGAAGATTGTGATAAGGTACAATTTAGTGTTATCTTACAGTCCACTATATGCGAGGAAAGAAGTCATATAACTCCTCTATTTCATGAGACTCACCTAAATGATTCATCCCCATCTTGGAAATCAGAGTAATCTTACCTGATGAGCAACCAGGTTGTCAACACTAAAATATCCAGTTAAACCATTGATTTATTCAATGATGATTTTCTTGTCACAACTGATGATGATTGTGTGAATTCATTTGTTGATATTAAGAAACAACCAATATTCAATGATCTACCATTGGAAGGTTAATAGGTTTGTGAGGACAGTGAGGCACTTCAGATCTCATCGATCTTTATGTCAGGTCCTTGCATCCTTTAAAAAATCCATGATTAGGCAAAAATTAGGGTTTCCGATGAATGCTCATGTTTGAGAATTTTTTAGGGTTTTCAAGTTTTTCATTTTGAGTACCATGATACAATTTTTGATTGGCTTGAAGAGTATTTTCTACTGAATTCATATGCAAGCAAGCGACACCTTGTATCTCTTACGCTTAATTTAGGGTATACATAAATGAATGCATATCAGGGAGGAATGCTCAGGGTTTTCAAGTTTATCATTATGTGTATGAGGATAGAATTGAAACTTGGTTGGAAGATTTTTTTTTGGCACACTTTCTTGCGAGAAGACATGATCATCTCGCTCTTGTGTGTGATCCTGAGGTAAGTATCTTTGTTTTTTCACAATACCTTATACTAGTTCTAATTTTTGAAATCTTTGTTTTTTCAAGTCGAGAAAAACTGCAATGGTTACATTGGAAGTTTTATGTCTCATGAACTGATCTTCTCTTCGGTTGAATCCAGATTTTAGGTGTAGACTAATTTAGGGTTTTCTTAGTAGAGTTTGTGTTTAGGGTTTTAGGTTCAAGCTAGTTAGGGTTTATATTTTCTTTTGTTGTATGTTATTTATTGAAGTATTTAATATGCTACATGATATTATCATTTATTTTTCATTCCACTTCTTACATTCCTTGTGACTGCATTGCATTTAGGAATTACCTACATAATCATTGCATCAATATTTTAGTTGCAATTAGCTTATTTTTATTGCATTACATTGCATTCACATTTCATTTTTCCTATAGTTTTGTCGGTTGCATTACATCATGCAGTCATCTTGAACTTAACACTATCTACTCCTTGCATTACATTTTCTTTCCATTGACCTAACATTGTATTTGTGCTCTATGTTGCATGAGATTTTACACTTCCATCTGATCCCTATGATATGCATGCTCCCTACTAACCATGTGTGCCATAAAGAGCTCCCCTTTTGCTCAAACCCTAAGAGGACGTCTCTAGCCTCCTTGCACATGTTGAAACCCTAGAAATGATTCTCTGGAAACTTTTCCCTAACATTGAAACACTAATTTAATGGTTGTGCGTGGATATGGTGGCTGCTCCAAGAGGAAACCTTTCATAGAATCATTAATCAAAACTACGTCCCCAATATATTTCCTATAAATCTAATCCATTAATAAGGAGAATATGAATAGGTTCTCGTGGGAAACCCTAATTAGTTCATGTAACCTATATTTACATCTTGAACCCTTTGTCTGGCTTGGTCTTGAATATGTCAATGATATGTTTTCACTATTACCTGTCAGTCAGATATGATATGTAGATGTGTGACATTAAGGAAAACCTAAATCAGAAGATCAACATATGAAATGGATAGTAGTACCCAATAGATGTTGAACATTGATAGATGTACTAAGTCATTAGTATTGATTTTATGAGAACCACCCTACCCATCAATTTCAACCAATGAGATCTGTGATATTGTAACTTTCTTTTATTTTTGATATTATAATTTTCACCCATACTATTATTGTCGGATTGCTTAGACAGATTGGTATCCCAGGGTATTTGAAGGAAGACTAGGATGATAAGAATAAAAAGTATATGATTCAAGATTTTTTTTGAGGATGAGGACAACTTGTGTTACGTGCATAAGACATTTCCCATTGTTTAATTTTCCACCAAACAATTGATAAACTGATACAAAATACCATTAAATCATTATACAACTATTGAAGATGTTCCTCCCATTAGAAGGGTGTCATCAACAAATTGAGAGTGATTATTCTCTTTGACTCCTCTTTCAATGTTGATTCAGTAGAGGTTGTCAGATCTGTTTCAAATTATAACCTCTAACTTGAATAATCCACCATAACAACATAAAGCAAACCTGAAAGAGGAATTCCCTAGATTAATCTTATTTTGCTTTTAAAGAAGGATGCGAGCTTTACATTTAATAAAGGTGATATCCAAGCCTTAGATATACAAAATTTTAACCATGAAATAAGAGTTTCACCAAAACCAAAATTACAAAGAACTTGAAAAACATAAGAATGCCTAGCTCAATCAAAAGAATTTGCCAAGTTAATTTTGATTATCATCCCTTTTTTCGTATTTCTCCTATTGGAATAAATTGTTTCCTACACCAATATAATTTTGTCAAGAATTTGTCTTTTTTAAATGAACCAACCCTCGTTGTTAGAGATAATTTTGGGAGGATATTTTTTATTTTGTTTTCCAATATTTTTTAAGAATAATTTCATATAAATAGGGTGGAATTTTGAGAAAGAGGAATTATTATTCTCTTTGGGGAGTAAAGCTAGGAAGGTCGAGTTTGTAATTCCCCTAGTTTTTTTCTTTTTCGTATGAGTGAATGAACATACAATTTTGGGTGGATTTGATAATGATCCAATAAGCTCAATAAAATTACATGAAGAAACCATATGGACCCATGGAATTATCTAGAATAATTCCCCATAATAGCATCAATGATCTCAACTTCATCTATTTCCTTAAATAAATTTGAGTTTTCTTAAAGAAAAATCAACGTAAGAATATTTTGAAGCATTATTAAGATGGAATTTGGATAAGCCTCCTATTCATCAACGTGCAATGATTTAAAATGGTGTTGTGCTGCGTCTTATATAGTTACAAATTCATGTATACATGTTTCAATCTGTTGTCAAGATTAATTTGTTTTACTATTTTTTCCTAGGTTTCAACTTAAAATTGCTTACGAAAAAAGGTTGTTTTTTACCACCATATTTTACTTATAGATTCATAGACTCTAAACACCACAATGCCTCATCCTATGCATATAATTTGTGGATTTTATGAAAAATATATCTCTGGTCAAATAAACTTTGTTTGGTAACCTTTTTGTTCTCCAAACTAGCCTGAAGAAATCCCAATTGGTTGTGAAAATGTATACTCTCTTAAGTTGGATTAATCTACAAGGATTTAATAGTCTTTTAATATAGCTTGCACAACCTTCAATTTTGATTCCCACGCATAAGATGGGGATCCATGAGTTGGCCTATCCTAAACTATTTTAATGATTTCCATACTAGGGCTATGAAGCCAAAGTGGAAAAACATTAAGGGAATAGAAACAAAACATTGAGATTAACAAAAAATGAGTGGAATAGAATTACGATCTAAAATATTTGAAAGGTTAATATTTTAAAAAATGATCTCAGCCTTTAGGAGAATTTAATCATGGATGAGAGATCTATTTATCACGTCCCCAATATAACAAGGCCCCAATCTCATATTATTCTAGGTGAATTTAAGTTGGATAGGCTTGGCGTCAACCAAATCCCTATCAATATTTAAATTATCCATAGTTTCTATAAAGGGGCCCATTATTATGCTACCACCTCTCTTTATTTATTCGATACAACCACATTTAATTATACTACCATAACGATTCTTGGTAACCTCTATATCTATTAGAAAGTGCAAGGATTTCCAACAAACCTCCTTTTCCATGCAATGAGTTGGCATATATATAGTAAAGAGATGAAATCACATACATGTATCTTGATGAGTAAGGCAAGTCAAGATCTAATGTTGAGTGTTTTGAACACATTCTAACTTGAACAACGAATTGTCCCAAAGGGTGTCCCTCCTAAAAATCCTCTAGCTTTAACTAGAAGAGGGGCCCTTGAATTGCGTATTTAAAAGGCATCTATAACTCCCACTATTGAAATTTGTGGAAGTTAAGGGATGAATTTCCCATGAGAAACCAAACTACCCCAAAATATTCCCATCTTGCCCCAAAAAAATAATTCAATTTGGACAAAGAAATGTTATTATTGATATTATTGACACTCCTCTAATTATTATTTGATGTGATAAATTTATTTGGGTAAGCATTATCAAGACAATTGGTTAATATATCAAGAGAAAAATCATATATATATTTTTTTACAAGGCCGACCTCAAAGAAGTTCACGTCGGCCCCTATATGTGAAAAGCCACGTCCCAAAATGCCAATAAATAGAAAATCATTGTGGCTCATTTGAACAGACATGTGCAACACATTTTTGGAGATAATCCTCTGTGGTAGTCACAGGTTTGAATGCCCTATTCGAGCTGGAGAAGGAGTAATGTTTTGGTATTTTCTTGTGTTTTTGGTTTGAACAAATCCAAGGAGTAGATGGTCGAGTTTATTAGGTGAATTTGGCCTTTTTCAGGTGCATATCTCTTTGTCATCCTAGAATAAAATGTATGTATTCTTTGTATAGGACAGAGCCCTAGATGGAGATCCTAACTAGCCTTATTTGGGTTGTTAGATGAGGTCGCATTGTATTAAATAATGCATAAGAATATCTATGAGAAGAATGAGACCTAAAGGATGCCTAATTAGTCCTCTAGTTTGAGAGTGAGTTGATGATATGTTGGTCGAGTTTTTAAGGCACAATTCTGGGAATAGTTGTGACAAAAGTTTGTTTGGTACTAAAGGAAGGTTGAGCCCTTGATTGGATTCTAAATGATGGTCATAAGGTCTTAATGAGAGTTGTATTATCAGAGCGAGTTTCCTTGGCTGATAGTGTAGGAGATAAGGGTCAAGTGGAAATAATTGATGTTGGTCTATGGCAATATGCTCTAAATGAGGGTTAAAACTCTCAGGAAAGAAAGTGTACATGTTTAAACTGCCAAGTCTCCTAAAACATGTATTTAAGACTGGTATGGCAGTGTGTGAAAATGTCACTTATCAGTAATATGAAATTGAAGACAATGATACTTATGATTGTGTTGACAATGCTACTAGAGACATAGATCTCTTCTATTTTCAAGGACTTGGAGGTAGCCCTTTGAGAGGTCTTGAGAATGATTCTTTGATTTACTTTTGAGAATAATGTATGATCGCAAGTTGGCCTTGTGAGGCCTAATGTGACTGATTATGAAATACACATGTCTCATTCGTAATTTACATTGTATCTTAACTGAACATTTGATGATATATAATAGAAGAAGAAGAATTGATTATGGGTTTTCCCCCTTGTAGGGTTTTTCGCTGGTCTCTAACTAAAATCTTAGTGTCTCTATTATGTATGCTTTTCTTATGTTGTTCCTTACTTGTTTCTTGCATTGTTGATGTTAATATTATATCTACATAATTTTTAATAATGATATGATGTTATGGGGTGAATGTAATGTGAAAATGTTGAAAATGTTTAAGAATGCAATTATATATAACAATGATCAATCTAGCCCTAAAATTAACATCCAGCAGATAGGAACAACATGCATTTATGACCTTCGTCATCATAAATTTTGCTATTTTACATGTTATTCCTCATGTTTAGTGCATGCTTAAGCAAGTTAACCATGTGAATGACTTGTGTGACCATTGAAAACCTTAACATATTGATGTGGACAGGTTTTTGAAGAACGCCGATTTCCTCTAGCACACCGCTAGAAACGTACCATGAAGATAGGGGTTTTGTCCCATTAGTTGTTGATATGCACCTACATGACTGCTAGGAAATATGATTTATTAGTAGTTAGATAAAAAGTGGTTGTGTAATAATCCCTAGGGAACCACCTTCCATTATTTTTGGGAATTTTGGAGGGAAAGAAACACTCCTATTGAGGAGGTTTCCCCCTCAACATTTTGTATAAGAGGACTCCTCGAGCTAGTTGAGAAGAGAGTTTTTTTTGGAAGAGGAAGAACAATGTTGTTGTGTGTAGCCTTGCAAACTTTATTTTGATACTTATGTAATGTCAATTTTGCATTAGTAGAATAAAATTTCCTTTAAGAAAATATTCCATGTTGATTCTATTTAGGTTCCTAAGAACCTTGGGGAGGGGCTACCCATAGGTGCTTTGGAAACCCTTATTGGAATTTATGTACTTTATTTCCATGTGATTCATTAAGTTGTTATCACTTCTTTTGTTGATTTAGTCAAGTGCAATAGCTTAGCATAGTTTGATGTTTCTTGTGGATGCTTGAAATCTTATATTTCTAAGTTGTCAAGTGGTGATCATAGCTTTCATGAGTTAGAACTAGCTTCATCTATTAGTATCTTCTTTCTTTCATAGGGTTTCTATACTCATAACAGTTCTGGGAGACAAAATAGACATGAGAACTTTGGTTTTGCATCATCTCTCTTGGTTTTACGTTTTTTATTTACAAATCATTTTGATTAGTAATTTTAGCATGATTGAGTGAATGGTGGGAAACTAAAGAGAAAGTTGTCATATCTACAAGATTTCCTATAGGATCCGTTTAGTGTCCAATATTCAGTGATCAAATTTACTCTTTTGAATTTGTTTAGTGGTGGTCCTAGGTCAAAATGTTATATTTCCAAGTGAGTTTTCAAATAAAATTTTGTTCGTTGGATATGTCTAGGTCTTAAAAAGCTACTCCCTCTAGTCTATTCATGGTTATTGTCATTTCATGAGTCGTGTCCTCCATTATCATGTAGAGTCTTAGGTCAGTCACCATGCTTTCACCTAGGTCAGTGTTTAGGTGCCTTTCATTTCACCACCATAAATGTCCAAACTCTGTCAGATAGAAGGCGAAAAAATGGTCATTTCCATCATACAAGTTATCTTTAAAAGGGAGTTAGCTTAGGTAGTAAAATTAAGAAATACAAATTTTCTTCTTTCAAAAGATTGTTACATTGTCAAATTATTCAGAAAAGTAAAGTGTGTTGAACACTTAGTTAAACTGAGAGGGGGGGGGGGGTGAATCAGTTTAACACATTCATGGACTTTTAAAACTCTCCCTTAAACTTATTTACACCTTCATTTCATGATATACTTATTACATAATGTAACAACAATCTTAATATGTGAGCAGCAAGTATTAAGAAGATTAGATAAACCATATCAACACATAAACACCATGCACATAGACAACATATATAAGTGGAATCCTAAAAATGGAGAAAACCACATCTTATTATTGTTGTGATGCAAAGGCAAGCTCCAACTCCCTCTCACCACTGATTTTCTGTAGGCTCCAACCTACATGAGGCTACTACCTCAATTCTGCAAGCTACAACTTGCAAGGAAGCTCCAACTCCCATCTATTTTCTGCAGGCTACAACCTACAATAGGCTCCTACCTCAGCCAGCTACAACTGACATCTATCAAGCTACAACTTGATATGGAAGCACCAAATTCCTCATTCTTTCAATAAAAAAACACATGTTGATTTACTTGGATATCAGCTCTGTTCTGTTCCTTCTTCACTGCTGTCCACCAGCCTTCATATTTGCCTTATATCATCTCTGAATCTTCACAGCTTCTCTATCTGCTCCTCCTTCTTCTTACCCTCTCTGCCTCATTTCTCCATTCTCTAACCTCTTTATGCATATATTTGTAACATTATTTATAGAGATTACCTCATGACTGTTATCATTCCTCAGGGAATTCGAAATGAACAGCCATGACTCTTTGACCTCTGCCTTCTCATTTCTTTGTCCAGATCCTTCAGAAAAAATATAACAATATGTATACATTTAGATATTACAGTGGTGTATTTCTTTGCCTACATTTACATTTACATTTGCAATAGATATATCTCATTCACCCCTTTCAGTTCTTGGTTCACTGTGTGTTTGTCTTTTCTGTTGCTGTAGTGTAACAATTCTGTATACTCTCCTGCTTTCTATGCATGTAGAATGCATTTCCCAAGTTATGTTCTAAATCTGGCAGCTTTATCAATGCTGAAGCTTTTCCATCAAAGGTTAAAATCTCTATTATAACTCAATAATGCAATTTCATTTAATTTGGAAATGCTCAAATTGGAAAACTCAGTTTCGGAAGCCCACCTTTAATACAATGTGAAAAAAAGCAATCAACACAATTTCAACCCAACAACTCTAATGTGGAAGTAGCTCTTCATCTTATGTGCTATGGTCAAAAATCCACTTTATGAATTTGAAATTAATATTTCAAACTTTGGTTACAAACCCTTTTATATACCTTTGAAGTGGAAGCGCAATATTTTAAATCTATGATTTAAAACCTTATAAATAAAACTCCTTTCAATCTTCATATATCAGAAGCTTTTGTTCAGAGCCTATGGTTAAAACCATAATCAACCCCATCTTATAATATGTCAAATATTATAACTAAGACATTATATAAGTCTCGGCATATAACTCAGGTTTTATGATTTAACCCCAATGGTCAATAACTCCACCATGAAGATTTCTTCGTGTTTAATATATGGTTATAAAACTGTAGTCGAACCCATTTATCCCAAGGTTCCTTCCTTTCATTTCTTTACCAAGTTAAACCCCTCTCACTTACCATAAACCTTTAATTAAAACAATCCTTGGAATTTAGATCTATAATGATGGACTTTCAAAAGTCGGAAGGTTTATTATAGCTCGGACCTTATATTAAGGTTTCCTGTCTATGCCTTGACCATATCACATTACAGTCATTTTGGACCATGTTGTAATGTTTCACATGTCCTTGTGGAATTTATTAAAACTCATATATCTCTACCACGCACACATTAACCCCAACATAAATGACATTCACATCTTCTTTGTACCCATTATACAATATTCCACACCATCCAATAAATCGACCCAATTAACATTCAAATGTTAGTTTAATGTTTGGTCGGGTCCCACAACACATTCATACACATAAAATTTGCAACATACCTTGGTTTGTCAAACCGAATGCTGATATATTAGCCGGTCCCATAGCAATTAACATGGAGTTAACGAACCAGCAACTTACTATGTGATTGCCTTTGGATCTTCCCCACAACGAATCCGACGGAAATCACAATTTTTAACCACAGAAATTTAACACTCAGAAAAAATGTGAAATAGGTGGTAATTGAATACCACTTATGCCACGCGTCCTCCAACAAACGATATCGCATTTTTTTTTGAAATTCTGCTTACCATTTTGAAACTTTGTGAGACCGCTGGTTTTGCTTCCGAAACCGCTTCAACTATTCATTGCACGGTTCCACTTCTATTCATGGTTCCGCCTTTAACTCCATCACTCAAGGTTCCTTCCACAATCCTCGCTCGAACCTTCACTACGACACTTCTGCAGTTAAATTGCAGTTCCTTTTCATTTTCAATCCAAGACTTCAAATGACTATCGCTAACCCTCACGGCCTTTCTCGCTACATAGTGGCCGTGCCATCATCCCGCTTGGGTTTTTAATGTAATTCCCCGAGCCATAATTCATGGTTGCAGGCACCAAATTAACTCAACTCCCATTATAACGAAGGCCCTATATGGGCTTCAAAACTTAGAAGTTCACACAAAGTAATACATGACAGAATTTATAAGTTCTTCAGGGTGCCTTATTCAATACCCATTTCGAAACACTACTAGTCAATTTCATACATTAATCAATGCTCAGAAATTCCAGATTGAATGCTATTCAAAAACATTTTGCGTCATCGATCCTTGCATTGATCGATGACTGCAATTCTTCTCTTAATTTTACTCAGAAATATGTAAATGTATTCAACTTCAAACATAATAATTAATATCGATTTCTCTCTATGGAAATCATAATCACAATCACATGCAGAGTCTCATCTCGAACCCAATTACAGAGGTTAAACATACAATTGCTCAATCAATCAGCGCATATAATTCTGAGACATATACTTTCATATACACAAATGATATTACTTACAAAATCTCTGTTTCTGGCCCGATTTTCAATTTGATGGCCTTCTACCTCACTACTCTGCTTCATCCGTTGCCTCTGCTTCTTTCCTAATGCTCTCTCTGATGCCTTTGCTTCTTGTCTGTCTCCTTTGCCTTATTGCTGGTTCTTCTCTGTGATAGTTTAGGTGCAGCTCCTTTCTTCTCCTTTTCCATAAATGACAATATTTCCAACAAAGTGTTTCTCAAAAGATCACGATTCCACTAAAGGACAAAAAGGGTGTTTTATTGATGTTATAAAAGGAAAAATTCACTTCCTCAATTCATTTTATCCTCTTTTCCTCGATAAAGTTCATATCTCACCTTCAAAATACTCTACATCGCCAAGGGTGGAAGAAAACCAAAGAAATCTACAAGAAAATTCACTTTTCTACGTTTTTGGAGGCAACATGACGTTTTTGGGAAGCATTGTGACGTTTTTAGAGGTAGTGCGACGTTTCTGGGTGTTGGTGCTATGATTCTACCAAAGTGTTACGTTTTTGGGTTTGAGCCTCTACCTCAGATTTTCAAGGTTCAAAACAAGTGTGAAAACCTTATGTGGCCTCCCAAATGAGTAAGTGGACACTTCAAATGCCCTTTTAAAGTTAATTCATCAGTGTATGAGTTATATCTCTCCTTAGGGTTTTGCTCCACTATGTTTTAGGGTTTCCCTTTCTTGATTGGTTTTAGCCATTAAAAACTCTTTTCCCACCATCTAGAACCTTCATTTATCCTCCACATGCCCTAACCTAACAACCCCTATTACTCATAGTCTTCTTTACCATTGTTTCCATCAAAACCCTAAATTCCCACTACATTTCCACAAGAAAACTGGAAAATACTTGTGTTTTCCCATTTTGATCCATCTCCCCATACCTATTTCAAAAAATTTCACTATTAGCATCAAGCTATCACATCACCCTACCTCCTAAATTTTTTGGGGAATTTACCTTAACCTTCTTATACTTCATCACAGCCCTTAAAGCCACCATATCCCTATCCCCTATTTTCCCAAATTCACTTTCTCTACCCACTAATTTCATCTAGGAGGGTTTCATCCCGTTCAAAAGTAGTATGAAGGGTGAAAATAAGGCTCACAAGGGAGGCCACCATTCCAGGTTTGAACCATCCACATTGCAAGAACTCAATGCCACCCCTTATGCCAAGAGATGTTTTGAAAACATTGGATGTTTGAGGTTTTATGAGAGAATCATGGAGGTGGGCTGCCATGTTCAATTGACTAGAATTTTTGCCACTAACTTCAGCAGAGACAAAGCTATCATAGGAGGCATTGAATTCACTCTATCAGCAGATGCCATCACTTCAGCAACATGTATTCCATATGAAGGAGAAGTCCGGTTCAAGGGCATGGAATTATACCTTGAGAACTACCCAATGTTCCTATAACGTTATTATAGAGATGAACCTAAACATGTTTTCCCTTTTAGGAATTTTACTGATAAGTATGCCTCATTAGTAAAGCTAATCATGAAATATTTTACATGCGAGGGGGGATTTTCAAGACTGTATCAATACCATGTCAGGTTACTAATGCACTTCATAGCCACCAAATCACTCAATTTTTCTAATTATATATTTAGGAGTTTGGTTAAGATGGCGGAAAAGGTATAGAGAAAAGGTAAAAATCATCATTCTAGCCCATTCCACCATGGTTTGGTCAAGCTGGTTTTTTTGCACTAGCTCTCAACAAGCAATATGACCTGGGAGGATTTCATGGAGAAAGTAGCATCAATGCCTGCTACCAGTCCACCTATTTTTCATAGCACAACATTAATACAACCAAAGGAAGTTGGATCTTCAAGCAGGTAGGGATTTCAAAAGCACCTAGGGTTGAGATCACTCAAACCTATGAGAAAGGTAAGAGGATGGTTTTTTCTCCTAAGACCATCAGAAGTGTATTGGAACCTGAACCTACCCTTGAGCAAAGACAAACAATGGATAAACCACCTAGTCATGATGGTGAGTCACCATTGAAGCACCATGATGAACAAGCACCCTTAGAGGTTGACATGGCAGAGCAGGTGAAGGATAATTCAGTTGAGGAAATCATAATGGAGAAATATGAAGGGATAACAAAGTTGAGGGAGGTTTTTCTCAATGGAAAATTGTCAGATGACATTCCTACAACAAGAGAATCTTCAGTTAAAAGTGAAACTACTCCTCCAAGACAAGCCAAAGGTACATGTTGAGGTAGATAAATGAAAAGGAAAATAACTAGTAGATGATGATCAGTTGGAGGATGTAGAAGTTGAAACAAAATCAAGGAGACCAGGGACAAGAGGCCTCAAGAGGGTGCTTCAGAAAGAAAGAGAATCAACTCCTAAATTAGGTTGGCAAACTTTTGGTGAACTAATTCTTGATGAAATCAATCAAGATAGTGAGTATTGGCTTGACAGGGTGAATGGAAATCTTGAGAAGCTTCTGAACAAATCCAAAAAGAACAATAACCTCCAGAGACATAAGGAAAATCACTATTGCGCCAAAAAAAAAATCTCCCAAATCAAGCTCAAACAAATGAAGAGAAAGCTTAAGGAGGACCAAATGAAGCTCAAGGAGAAATGTAAATTAGATCTACCTTCTGAGGAATCCTTGTCTTTTTAGCCTATATGCCCTTGTGATTGAGTTATTTTTCCTAGTTCATCTGCTGAAGAAATAGAAAAACCTTTCCACAAAACCTCAAAGGGAGTGGCTTTTCCAGGTACTAGCGCCCGATATTGGTCAAGATTCCTCTTTTCCTACATTTGTTTACTACAAATTTATGCTGAGGACTGTAAAATATATCCAATTGAGGTATTTCCTCAATCTTGAGGATGACCTTGGAAGTAGGAAATGTTGGAATGACTTTGATATCCTTCTGGCCATGCATAGAAGACTTAGGGTCTACAATTTTTTTGAATTCGTCACTTGTCTGGTATCCTTAGGGGTACTTATAACACTGTTTTGATGTGAGGAAGCGCTTACTTGAGCAACCATGGCTTCACCTGAGGATTAATTATGGTAACATACTCATTCTATGCTTCATTTAATTTAGGATGCTAGCCTTGAGGGAAAAAACATACTATGAGGATGCTCTAGGTTTAGTGACATCTATAGGTTCCTTAAGAGATGCAAATTTTATAATAGGTAATTGTAACAAATCGAGTGGCAAATTAGCAAATCGGGAAGTCCTGGAATGAGAAAATTGGCCTTTCTCTTCCATTGTTAGTTTTTATTCCACTTGATTTAACACTGACACATAAGAGGGAGCCTGAGAAAACAAATAATCAAACTTATCTTCTTCATGAAAATTATCTAATTCCTTGTGAAACAATGAAATTATTGACAACTGTGCTCAGATCAGATTGTATGTTAGGAATGGTGGCAACTTAAGAGCTCAAATTGCTAGGATTTCCTTTTTAGCATGGAAATAATTGGATAATGTAAATATACCAAATCTCATAGGGAATATATGCTATGCTTTCTTATTAGATTCCTTCAACACTTTAGTAATTCCATTGCCTATAGTTTGATAGGCCACCTCTCTGTAGATTAATTTATCTGGAATAAATAGGGGCAAAACATGGGGGTCAACTATACTACTCCGAACTTCGATATAGGAAAATAGTTCTTCCCCGAACCAATTTACAACCCTAATAAGATGTTACATGGATTCTTGTGACATTCTGGATGGTCAGGATCCAAATATAATTTCGTAAATAAGAATCATAACTTTATGGAAAATTTTATAGAATTGGTTGAAATATTTAGTTTCCCAAAAAATGTCATGATAAATATGAATAGTTTTTGCGTCCTGGATGGTCCATTTCCAACCCATTGTAGGGAAATCCATATAAAAGCACAGGGAATCCATAATATAAGCATACATGTATAAGGGAGGAATATTTCCCTCAGATACATGTTGGAAATACTGAGAAGGGGGTGAATCAATATTTCTTTTCAATTGTTAATTTTACCAGTTAGATCACTTATATTTAGAACACAAAATAAACAATGATGGAATATATACTATTATTAAGTTCTTCTTTATAATAAGTAAAGTACAATAATGATATAGGGCTCCAACCCTAGGATGAATACTCCAATCTTCCAGGCTCCAACCTGTATTGTGCCAAGAACCGACTTGGTCTTTCCAAGGTGTTACACCATTTTTTGGTCATCTAATCCATTGTTATTAGATGGACCCAAGTAAAACAAGTAAGACCAATTTTATCCCAAGTAAAATTGCATTCACTATGAAAAATAACTTAGTAAACCACCTTTATTAAGTTGTTTATGGTCTAAAAAGGAAACCCCATGGGGAAACATTAAATAAATTCATATTTTTTTGGTTTTCCTCAAGGAATAGTTAGTTAAACAACATTTTAATTAATATTCCTGGTTATATTTAACCCAAAACAAGGAAATTAATCAGATAAATCATTATTTATCTTATTATTTTCTAAGAATAATTATTTAAACATTACTTAAATAATATTCTTTGTTAAATATGACTAAATCTCCCTTAGATAATTAAATAAATCATTATTTATTTGATTATTACTCAACCATATCCTTAAAATAATAAATAAATCATTTATTTATTTATTATTACTTAACCATATCCTTAAAATAATAAACAAATCATTTATGTATTTATTATTACTTAATCACATCCTTAAAATGATAAATAAATCATTTATTTATTTATTATTTACAAATAAGGGGATTTGACTCAAGTCAAATTCCTTTTCCCTCCAACAAATATAATAAAATATTCCATAAAAGTTGGATCTTGATTTGGTAAATAATATTTTAATTATGCACCAATATCTAGACTAACTCAATATTTTGTTATAAATAGAAGGGTTTTCCCATTCATTTGTCACCTTTTGTTGCCTAAAGATCACTCTAGATCTCAACTCTTGGTCTGGCTATTGATCCATTATCATAGCCATATTTTTCCATTTTTGTCTGGGTTTTCTACACCATCAAGAGAGAGGAATTCTAAATCTGAAGTGCTGAGGACTTACAAGAACCCATCCCATTGAGGAGAACAGGGAACACCCTCTTGTGTTTTCCTCCCAGGTGCCATTAATAAAAATTTCATTGGAAATATTCTTGTCTTGTCTATTGGATCTATGGAGTAAATCTTATTTTTCTAATGGTTAATGTCTTCTAATGCATAGATCTAGATTTTTACAGCATTTGTCTTGATCATCTAACTGCAGATCTAAAGATATTTGCAGTCATTTCTGCTATTAGGGTTGTTTGTTATGCGCAGCTAAAGTGGTCTTTTTTTGTACACCTTGAATCAAGATTCATACTAACAACTGGTGACTCCACACAGGTTTACCATTACGACCGCTGTCATTTTCCTGATCCTTGCATATCCATCTGCTTCAAACCCTAGGATTTCTCTTCAGCCCCTTGTTTGTCTTATTCTTGATGTTGTTTTTAACCCATAAAACCCTAAAACGATAAAAATTATAACTTCCGCATGTTTTCAGACCCATTGCACAGGTGACAGACATCAGCCGTAGCTGAGACGACAAATTTTTCTGAAACCTGCCGCCGAGAGTGTCGGAAGTGCAGGTCGCACTTTTCTGCCCAAAACGTGTGACTTGGACCTCCAGGGTGCACTTTACAGCCCAAAAAAGTGCGACCTCTGCTGAAAACAGGTCAAAAACTGTGACCTGGACTTTCTATACGGATTTTTCTGAAAGTTTTCTCGGTTTTGCTGAGCCTTTGTTCAGGGTTGTTTGACCTTCGTCTCCACTCGTTTTGGACCTGTACTTGTTTTGTTTTGCTCAAATAAGTGGGAACGTAGCCCCCTAGGGCTTCAGTACCCTCCACTTTTTGTGGAAGAGTGTTTGCTGTTGCAGGTTGTCTGAAATTTCAGAGTCTTCATCCATTTTTTCAGATCTGATACCTCATCTTCAGATCCACTTCAGATTGGCTTGTTATCCATCCAAATCTCCTCATTTAGCTTTGTTTGGGTTTTCCTTTAGGGTGCACTCCACTTCCCTCTTGGAGATGGCCTTTCGCCACCTCTTTTTACAGCAATTTTCCTCTGATTAATTGCTGTTTTCTGCACCACTTTCCAGCAGATTTTGTCTTTTAGATCTCTGTCCCTCTTGACCCTAGATGTATTAGCCTTTTTTCACGTGTTTATATTAGTTTTTTAATCATCTATAGACTAGTTGTTTAGAGACCCGCCTCCTTGGGTTTGGAATAGTGCATTATGAGTTGTTTATGTTCTGTTTTGTAGGCCTATATACTGACATTTGCATGTTTATTTACAACTATACAACACACTTTTTCTTTTTCTCTACAAATGTCTAGTTTTAAAAATTAAAATTTACACACTTTTACACACACACCCTAAGTGAAAAAGGGCTTGGTTAACACTGCCAAGCAAATACTCTAAAACATTGAAATCATTTGATCCTGCACCTCTTTGCCCTTGTTTCGACATTGTAATCACTTGATCCTGCACCTTCCTGCCCTTGTTGATCTCTTTTTCCCTTGTGCTGTGTTTGTGTCGTCACCACTGCGCCACCAAGGCGTTCATCTTGGAGACTTCTTGGCCTTCATCCTCAGTTTCTGGTAGGGAGACTTACTCCTCTGCATAGGAGTCGAGTTAGTCCTCAACCAAGTCTGCACTCTGACTCTTCTTCTGGTCCTTTGGGATCTCCTTCTGGTTCTACCGTCGATTCTCCTACTATCACCTTCACCATGTCTGGTGCAGGACCTAGTGCTGGTGGTAACCCCGGTCCTCATACTAGGAATACCACTAGTGGGACCGCAACGGACACTACCTCGGCTGCGCCCTTGCTCCCGTTAATGGCAGGCCTTAGCCTCCGCGATTTGGACCGGTTGATAAACGACCCTATACACCATGATGCTAGTTGGCCTGCTATGCCGATAAAGCTCCCTTCCGACATCCCAAATTTTGAAGGCCTTGCTGGAGAAGATCCTTCAAATCATTTTCGATCTTTCCACATGTGGTGTTCATCTAACTCCATTACCGATGACTCTGTCCGTCTTCGGTTGTTCCAACGAATGCTTACAGGTGAAGATTCTAAGTGGTATGTTGATCAGGACACTTCCTCTCATACCACCTTTGTGACTCTTGCCCGAGCTTTTTTATCTTACTTCCAGCTTCCACTCCGTTATGACATTGGTATTGAGCTTTTGACTGCTTTCCATCAATAATCTATGACCCGTCTATCCGATCATGTCCAGGAATGGCAGAGAAGATAGCGCCTATGTCAATCACCTACCTTCGAAGAATGTTTCTACATGGATTGGTTCCTTAGATCTCTCTTGCCTCCTATCGGAAAATATGTCGCATCGCATTTTCCTCAAACCGAAGAAGCCGCCCTCCAAATAGCGTTAAAATATGACCTGATCTATGTTCAGACGGGTTATGTTTATACCGTTCTACCTGATCTTCCCAGACCCGGTGGTGCCAACACCCCAGGGGCGCCTCATGCCGTCGACGGTATCGTTGGAGCTCTCTCTCATCCATATGCTCAACCTCCCATGGGTTGTGGTTTTCCTGGGGGAGGGGGCAGCACCTCCCGCACTTTTCCCCCTCTCGGTAGCACGTATCCAGGATACGGAATGCTTCCTCTATTGTCCCAACCTCTTGTTTACCACACTATTACCCAACCCCCTTATTCGTATCTGCAACTTGGTGCTCCAGCTCCTCCAACATTAGCACCTCCGCCTCCCTTGCCTTCTCGACCCCCGCAACAACAACCACCGTCCCCTCAAGAGCAGGTGGATGCACAATAGGGATTTGTGGCTACCCAACCACCTGAAGGTTAGGTGGCTACTCAACCTCTTTCATTTGGTTCCCCTGTTGGAAATGTTGTCATTGATGGCAAAGGAGGCAGCGCTGAAGCAAAGAGGCAGCAAAGAAACAAATGAAGGCAGAGAAAACGAATATAATAGAGGCAGAACCGTTATCTCAGCAATAGAGGCAGAGGCAGAGCGACAGGAGCAGCAGAGACAGAGTCAGAGACAGAAGCAGAGCCGTTATAAAATTCTGGGAATCGCTTCACTCCAGCGGCAAAGAATATATATAAAAATATACAAAACTTATTCCAGGAATCGCTTAACTCCAGTAGCAATGTAATGCAAATAACACAGAAAATTCCGGGAATCGCATAACCCCAGGCGGAAGGATACATAAAACAAATCTTATTCCGGGAATCGCTACCCACGCAGGAGTATACATAGAGCGCATTACATATGTTCCAATGGTCCAAGGCATATACATTGATATATATTAAAGTGGAGCGTGTTATGATCAATGGAAAGGAAGTAATATAAAGTGGGACCCTCATCCAATCGCAATCGGAGATCGTAAAGGCAGCGAAACATCGCAACAGAAAGTTATGATTGCGATTGAAGTGGCGGACCCGATCGAGTTATGCACCACAGTTAATTGCTAATCGCATCCGAAATCTCAATCGCAATCGGAACTCTACGATTGATCGCACGACTTTGTAAAACGCTGCGATTGAAATGGCGGACCCGATCGTGTTATAAGCGGGAGTTGATATATGCAAATCGCATCCGAAATCTCAATCGCAATCGGAACTCTACGATTGATCGCACGACTTTGTAAAACACTGCGATTGAAATGGCGGACCCGATCGTGTTATAAGCGGGAGTTGATATATGCAAATCGCATCCGGAATCTCAATCGTAATCGGAACTCTCCGATTGATCGCACGACTTTGTAAAACGTTGCGATTGAAGCCCGGACCCGATGGGCTTATTAAATATGATTAACAAGTGTTTTGAGTTCCAGTTCTAATCGAAAACGTAAATTTGTGCAAGCGTACATTATATATATATATATATATATATATATATATATATATATATATATATATATATATATATATATATATATATATATATATAAAGTGGTTAGGTTGTATTAAAAACATACGTGGTACGCAGCCAGACTCGGCTTAACGGGAGGCGATTATTAATGTAATGCGATTGTAATATATGTATGTTCGACTGCGCTACTGCAAGCACATCAACAAGCTACTAGCTGTGATGTAAAGGATTGAATTACGGTCAATGGTCAAAAATATATAAAGCGGTATAAAAATAAAATAAAAATGCAGTTCATAAATTCGGGAGTTACGCAGGACCATAAACGAGAAAGGCATACGAGAGAAAGAGAAAGGGACAAAGAGACGGTTAGAGAAAAGACAAATGCATGACAAGCCAAAGAACAAAATGAGTGAGGCTGGAGTTCACATTGTAGTAGAATGTAAATGTATTAATCGTTTTTATTGTTTGTGATGCATTGGCAAGTCTCCGAGAGAAAACAAACTCCCACTGTAATGTTAAAATTGACACCTACAGTTATAATTTCTGAGTAAGCTGATAAAAGGAGTGAGAAGGAAGAAGGAAAAGAGACATGACTTTCCATTTCGAATTCCAAGCAGAATACAAAAAGTCATGTGAGAAAATCTATAAATAATATCATCTTGATATGTAAGTGATTTGATATGTAAGTGAATTTTTTTTAGAAGCGGGTGAGTAAAGAAGAGAAGGCGGAATACGAAGAGTGAGCGAGAAGATCGAAAACGAAAGAGGCTACGAACGGAGGGTCGTGCTCGGAGGTAAATCAGCAAACATTCAGGTTGTTAAATTGAGGAAGTTGGAGCTTCCCTATCAAGTTGAAGCTTGATAGCTGTCAGTTGTAGCTGACTGAGGTTGGAGCCTCCTGTAGGTTGGTGCCTGCAGAAAATTGAAGGGAGTTGGTGCTTCCTTGCAAGTTGTAGCTTGCAGAATTGAGGATAGAGCCTCCTGTAGGTTGGTGCCTACAGAAAACAATGGTGAGAGGGAGTTGGAGTTTGCCTTTGCATCACAACAATAATAAGATGTGGTTTTCTCCCTTTATGGGTTTCCACTTACATCTGCTGTCTCTATGTGTGCTTCTTATGTGTTGATGTGATTATTTCAATCTGCTTAATTTCTTGCTGCTTTCAACTTAAGTATGGTGTCACAATAAATTAATATTGGCTGCAAATAAGATTGTTCACATATTAAAGCTGTAAATAAATCTGGTGAAAATTTAAAAGGCTAATGCATGTATTAAACTGATTCACCCCCCCCTCTCAGTTTAATCAAAGATTCAACAATTGGTATCAGAGCGGGTTCCTTTGTACAAGTCTAACAACTGAAAGGAGATCCTAGGTTCCCAAGATGGCTAGTAAAGAAGGATGCTCAACCAATAAAGCCCCTTTCTTCACCGGTGAAAATTATGCTTTCTGGAAAATCAGAATGAAGACATACATAATGTCTCTAGGAATAGAAGTCTGGGCTGCTGTGGAATTAGGATATGCCCCGAAATCAACTGATACAGAAAAAGAAGCTAAAGAAAGCTTTGTAGCTAATGCAAAAGCCATGAATGCCATCCTAAATGGATTATGTGAAGCAGAGTTTATTAAAGTAATGCACAAAGACACTGCCAAGAAAATTTGGGATACTCTTGAAGGCATACATGAGGGAGACCAGAAAGTAAAGACTGCCAAACTTCAAGTATATAGAGCCCAGTTTGAAAACTTAAAAATGAATGATAATGAAGATGTTGGAAGCTTCTTCTTAAAAGTTGCAGAAATTGTTAACAATGTGAAAGCTCTTGGAGAAACCATACCAGAAAGTATAGTTGTGCAAAAGATTCTAAGATCACTCCCATCCAGATTTAATCCCAAGGTATCTGCAATAGAAGAGACAGCGAATTGGGAGACATTGACCATGAATCAACTACTAGGAAATCTTACAGCATATGAGGTGAGGCTTCCACAGAAGAAGTCAAGCACAAGGGAGGCAGCATTCAAAACAGAAAAGAAGAAAGAAGAAAAGGAAGACATATGCTCCTGCTCTGATGAAGAAGAGGCTAATTTTGTCAAGAAATTGGATAGAGGCTCAGGTAGATACAAAGGTAAACTTCCCTTCAAATGCTTTAACTGTGGAAGAGTTGGACATTATGCTGCTAAATGTCCTCACAAGAAAGTAAGAAATCAAGCTCAATAATCAGAGAAAGACACATCAAAGAACTAGCAGAAAGGAAAGAAATTCAGCAGAAAATCCTTTTATGCTCACCAAGACAGCAGTGCATCTGAAGACTCAGATGAACCCTCAAGTGAAGAAGGAACCTCAAAATTTATATTGATGGCCATAGAAGATCTTGAGGGACTCCTACTAAAAGATGAAGAAGAAGAAGGGGAAGTAGACCTTGAGGGGGAGCTAAGAAGTGCTCTGGAGGAGATTGACAGACTCAAACTAAAATGCAAAAAACAAAAAGAGATTCTCCTAAAATGTGTGAAAGAAGAACAATATTCAGAAGTCCTCATGCAGCTGAAGGTAAAGCTTGAAGAAGCCAAGAAGATAGAAGATATGTTACTTCAACAAATCAAAGATAAAACTCGAGAACAAGAGAAGCTGGAAGAAGAAATTCTGTGTCTGAGAAAGAAATTAGAAAAAGCTCAACAGAAAGTTTCTATATACCCTTCTCAAACAACAAGCTTTATTAAGTTGAATGAAATTTTGGTTGCTCAAAGATCCCCTATGATAAAGACTGGAATAGGCTACGAAGGAGAATCAAGTAAAGGAAAAGAAAAGGTTGACAGAGAGATTATTTTTGTAAAAGCAAAGAAGGATGAGGAAGTAGCTCAAATAATTCCTACAAAAGAAGAAATCTACAATAAGAGAGACAGAGTGCAGAAGAAACCTCTAGTAACAAAGAATGCAATAACTACTAAGATAACAGAAAAATGATCATATGCTCCTGAGTATGTCAAATTTGGAAGCCATCAAAGGAGATTCTTCCCTCCTATGAAGAATGCCACCTGTTATGTCTGCCACAAGCAGGGACACATTGCTGCATATTGTCATGCAAGGAGGAATGATTCAAACCAGAAAAAGAGGCAAGCATGGAAGAGACAACCTTACATCAGGTATGCAAGTAATTTCTATGGTTATTTTTTTTATTGTAAGGATTTTGGCCATAGAATTATTGAATGTAGAAAGTATGGACAAAGACTGATGTTCAATACCTCAAGGAGGTTTATGAGTCAAAGAAATTTTGTTCATGCTCACAATTATGCAAAAACTATAATCAAATGTTGTATATGCAATCAAATTGGGCATATATCTTCCAAGTGTTCTCTAAAGGGATATAATTCATCACCTCACAAAAGATACCAAACAAAAGGGGGCCTCCAGTGGATAAAGAAGGCGAATAAATGTGACTTGGCTTTAACTGCTCAAGATTTGAAGAGTCAATGGTATTTGGACAGTGGCTGCTCTAAACACATGACGGGAGATAAAAACAAGTTTTTAACTCTTGACGAAAGGAAATCGGGCAATGTCACTTTTGGAAATGACAAATCAGGAAAGATCAAGGGAAAAGGATCAGTCAGCATAGACAATGGCAGAGGAAAGGCCCAAGATGTATTATATGTAGATGGGCTGAAAGAAAATTTACTGAGTGTCAGTCAGATGTGTGATAAAGGCTTTGAAGTTCTCTTTAGAGCACAAGATTGTGTAGTCAGATCAAGCACAACAGGAAAAACTCTACTCAAAGGTGTTCGGACAGAAAGTAATGTGTACATAGTGAAAGAGGAAGATGAAGCCTGCCATCTTAGCAAACTTGAGGAGTCATGGTTGTGGCATAGGAGATTGGGACATCTCAGCTTTGACCATATCATTAGACTGAGCAAGAAGAAAGCTGTAAGAGATATGCCAGAAATAAAAAGGCCTTCAAGTACTATATGCAAATCTTGTCAATTGGGGAAACAGACTCGCACATCCTTTAAATCTAAAGAGGAGATGTCAACAAGAAAACCACTCCAGCTTGTGCACGTGGACCTGTGTGGACCTGCTAGAACTCGGAAACCAAGTGGAGAATCCTATTTCATGCTGATAATAGATGAATTTTCCAGAATGACATGGGTTGCTTTTCTCAAAAATAAATCAGAAGCATTGGAAAAATTTAAGATATTCAAAGCATTAGCAGAAAATCAAACTGGATGCAAGCTGAAATGTATCAGATCAGACAGAGGAGGATAATTCACAGATTATGACTTTGTAGACCTATGTAATGAACATGGAATAAAGCAGCAATTTACTATTGCAGGGACACCTCAGCAGAATGGAGTAGCAGAGAGGCAAAACAGGTCTGTACAACAAATAGCTAGAGCTATGATGCAAGAGAATAATATTGCTCAAACCTTCTGGGTAGAAGCAGTACACATAGCAGTACATATCCTTAATAAAGCTCACTTAAGGCCAAGCAGTGACAAGACTCCATATGAACTATGGCATGGAAAGCCAGCTTCAATAAAACATTTCAGAGTATTTGGTAGCAAGTGTTACATAAAGAATAATGATGAAAACCTTGGGAAATTTGATGCAAGAGCAGATGAAGGAATATTCTTAGGATATGCATCCAAAAGTAAAGGGTACAGGTGCTACAACAAGACTCTTCGGAAAATAGTTGAATGTATTGATGTGAGATTTAATGAAGAACTTCCAAACAATACAAGAAATACAGACTGCTGCAATCCATCAGACAACCATGAAGAGGAAGACAAGGATGATGATGAAACAAGCAAGACAACAGATGATGCAGAGTTGAGCTCGAAAACCCCCTCAAGATACACTCATAAGAATCATCCTGAAGATCGGATCATAGGAGACAAGAAATCAGGAGTCCAGACAAGAAGGCAGCTAACAGAACAAACAGAAGAAGTATACATAGCCATGTTATCACAAATAGAGCCAAAGAAATTTGAAGAAGCCAGCAAGGACAAGTATTGGGTAAAAGCAATGAATGAAGAATTGGACCAAATTGAGAAGAGCAATACCTGGGAACTAGTTCCTAGACCTATTGAGAAAAATATCATTGGTTCAAAATGGGTATTCAAAAACAAAATGAATGAGCAAGGACAAGTAATCAGGAATAAAGCCAGGCTGGTTTGCAAAGGATACTCACAAATTGAAGGACTTGACTATGATGAAACATTTGCACCTGTAGCCAGAATGGAGGCTATCAGAATGTTCCTGGCATTTGCATGCTACCAAGACTTCAAGGTATATCAAATGGATGTAAAGTCTGCTTTTCTTAATGGAGATCTAGAAGAAGAAGTGTACATGGAACAACCGGAAGGCTTCTCATTGACAGACAAAGAAGACTATGTGTGCAGACTGAAGAAGGCCCTATATGGACTGAAACAGGCTCCTCGTGCTTGGTACTCAAGACTGGACAAATATTTGCAAAAACAGGGCTTTAGGAGAGGTGGAGTAGACAACAATCTATACATAAAAGCCCATGAAGAAGAACTCCTGATTGTTGTAGTATATGTTGATGACATTATGTTTGGAAGCAACAAAGATGAACTAGCAAAAGGGTTTGCTGATGAAATGAAAACAGAGTTTGAAATGTCTATGATTGGAGAGCTTAGTTTCTACTTGGGAGTACAAATTCAGCAAAAGAACACAGGTACATTTATTTCACAAGAAAAATACATAAAATAAATGTTGAAAAAGTTCAAAATGGAGGACTGCAAACCTGTGTCAACTCCCATGACCACAGGTTGCAAGCTGTGTGCTAATGATGGGTCTGCTGACATAGATCAAGGAATTTACAGATCAATGATTGGAAGTCTATTGTATCTGACTGCATCAAGACCAGACATCATGCTAGCAGTAGGATTAGTGGCTAGATATCAAGCAGCACCTAACCAAAACCATCTTCTGGCAGTCAAAAGAATATTCAGATATCTACAAGGAACAATAAAGTATGGACTTTGGTATCCTAAAAGCAAAAACTTCACTTTATCAGCATACACAGATGCAGATTGGGCCAGCTGTATGGATGATAGGAAGAGTACAAGTGGAGGTGCATTCTATCTAGGAGAAAGCCTAGTTGCATGGCTAAGCAAGAAACAAACATCCATCTCTCTGTCTACAGCTGAAGCCGAATATATAGCAGCAGCATCATGTTGTACACAAGTCATGTGGATGAAGCAAACTCTTCAAGACATGAAGGTAAGAATTGATGAACCTATTCCAATCAAATGTGACAATACAAGTGCTATAAGTATATCTAAAAATCATGTGCTTCATTCAAAAACCAAACATATACCAATCAAGTATCATTTCCTCCGAGAACAAGTGGCTCTGAAAATAGTAAAGCTGGAATATGTACCAACGAAAGAACAGACAACTGATATATTTACCAAACCTCTTGCTAGAAAACCATTTCAATACTTGAGAGATAAACTAGGGGTAGTATCAGCAGATGCTACTCTCTAATATGAAGAGAATGCACAACTTCAGGGGGAGAACAAAACGAAGATATCATTTCAGGGGGAGACCAGCCAGCAAGATAAGCATAAAACAAGTCCACAGGATCAGCATTAACAGTATTATCGGCATTCAGAAGCAACAAATTCTAGCACGCATTCAACATTATAAGCTTTCGGCAGCATTAGCAGTATAAGCATTCAGTATTCATTCAGAAGCAAGTTCTAGCACGCATTCAGCACTATAAGCATTCAACATTATCATAAAACAGAGCAATGGTATAGAGCAGCATATAAAACAGAGCAGCATGATATCGGCTCACTATATGGTATCGGCTTACAAGCACTACAAATATGAAATAGAGCAGCATGATACAGCTATTAAAACCAAAGCGTTCTCTCAACAAGTTTCATACATCACTCTGGAGCAGCATAGTACAATTTTAGCTGAAGAGGACCTAAACGTAACTCAGAAAAAGGAAGTACAACAACAGAGCCCATACGGAGAGATGAGGCGTCGTCCTTTGCCATTGATGTCAAAGGGGGAGGAAGAACAAACAACAGGAGGAAGAGCAGGCAAACAGAAAGAGCAAGCAACAAGAGAAAGAGAAAGCAAAGAGAGAAAGTGGATTGCCATCAATGCCAAAGGGGGAGACTGTTGGAAATGTTGTCATTGATGGCAAAGGAGGCAGCGCTGAAGCAAAGAGGCAGCAAAGAAGCAAATGAAGGCAGAGGAAACGAATATAATAGAGGCAGAACCGTTATCTCAGCAATAGAGGCAGAGGCAGAGCGACAGGAGCAGCAGAGACAGAGTCAGAGACAGAAGCAGAGCCGTTATAAAATTTCGGGAATCGCTTCATTCCTGCGGCAAAGAATATATATAAACATATACAAAACTTATTCTGGGAATCGCTTAACTCCAGCAGCAATGTAATGCAAATAACACAGAAAATTCCGGGAATCGCATAACCCCAGGCGGAAGGAGACATAAAACAAATCTCATTCCGGGAATCGCTACCCACGCAGGAGTATACATAGAGCACATTACATATGTTCCAATGGTCTAAGGCATATACATTGATATATATTAAAGTGGAGCGTGTTATGATCAATGGAAAGGAAGTAATATAAAGTGGGACCCTCATCCAATCGCAATCGGAGATCGCAAGGGCAGCGGAACATCGCAACAGAAAGTTGCGATTGCGATTGAAGTGGCGGACCCAATCGAGTTATGCACCACATTTAATTTCTAATCGCATCCGAGTTCCAATCGCACGACTTTATAAAATGCTGCGATTGAAGTGGCAGACCCGATCGAGTTATGTACCACAGTTAATTGCTAATCGCATCCGAAATCTCAATCGCAATCGGAACTCTACGATTGATCGCACGACTTTGTAAAACGCTGCGATTGAAATGGCGGACCCGATCGTGTTATAAGCGAGAGTTGATATATGCAAATCACATCCACAATCTCAATCGTAATCGGAACTCTCCGATTGATCGCACGGCTTTGTAAAACGTTGCGATTGAAGCCCGGACCCGATGGGCTTATTAACTATGATTAACAAGTGTTTTGAGTTCCAGTTCTAATCGCAAACGGAAATTTGTGAAAGCACTGTTATATATATATATATATATATATATATATATATATATATATATATAAAGTGGTTGCGGTTGTATTAAAACATGCCGTGTGGTCTGTAGACCCACGGGCCTCAGCTTAACGGGAGGGCGATTATTAATGTAATGCAATTGTAATATATGTATGTTCCGGCCTGCGGAACTCGCCACATCAACAAGACACTTGCTGCGTGTAAAGGATTGAATTACAGTCAGCAGATTCATTTATATATAAAGCGCTGGTATAAAAATAAAATAAAAATGAAGTTCATAAATTCAGGAATTACGCAGCAGCCATAAACAGAAAGGCATACAGAGAAGAGAAAGGGACAAAGAGACAGTTAGAGAAAAGACAAATGCGCAGCAAGCCAAGAGACAAAATGAGTGAGATGGAGTTCACATTGTAATTCGAATGTAAATGTTTTAATCGTTTTTATTGTTTGTGATGCATTGGCAAGTCTCCGAGAGAAAACAAACTCCCACTGTAATGTTAAAATTGACACCTACAGTTATAATTTCTGAGTAAGCTGATAAAAGGAGTGAGAAGGCAGAAGGCAAAGAGACATGACTTTCCATTTCGAATTTCAAGCAGAATACAAACAGTCATGTGAGGAAATCTATAAATAATATCATCTTGATATGTAGAGTGAGTTTTTTTTTAGAGCGGAGGTGAGAGTAAAAAAAGAGAAGGCATAATACAGAAGAGTGAAGCAGAGAAGATCAAGAAAAGAAGAGCAGAAAGAGGAGCTACAGAACAGAGCTGATATCAGAGGTAAATCAGCGAACATTCAGTTTGTTAAATTGAGGAAGTTGGAGCTTCCCTATCAAGTTGAAGCTTGATAGCTGTCAGTTGTAGCTGACTGAGGTTGGAGCCTCCTGTAGGTTGGTGCCTGCAGAAAATTGAAGGGAGTTGGTGCTTCCTTGCAAGTTGTAGCTTACAGAATTGAGGTAGGAGCCTCCTGTAGGTTGGTGCCTGCAGAAAAACAGTGGTGAGAGGGAGTTGGAGCTTGCCTTTGCATCACAACAATAATAAGATGTGGTTTTCTCCCTTTATGGGTTTCCACTTACATCTGCTTTCTCTATGTGTGCTTCTTATGTGTTGATGTGATTATTTCAATCTGCTTAATTTCTTGCTGCTTTCAACTTAAGTATGGTGTCACAATAAATTAATATTGGCTGCAAATAATATTGTTCACATATTAAAGCTGTAAATAACTCTGGTGAAAATTTAAAAGGCTAATGCATGTATTAAACTGATTCACCCCCCCCTCTCAGTTTAATCAAAGATTCAACATCCCCCAATTACCAGATTCTCATGATGTCCTTTGATCGGCCTTCTGAACCTTCTTCTCCTAGCCCTTCACCTTCAGCTGGTACTCATGAGCCCCTTTATCCTCCTGGAATGGTTGCTCCAAGCCTTAACCATCTTGGAGCCATCTCGCCTAGTAGTCTTTACCCCCTAGTCAGATATCGTTCCTAGCTCCCCCACTAGGAGTATGCACAGTACTTGTTATGGCCAGACTCTCTCTTCCTAACCTGACCCTTGGGATTCCTGTCTGGTACCTCAATCCTCCAGCCGCTACCCCGCCTGGTCAACCCAAAAATTATCTTGCTTTGACCCTGGTCCAACTAGTCCCTATGAATTCTCCTGTTGCAACAGTGCCTCATTCACCTCAACAGGAAACACCTCCCATTGCGACCTCTTCGGGTAAGAAGGGCAAAGCTTGTAAGGGGGAATCAAAGGCCAAGACTACCCCGGTAAAACCTGCCCCGTCTCGACCTCCAAAGCATACCATCCAGTGTGCTTTATGTGATGTTGTCGGCCACACCACCCATACTTGTCCAGAGTTTACTCACCTTAAGTCCATGGTCAATGAGATGTTTCCGGAATCTGATATCTGAGAGGTATATGTCACTATACCTGATTCAATCCTGAAACTCAAGCCATTGTGCACAAATCACCCTTGTACTTTGTGTGATTTCCATGGCCACTACACTCACCTCTGTCCTCGCCTCAAAGAGTATTGTTTCTCTTTAGAAGCCTTACGCCAATTTGAGGCCAAGCGCAACAAGTCCACCGCTCCCTTATTTGCGCGTTTTGCTTCGACAAAACCAAAGGACACAAATGATCCCATTGATATTCCCTCTCCTAATGTCGAGATGACAAAGCCTTCATCCACCGTTTGCTACCTATCATCATCCCTGAGACCCTTGGTGGAAGCCCCCTTGGAGACTCCCCCTGATGTTTCGCCTAAACTCCCTTCAGCAATCACCCTGGGCTCAACACCAGTAGATCCATTATCTGCTTACTCTTCTGTCACCACTTGTGATGATGCGCATGTGAACCCCTCTTCTCATGATGATGAGTTAGGTAGCTTCGTTGCGTCAGGTGGTATTTCTTCCATCAGTCACCCCATCTTCTATTACGATGACGACATTATGGAAGTAGCCACCACTCCCGACTTTACCTTTTCCCCCTTACATTGAAATCATACATTCGAATCACATGCACCTTGTGGCCATTACATTGACACCCAATGTTTGGGTAAGGGGGTACCCATATTTGAGAGACCAGGAGAAGCAGTTCTCCACCACTCTCCTAGTGAATCTAGTTGTGTCGACTCTAGTCCCATTATTCTTCCACATTTAGAAGCACATCTAGAGCCCCATATCACTTCAGATCACTCTAGGGATGATACCCCTCATTATTTTTTCATATTACATCAGCAACCCAGTCTCATAGACATTGTGGTTGACCAACCTATGGGTTTTCTGGGGGAACATCAGTTCATTATCTCAAAATCCTCTCTTTGGTTTAGTAACACCATGTATGCCAACCTAGAAACTTAAAGTCCATTTGATTCATATATGCAGTACCAAAAGAGATTGGTAATCGTCTATTTCCTTTCTCAAACTACATAACCATACCGAAAACAAATGGCACACCACATCATTAAAATGTGTTTAGATTTCCCTTTTTCTAAACACATTTTGGCATGTCCACAACATTATTTGGGGCACCTATGCCCCTCAACCATAAAAATCCCAGATCTCGGCCAAAAAAAACACTGAAAACCCCTTTCCCTAACAGGTCACACTTTCCAGGTCTTTACCTGGGACAGGTAGCAGTTTTCTGCTCAATACCAAACACCCAGGTCGCAGCACAGACCCCAAGAAAGTGAGACCTTGCTTGTTCATATGCTCTGCGTACCTAAGTTGAACTTTCAACCCACTAAAATGAAAGAGTAGGATTAGGAATCTTACTTAAAACTGTCGGATCTCAAATTCCAACGGTCAGTTTATCTGCTACAACTGTCGCAATATTTAAGGCCTCCTCTCCTCACGACATTCACCACAGCTCCACTGGAAAATAAGTGAATCTGGAAGGAAAATGCCTTATTAAAAGAAAACCCCTGATTTTTTGCTTACTACGACCAAACTGTAGCTCAGTTTAACGAACCGTATATACCATTGGAAAGATCTCACTAAGCCCTAAAATGGGTATCTATTATCTTTTTTGATTTAATACTTCACCAGGACACATTTTGTCCAAGAAACACCACTTCACCCCTCCTCAAAATCGAATTTCTTCACTTGCAACACTCGTACTGGGGGCACCATGTTGCCTCCATACTTGTCCACGCTCGTGTCGACTTTCGTTGTGAGTTACCATCTTGTACTCATGATTTTATTGTCCCCATTGGACTATTTACATATGTGGCGGCACCATCGAGTCACCCTTGTTTAGAGCATTAGCGTGGAGTCATCATTGCATTCATGGAGTCTATCCTGAGTCCCTTTTCATCCTGTTATAGTCCTCCATCATTCATTGCTTGGTCCCTCTCTCGTGTCACACATTATGGCCTTCAGCCCCACTGTCTCCTATCCCTCATGATATCGTGTCAGTCACTGCCAGGTCGTTCATGCCATTTATGCTCTAACAAGGGAAGTCGTCCTTTCGATACTCAGTCCCCCCCCATTTCATCATCATCATTGGTGTCAGTCAGTTAGTCACTCTACTATTTTCTCTCGTGACTTACTTGATGATCCCTTATTGCCTCACCTATGGCAGATCTTCTTCTGTCGACATCAGCCCATTCATTCCAGAAGACAGGTCTAGAGGGAAGGTATACCCTGGTTCTAGCTTCCACTCTTGTTTGGTGCCTTGGATCAGGAAAAGGGACTCCGTATTTCCCTTTGACTTGATTGCTTCTCAACTCCAGCTCCTTTCAACATGATCGAGATCCGTATAATTGATGGTTCAGTGATGCAGCAGGTGACATCGATGATTCCCAGGTGTGTGTGAGATGTCTCAGCCCTCATGAGGGGGTGGCCCTATAGGTATCCCTCCACACACTCGGATGACCTCTTCATTACAGCCTTCGATGCAGCTCCATACATTTGATGATGTCGGCCTCAGCCGCTTGCAGCGCCTTTTTGTTTGCATGTATCAGTCATATTTTTAGAGCCCTTTCCTATTTTCAGGGGCATCCGGGTTGCATTTATATCTCATGTACTCAGATATCATTGTACAAGTCCTGGCTGTTATCCCAGGCAAAATATGTATGTCAGATTCATTATCGTGTTATTTATCTGGCTCATGTTTATGCCAGCATTATGCATTCCGTGGTTTTCCGATCACCTTATTGTTTGTACTATTGCCTCAGCGGGCATAGGTATGCCTCCCCCGCCGCCTATAGCAGGTACTCACTCATCAAAAAGACTTGTCGCACCTGCAAGTCACCTCTTCAGGGTCTAGTTCTTTCAGCACTTTGGTTTACCTTACAATCCTCTCTCTTTGAATTTCCCGTTGTTGTCTAGTGATTGAGTTCTTACAACGTACTTCGGTCATACGATTAGCTCCTAACGCTCGCACGCTAAGGGGAAATCTGTTACACCATTTTTTGGTCATCTAATCCATTATTATTAGATGGACCCAAGTACACCAAGTAAGACCAATTTTATCCCAAGTAAAGTTGCATTCACTATGAAAAATAACTTAGTAAACCACCTTTATTAAGTTGTTTATGGTCTAAAAAGGAAACCCCATGGGGAAACATTAAATAAATTCATATTTTTTTGGTTTTCCTCAAGGAATAGTTAGTTAAACAACATTTTAATTAATATTCCTGGTTATATTTAACCCAAAACAAGGAAATTAATCAGATAAATCATTATTTATCTTATTATTTTCTAAGAATAATTATTTAAACATTACTTAAATAATATTCTTTGTTAAATATGACTAAATCTCCCTTAGATAATTAAATAAATCATTATTTATTTGATTATTACTCAACCATATCCTTAAAATAATAAATAAATCATTTATTTATTTATTATTACTTAACCATATCCTTAAAATAATAAATAAATCATTTATTTTTTGTTGAGGCGGTAAACCCCCTCTGCGGACAGAGGCGATCCCACTAGCCCAGATCGGGTCTAGCAACAATCAAGTCACGCAATGACGTTGGTTCCTAATTACAAAAAGATAAATATCGTGATGAGTAGCCTACCTCAAATCCCACATAGTTGTCATTGAAGAAAAGATGACGTTTCCCGTCCCTCGCTTGAGAGATCACAATCCTTCCGTTCGACACGTCCGGACACCTGTACACATGCAGGGAAACAACGACATACAACGTAAAATATAAAGAATGTAACCATATATATCAGTCAGAGAGGATATAATTCATTGCATTACATAAAGAAATGAACACATGAATGGAACCAAAATCAGAGTCGCTTATATTATAAATGACAAAAGGGAGATTACAACCAAATGCTTTGACGCTATGATCTTCCTTCGGCGGAGCTGACAGCGGAGCGTGTCTCAGCAAAGCCTGCCAGGAATATGGACGAAGCTCTCTCTCTTACTTGATTCTCTTTGGCTTGGCTCTCAATAGTTTCCTGACTATAGTTTCCTTCCTACAAGTTCAGCTACCAAGCGTTCAGCTATTCAACCATTCAGCTATTCGGCCCATGTTCAACCAGCACATCAATGGAAGATGGCTATATTTATAGAGGAGAGGAGGAGGTTGGGATCCCTACAATAATTGAAGGGAGGTCTTATCCCTTGGGAGGTTTCCCCATAAGGTGGAAACAAGAGGCCAAAGGAGGAAGGCCGTGGTTATTCAGTTGAACCACTTCTTATGACTCATCCACGAAGTTGTTGTGATCGAAACTTCGCCTCTTTTTTTTAAAAACTTTCCATAAGAAAATTGGCACGGGTGCTTAACTGGGACAGAGCGCCAACTGGCGCGGACTCAGTGTTAATTTTCCTCATTGGCTCAAGGGCATAATGGGCTACGAGCGCCAAGGAAAAAACAGGTGTTTTTAGTGGTCTGCTCAGGAAATGGTCAACAAAGGGAATGTTGTACTCATGGAAAGGGATGAAATGATGGTATTTGCAAGGCATGGAACTTCTAATTAGTCAGAGAAACGACCCTCCAATGTGCGAGATGGGAATTGTAGGGATGGTGACAAATTACTATGTAACAGATTCCCCCTAAAGCATGAGGTTCGAGAGAGAGGGAGGGGTGAAATGCTTTATGAGAACATGCCCAACTGAAAACACTGCCATCAGAAAACCTGTGAAGACAAGTACAACTGATATCTCAGATACATGATATGTGGTATGGGCGCAGCCATCCATAATAGAGTGTACAAGAACTTGGATCCAAGGTATGGACGCAACCATCCAGTAAATAAGGATCAACAAGTAAAATCATGTATGGTCGAAGCCATCCAATCAAATGAGTCATGTAATACATGATAATAATCCAAAAATAATCTGTACCCTGGATTTCATCAGACAAAATCCAGGGTCTTGCACTCCGATCTCGACCCGAACAGAGTACAAGTTCACGCATGCAAATATGTGAGCTGAAGTCGAACATGCAAGAACATCGTATGATTACCAGCCAATAATGCAAGCCGTTAACAAATGCGGGAGAAACCACCAATAATGACGATGGCCCTCAAGGTACATGAGGTACAATCCATGGAATGTGAATAGTGAGCTAGTGTCGAACACCCGCAAAATCATCCTATTGAAGGTCAATAATGAAAACCTTGCATTGAATACGAAGAACCTGCCATTGAGGCATGCAGGCTTCAAGGTACCTGAAGGGAGTCTCTAGATCAATTTCCTGGATAATGAGCTGAAGTCAATAGGAATTGGCCTTGATCGAAGGTGGGCCATAATTTTTTCCACATCATCGACACGAGACAGAGGGGCATAATGTTTGTGAATCAAGATCGACATAGAATCAGAGGGAGGTTGAAAACTGCAGAGGCCAACTTCTCTTGAACATATCGGCGGCACGACATTGGAATTGGTAGTATTTGACATCAAAGGATCTGAGGTCATGGTGACATGGAAAGGAGAAGATGAGCGGTCAAAAGAGATTACCCAAACCCACAGGGGCAAGTAGAGAATGAGATGAGATGTCCCCAACCCGACACGAATGCAAACAAGTGCCATGTTCAAGAGCGACATACTGCCGACACGACGGTGATACTGGTTCCATTTTTCCCCACCATTTCTGGCGAGTACCCCAATTATTTTTGAAAACATGCTTGAATGGGATAGCATATGCTTGCGATATAAGTTTGTCCTTCGGACAATTCCAACCTAGTACATTTAATGAGCCCTAGGAAGGAGAAAATCGAGTAACGTCATTACGATGGAGTCCGATGTCATCAGTTTTTAACAAGTCTGAAAAAGGAAGAACTCAACATCTTTTCATGTTTAGAGAGTTTGAAAAGATAGTGGAAAATAAAACTCCAACAGTCCCTTTTCGTAGATAGTCTCGTAGATCCGAAAAGGTAGAAAACTATATCTGAGAGAACTCCTAGTCACGATAGGCTAGGGTATTCCTTTTTCGTAAATAATCTATCCCAGCCCAAAAAAGGGGTAAACGTACATTGGGTAGATGTCGCTTCACAGCCATTTAACGAATGGCAAGCATCTCAGCAATATTTTCAATTTTAGAGAGTCAGAAAAGAGCTGAAAGGTGACTCATCCCGGAGGAACGAGTGGTATAAAGGGTAGCAACTAGTTCTGGTGATGGTGGAGCTACTAAGAACAAGATAAAGTCAAGAGGATGGTTAACAAGACCACTCATCACAGCGGTTCCTCAGGAATGGGTGAAACAACCAAGTGAAGGCATATGATCGGCCAAGAAGATAGTGACGATGGAGTGAGAAAACCAAGGCTCATCTGGAAAAAACAGGCTGATAAAATGGCAATCACAAGAGGTAAAATGGGAATGATTTCTTTTTTACACAAGCTTGAAATCAGGAAACTCTGCTTGAAGTTGGTTTCATTTTTACACAAGCTTGAAACAAAGATAAACTATGCTTGAAAATGGTTTCATTTGTACACAATCTTGAAACGGAAACAAACTATGCTTGAAAAATTTTGCATGCCCCCAGCATGGTGACTCAATTCGAGGTACATGCCCCCCAAGCTTCAATCCATATGAAAGGAAGATGGAGTGAAGGTTCAAATTATGAGATCTAGAGAAAGACTCGACTGGGATTTTACGAGATCTTATCAAAGACTCGAATTGAAAAGGAAAATGTTTCATTGTTTTAACGAGGTTGACACATTAAAAGAACTATCCTCAGATGACCTTGTTTCATTTTTTAACGAGGTTGATACAAAAGACAAACTATCCTCGGCTCCGACAACCTTGTTTCATTTTTTAGGGAGCTTGACACAAGACAAGGAACTCTGCTCCAGACACCTTGTTTCATTTTTTAACGAGCTTGACACAAAAAAATGAACTCTGCTCCGACGAGCTTGTTTCATTTTTTAAGGAGCTTGACACAAGAAAAAAAACTATGCTCCGAGGACCTTGTTTCATTTTTTAAGGAGCTTGACACAAGAAAAAAAACTTTGCTCTGACCAACTTGTTTCATTTTTTAAGGAGCTTGACACAAGAAAACGAACTATGCTCTAACGATCTTGTCATGATGAATAAGAAGTCATAGCTTCCAAGGGTTTCCCATCCGATGGAAGGAAAACATCTTGGAAGTCTGGACCCAATGTCCCCAACACACGATGTACAACGACACTATCACTAAATACGGGCATAGGACAGGTAGCCACATAATTGACATGCAACGGGGATGACACAACCGACAGATAAAGATCTGGCAGGGATGATGGTGGACTATTTTCCATATTAGGACCAAAGAACGCAAGCTGATCGATGGTCACGACCCGACCTTGGTGCAAAAAACACGTCACACGAAAGAGGGAGGAGACAAGCGCTCCCGTGGCATAAGTATAATCGTGACCCAAGAGTAAATTAAAGCCCAAAGGTCCAGGAACAACCATCACGTCCATTTGGACATTTTTCCCTCCCAAAGTAATAGGAAAATTCGGAAGGATCCCTAATGGTTGACTAGTTCCTCTGTTAAAAGCCAACAGATTATGCGTAATAGGCACAAGCGGAGGCGAACCAAATGCTTGCCAAGTAGTTGAAGATAAAATACTGACAGACACACCTTCATCTATAATGGTGCTGGGTACAAACAGATCAACGGTCTGTACTGTTATCTCAAAAGGTACATAAGACAGAAGGCGGTATCCTGAAAATTGACTCCAATTGAAGGAAGCGACCAAAATACTTGGAGGGGGTACCATCGGACTGAGATGGTCTTCCCCTGGTGTTATGGGATAAGAAGGAGCATCCTCCACGACCTCCATCACGGAGTCGGGAGGGGTATCCTCCGGGAGCTCCATCACGAGAGGCGGGGGAGCGACTTCTTGAGGTATAGGGATAGGAGAATATTTCTCCAAGTCCGAGGAATCTGAATAAATAAGAAGAACACGAGGGATGTGAGATCCACTCTCAACGGAAAAGACCTGGTGCACTGAAGACGGGGCCAACTCAACCAATCCCACGACCAATGGTTGGTTAGGGGTGGATTCATGATTTGGAATTTCCGGGGGAGCGGGATCAACCAAGGGTGACTCTTGACTAATCGTTGAATCAATTGGTGAAGGAATGAAAGAAAGCTGTTTGTAACCAGCTGAAAGGCAAGGTGCAGAAATAGTCAAGTTGTCCAAAACTCTCTTGGCTTCATCCATATACAGACAAAGGTGAATGGCATGATGCCCTTCACACAACCTACAGGGATTGGTGAGCTTACCTTGAATCTTAGGAGCTTTACCAGCACTAGCTGAAGACGTGCCCCCAACCTGACTCCCAGAAGCCAAAGGCAATGGCGGACGACCGCTGGACCATACTTTGATCACCTTGGGAATGCCAGGGCAATCTCGAAGATTATGGTTTCCCTGGCACAAAATGCAAGGGAACTTAACTTTCCATGGAGGGTTGGAAGGTTTATCATGAGAGGACATTTTAGAAATAGTAGCTGCAAATTTATCCTCTCGCTTATCTAACTTCTTCTTCTTTGCCTTCTTCTTCTTCTTCTTAGCCACCTGGGTACTAGAATCCAAACTTTCACGAGGCGAAATAGAAGAGGAGGACGCAGAAATAAGAAAAGAAGGGGAGAGGTCCACCTTGGAATAAAAATGGCGTTGTTCAGGCGGAGGGAATGATTGAACAGTAGCTGGGACATTCGGGACCACAGAGGTTGAAAAAAACTAAACAGGCAACCCAACAGTTAACCCAGTAAGGGACAACATTGCCATATAAGGAGCACCAACATTTCCAAAAGGAGGAAAAGGACTAGGATTCCCATCGGAGGGGATTCCTTGGTTGGTGAACTCTGGAAAGGTTGCCATCGGAAACGACCTAAAAATACACTAAGGACAAAAAATTCTAACCAGGAATATTTCATGGGCGATTAATTTTATGACATTGAAACTGGAAAATTTTATTGTTTAATGTTTTAAGAGTCTAGAAATGAGTCAAAGATGACTCTATCACTTTCAATTTAGAAACAAGTGTGAAAGGACAAGCGCTTGATGATCTTTTCAAATTTAATGAGTCAATAAAGATCAAACTGACTGCTCTGGTAATCTAGGTAAAAGGGTGTACCAGATATCCGTGAACTTCCATATACACCTTGGTAAGAATGAAAAATAAATCAACCAAGGACTTGACGTACGTGCAGGTAATCTCCCCGAATGTTGTGTCCGATGTATCATGGGTAAAAGGTGGCAGACTCGGCTTCCTACGGATAAAGGATTGCAACCTAATGGGGTCTCCCTTTATATACGTGACGGTATGGTGAGCACAAGTCCGTACTAGCGCTGTCTGTAACCAAATGGTGAGCGACAACTGCTAGGCTTAAAGACGCCAGAACACGTATCTACCTTATACTACTAGATATTCTGTTAATGTTTCAATGTTTCCTTAGGTTAATTTAGTAAATTTTACAGTTGATCTTCAATTTATGTTTCAATTTTAGGCCCTATTGAATGTTGGATCTCATAAAACCCCTAAATGCACACTACATGCCACAAAATATCACTTTGTTCAATGAAGAGCTATCTACGGGAGAGTTGAGAGCTTTTCAAATAACAACAAAATGAGCACAAAAACATCCACTACTGTTTCTAATGCAAGCTAATGAAACTAGAAAACTTCTCTCTTAGAGTTATATAACACTAGTAATGCAAAAGAGCTTTCAATTTTCACTAGACTAATCAGAATGCAAATAAATTTGCTTTTGTATTTTTCAAATTTTTAAAGCAAATGCACTAAATCAATGAAAAAAATAATGAAAACACCAATTCGAGAAATGACAGTGAGAGAGCTGAAACAAATAGGTTCACTCAATACAAATGCACACAATCAAGACTCAAACTGATGATGAAATCCCTCAAAACGAAGAAGAATCTCAAAAAGACTCACACAAACCATGTAATCTAGGCTTGGATTAAGAGAAAGAGAAACTTGAATGAAAGAGAGGACAATCACTTAACTAACGCAATGACACAATGGAATCCAGCAAAATGAATGCAAAGAAGAGAAAACAAAGTTGACCGGGAAAGCAAGAACCTAAAACTCCCACGGGAGGCTCAGCACACTGAAGCACCTAGAAGCCCTAGGGCTAGAATGCAAAATTGATAGTAAAGGGCAGACAACCAGAGGACAAGGGCCAAACACAGTAAAAAATGAGTTGAAGGCACTCAAACAATTAGAAAAATGACACCAGGACCAAAAATCAAGCTCAGAGAGCCCAAAAACAAGCAAACCCTAACACCAAACAGAGCTGGCGCGCCTGTTTGGCTGTAATCTGCGCTAAAAAAGCGTTGGCGCAGGGGCCTAACTAGCAACTAGCGCTAGTTGGCGCCACTGTCAAGAGGTAAACCGCGCCAATCGAGTTTACTATGGGAAAAGATGAAGAGACTGGATCAGTTCTTCTAGGGCTGAACAGGGGTTTGACACCAAAGGAGGCGAACCAGAAGAGAAAATAAATCAATCAAAAGCCAAAAACAACCAAAAGAAGAAAGACTAACTTCAACTGACTCCCCAGAGGAGTCACCAAATTTTTGAGGCGGTAAATCCCCTCTGCGGACAGAGGCAATCCCACTAGCCCAGATCGGGTCTAGAAACAATCAAGTCACGCAATGACGTTGGTTCCTAGTTACAAAAAAAACAAAGATCACGATGAGTGCCTACCTCAAATCTCACGCAGTTGTCGTTGAAGAAAAGATGATGCTTCTCGTTCCTCGCTTGACAGAGCACTATCCTTCCGTTCGACACATCCGAACACCTATACACATGCAAGGAAACAACGACATACAACATAAAATCTAAAGCATGTAACTATAGATCAGTCAGAGAGGATATATTTAATTGCATAAAGAAATAAACACATGAATGGAACCAAAATCAAAGTCGCTTATATTATAAATAACAAAAGGGAGATTACAACCAAATGCTCTGACGCTATGATCTTCCTTCAGCGGGGCTAACAACGGAGCGTGTCTCAACAAATCCTGTCGGGAATCTGGACAAAGCTCTCTCTCTTTGGCTTGGCTCTCAATAGTTGCCCGGCTATAGTTTCCTTCCTACAAGTTCAGCGAGCTTGCTAATGGAGAGGGAAAGCTTTTATAGATGGAGGAAAGGAAGTTGGGATCCCTATTATCGTGGGATAGGCCCTATCTCTAAGGGATCTTCCATGATAGGTGGAAAACCACTTCCTATACACGGAGATCCGGAGCCAAACCACCCAAATCCTTTTGATGATTCATTCAGGAGTTCGTTAGAATCAAACTTCCACCATTTATTTAAAAAAAACATCCCATAATAAGCTTGGCACGAGTGAAACACAGGGACAAAAGACTTACGAGAAGTATGAGAGACGGAACCAATAACACCGTCAACCGATGGGGTAGCTGGTGCTTTAGAGGTCCCAGGCCGTGGGGCATCAGTCAAGATATCATATAACGTGCCGGACTGAGAGTACACTAAATCGAGGTACTGGGCACGAGCGATGGCTTGCTCCTCGGTTACACATGCCCCCATAGCATTGTCCTGTGCAATCTTGTTGACAAAGGAGGTAGTGAACCAGTGAGTTAGAAGCTGATCAGGGATGTCAAACTTGATCAGACGATGACGAAGTCTCCACTCATGAATATGATCTGAAATATGAGTGGATTTTTCCTTTTTCAGAGATGTTAGGAGATGCGTCCCGGCTTCATAACGAATCAGTAACTGGAAATGTGTCAAGAATGCCATTGCTAGAGTATTAAAGTCTTGAAAAATACCACAAGGTAGTTCTATGTACCATTTAGCAGCAGCGCCGGTAAGAGTGCGCTGGAAAAGACAAAGACGGATCGAGTCATCTATCCAAGAGTTCGAAGAACACCACAAATGGTAGGTCATGACATGTGTTTGGGGGTCTTCTCCAGATTTGCCTTCAAATTTGGGACAGTCACCAGGTACCTTCGTCGGAATCAGAGGCCAATATGGATTATGAAGAATCAGATCATTGGTCAACTTGGATACGTCTGGTAACTCTAACGTGGTGAGAAAAGGTAACTGAGAATTAAAAGGCATGCCAGGTCCTCGATAAGGACCTGTACCTGTACTCCAACCTGGTTGAGCATAACCCTGCCCCCACTGGTTTTGTCCCGAAGGATTATGACCATATGGGGTATAAGCCGGATTGTGAGGTTGATATGGTTATTGAAAACCAGGATATGGGGGTTGATAACCAGGGTACTGACTCTGATGATACGTGGGCCCCATTTGAGCAGTGTATGGATTTGACTGTGGAGTATACGTGTAGCTTGGCTGTTGAAGGTAATAACCAGAACCTTGGGGCGGGTTGTAAATTGGTCGAGACTGACCTTGAAGGTAATAGCCGCCTTGGGGTCGAACGGGCTGCTGGTAAGTGGGACCTTGCTAAGCCTGATAAGTTGGGCACATAGGCGGGTTTGGATGTGGCATAGAGTAGATTGGCTGCTGAGCAGGGTTAATTGGTTGTGCAGGTTGTCCTTGTTGAACAGGTAGACCTGGTTGTGCAGGTTTCCTTGGCTGAACAGGTTGTCCTGGTTGAATAGGTTGACCTGGTTGATGAAGGACACCAGGCTACCCTGGCTGAGCAGGTTGGCCTGATGGTGGGAGGGGGCCAGGGTGTGCCTAATAACTAGGTTGACCTGTGACAGGACCAAAAGATGGCCTTGGTTGTGCAACATTTTGGCCAATTGGGAGATAAGGTTGCTGTGTTTGCACCAACGGTTGAGAAGGATGGGTTTGCCCCCCGAGACCATATAATGGTACAGGTTGATACCCCGGTTTCCCTATGGGTCCTTAAGGTTGCCCCGGCTAGACCACAGGGTGAGGCTGCAGAGGTTGACCTTGAGGGTTGTAAGATTGCCCTTGTGGACCGTACAAAAATCCCTGCTGGCCCGAAGGTTGTCCCTGTAAGGGTTGTCCTTGTGGGTCGTACAGATAACCTGGCTGGGCTAAAGGTTGTCCCTGGAGGGGTTGTCCTTGTGGGCTAGAAGCATATCCTTGCTGAAACAAAGGCTGTCCTTGTAAGGGTTTCCCTTGTTGATTAGAAGGTTGCCCAACCTGGGCAGATAGAAAACCGTTAATATACTGATAAGCCTTAGGAGCAGGAAAACGAAGGGGGTTGCCCTGCTCATCATATTGATATGGAAATACATAAATCAAGGCACCATCTGGTCCATAGTGGGAAAATTAAGGACGATTAAGGTCTTGAGAGGATGGGCCAACCTCGGAGTTCGACGGTTGTAAAGACAACTGATACTCTTCAGGGGAAATATTCTCAGGAATAGTAGAAGCTATGTAGATGTCTTCAGGAACTGACGAGGTCCTGTTTCACTGAGTATTGACAACAAGCATAGACGCAGCCACGCAGACAGTAGGTCTAACAGGTACTGATGTGACGAAAGGAGATGCTGTGAGAGGTGTCGATGGTGACATCCCTAACGAGGGAATAGTCGGCCTTGTGGACGGAGTTGATATTCCCATAGAGGCAACAAAAACCATGACCTGACTTAAAGACCTATATCTAGCTGGGAGCAAAGGACCAGGTGAAGACATAACAGAGGGTTCGGGGATGTCTTCAGGAAAAAGCTGGTAATCTTCGCCAGAAGTAGGGATTCCCTCACTAGAAGAAGGACTGGATGAGTCCATATCTGACCCTGCCGCGAGATCTTCTAAAAGACGATGGGGAATAGGAGGTATAACAACAGCTAAGAAAGGCGATCCCAATGTAAGAGGAGGGAAGTGTTCCCCTACTCCAAATCCAAACCAAACGTTGGATAAGGGCCAATTGAAGTCAACTATTCCTCCAAAGGGAAGTTCAGATATAACCGGTCCCCCATCGGGAAACTCAGATACAATGGGCTGCTGATACTCAGCAGAGGACTGAGAGACCTCTGATGAATTGTCTGTGTAAGGTCTACCAGTAGATGAAACTGAAGGTTCTGCCACTGTGATTGTAATGAAAAGAGGAAGAGATAAAAACAAAGACACACAGGCAAAAACCAAGGCAAACAACAACAGGCCGAAAAAATCAATCTCTAAATGGGCGTGTGATCATAGGTGATTAATTTTACCAGATTGAAACTGGAAATTTTACTGTTTCATTTTTTAAGAGTCCAGAAACAAGTAAAAGATGACTCTATCACTTTCAATTTGGAAACAAGCGTGAAAGGACAAGCGCTTGATGATCTTTTCAAATTTAATGAGTCAGTAAAGATCAAAATGACTACTCTGGTAATCTAGGCAAATGGGTGTACCAGATATCTGTGAACTACCATATACACCTTGGTTAAAAAATGAAAGAGAAATCAACCAAGGACTTGATGTACGTGCAGGTAATCTCCCTGAATGTTGTGTTCGGTGTATCACAGGTAAAAGGTGGCAGACTTGGCTTCCTACAGATAAAGGATATGAACCTAATGGGGTCTCCCTTTATATACGTGACGGTATGGGGAGCACAAGTCCATACTAGCGCTGTCTAAAGCCAGATGGCGAATGACAGCTACTAGTTTTAACGACGCTGGAACATGTCACTAGCCTAGACTTCTAGATATTCCGTTAATGTTTCAATGTTGCCTTAGGTTAATTTAATAAATTTTAGTTTATGTTTTAATTTCAGGCCCTATCAAATGTTGAATCTAAAAAATCCTCTAAATGCACACTACATGCCACAAAATATCACTTTGTTCAATGAAGAGCTATCTACGGGAGGGTTGAGAGCTTTTCAAATAACAAAAAAATGAGCACAAAAACATCTACTACTGTCTCTAATGCAAGCTAATGAAACTAGAAAACTTCTCTCTTAGAGTTATATAACACTAATAATGTGAAAGAGATTTCAATTTTCACTAGACTAATCAAAATGCAAATAAATTTGTTTTTGTATTTTTCAATGTTTTAGAGCAAATGCACTAAATGAATGAAAAAACTAATGAAAACACCAATTTGAGAAATAACAGTGAGAGAGATGAAACAAACAAGTTCACTCAAAACAAATGCACGCAATCAAAACTCAAACTGATGACGAAATCCCTCAAAATGAAGAAGAATCTTGAAAAATACTCACACAAACCGTGCAATCTAGGCTTGGATTGAGAGAAAGAAGAACTTGAATTAAAGAGAGCACAATCACTCAACTAACGCAATGGTACAATGGAATCCAGCAAAACGAATGGAAGGAAGAGAAAACAAAGTTGACCAAGAAAACAAGGACCCAAAACTCCCTCGGGAGGTTCAACACACTGAAGCACCTAGAAGCCCTAGGGCTAGAATGCAAGACTGATATTAAAGGGTAAACAACTGGAGGACAAGGGCCAGACACAGTCAATAAAGACTTCAGGGCACTCAAACAATTAGAAAAATGACACCAGGACCGAAAATCAAGCTCAGAGAGCCCAAAAGCAAGAAAACCCTAACACCAAACAGAGTTGGCGCGCCTGTTTGGCTGTAATCTGCGCCAAAACAACGTTGGCGTGGGGGCCTAACTAGCAACTAGCGCCAGTTCGCGTGACTGTCAAGCGGTAAACCGCGCCAATCGAGTTTACTATGGGAAAAGATGAAAAAAGGACAAACAGAGACTGGATCAGGTCTTCTGGGGGCTAAACAGGGGTTTCACACCAAAGGAGGCAAACCAGAAGAGAAAATAAATGAATCAAAAGCCAAAAGAAACCAAAAGAGAAAAGACTAAGTCCAATTGACTCCCTAGCGGAGTCGCCGGTTTTTTAAGGAGGTAAATCCCCTTTGTGGACAGAGGCGATCCCACTAGCCCAGATTGGATCTAGCAACAATCAAGTCACACAATGATGTTGGTTCCTAGTTACAAAAAAAACAAAGATCAAGATGAGTGCCTACCTCAAATCTCACGCAGTTGTCGTTGAAGAAAATATGACGCTTCTCGTTCCTCGCTTGACAGATCACGATCCTTCCGTTCGACACGTTCGAACACTTGTACACATGCAAGGAAACAATGACATATAACGTAAAATCTAAAGAATTTAACTATACATCAGTCAGAGAGGATATAATTCATTGCATAAAGAAATAAACACATGAATGGAACCAAAATCAGAGTCGCTTATATTATAAATAACAAAAGGTAGATTACAACCAAATGCTCTGACGCTATGATCTTCCTTCGGAGGGGCTGATAGCGGAGCATGTCTCAACAAAGCCTGTCGAGAATCTAGACGAAGCTCTCTCTCTTTGGCTTGGCTACGAATAGTTTCCCGGCTATAGTTTCCTTCCTAAAAGTTTAGCTAGCTTGCTAATGGAGAGGGCAAGCTTTTATAGAGGGAGGAAAGGAAGTTGGGATCCCTATAATCGTGGGATAGACCCTATCTCTAAGGAAGCTTCCATGATATGTGGAAAACCACTTCCTATACATGGAGATCCAGAGCCAAACTACCCAACTCCTTTTGATGATTCATTCAGGAGTTTGTTAGAATCAAAATTCTGCTATTTATTTTTAAAAAACATCCCTTAATAATATTGGCACGAGTGAAACACAGGGACAGAGCGCCAATTGGCACGCCCTCTAGTGTGGATTTCCCCCATTGGCACGAGGGATGAACTGGCTAGTCGCGCCAAGGCTAAAACATTTGTTTTTAGGGTTTTTTTAGAGGAAATGTTCTTTAGGGGAGTGTTTGTCCTTATGCAAGGGGATGCCATGAAGGTGGTTTCAGGTCATTTTAATATTCACAATTCACGAGAATAGTCCTCTAATGTACGGGACGAGGGATTGTAGGGACGGTGACAAAATGATGTGTAACAGCTTGGCTCTCAATAGTTGCCTAGCTATAGTTTCCTTCCTACAAGTTCAGCTACCAAGCGTTCAGCTATTCAGCCATTCAGCTATTCGGCCCATGTTCAACCATCACATCAATGGAAGATGGCTATATTTATAGAGGAGAGGAGGAGGTTGGGATCCCTACAATAATGGAAAGGAGGTCTTATCCCTTGGGAGGTTTCCCCATAAGGTGGAAACAAGAGGCCAAAGGAGGAAGGCCATGGTTATTTAGTCGAACCACTTCCTATGACTCATCCACGAAGTTGTTGTGATCGAAACTTCGCCTATTTTTTTAAAAAAATTTCCATAAGAAGATTGGCGCGGGTGCTTAACTGGGAAAGAGCGCCAAATGGCATGTGCTCAGTGTTAATTTTCCTCATTGGCGCGAGGGCATAACGAGCTATCAGCGCCAAGGCAAAAAAAGGTGTTTTTAGTGGTCTGCTCAGGAAATGGTCAACAAAGGGAATGTTGTACTCATGGAAAGGGATGAAATGATGGTATTTTCAAGGCATGAAACTTCCAATTAGTCACAAAAATGACCCTCCAATGTGCGAGATGGGGATTGCAGGGATAGTGAAAAATTACTGTGTAACATTTATATTACTTAATCACATCCTTAAAATGATAAATAAATCATTTATTTATTTATTATTTACAAATAAGGGGATTTGACTCAAGTCAAATTCCTTTTCCCTCCAACAAATATAATAAAATATTCCATAAAAGTTGGATCTTGATTTGGTTAATAATATTTTAATTATGCACCAATATATAGACTAACTTAATATTTTGTTATAAATAGAAGAGTTTTCCCATTCTTTTGTCACCTTTTGTTGCCTAAATATCACTTTGGATCTCAACTCTTGGTCTAGCTATTGATCCATTATCATAGTCATATTTTTCCATTTTTGTCTAGGTTTTCTACACCATCAAGAGAGAGGAATTCTAAATCTGAAGTGCTGAGGACTTACAAGAACCCATCCCATTGAGGAGAACATGGAACACCCTCTTGTGTTTTCCTCCCAGGTGCCATTAATAAAAATTTCATTGGAAATATTCTTGTCTTGTCTATTGGATCTATGGATTAAATCTTATTTTTCTACTATTTAATGTCTTCTAATGCATAGATCTAGATTTTTGCAGCATTTTTCTTGACCATCTAACTGCAGATATGAAGATATTAGCAGTCATTTCTGCTGTTAGCGCTGTTTGTTATGCGCAGCTAAATTGGTATTTTTTCGTACACCTCGAATCAAGATTCATACTAACACAAGGCTCCAACCTTGTCAATTTGAGGCACCAACCTCTAGGGCCCCAACCCTATCTTCCAAGGCTCCAACCTTGTCACTTTGAGGCACCAACCTCTAGGGCTCCAACCTGATCTCTGGTACAGGCTCTAACCTGGTCTCTTGAGGACTCCAATCCTCTAGGGCTCCAACCCTATCTTCCAAGGCACCGACCTTGTCTCTATGAGGCTCCCACCTCTTGGGCTCCAACCCAAAACTTCACTTCATCAAAATATCTTTGGTTATTCTTCACGGCTCCCAAAGTCTTCTTCAACGAGCCCTAAAAATATTTAGCAATGCGTTCACTTAGTCTCCACATCACTTCATCAATGACAACATTGTTCTTCACTTGAAGGTGTCATCACAACTCTTCATGGTACCCAAACACTTGTTTCTTCAAGGTTACATCACGAAGGCCTTCAAAAGTGCATCATGGTGTCTTCAATTAGCTAAGGTTTCTCAACAAGATGTCTTCACCGTATCCTCAACAAGCTTCTTGATGTTGGAATGAAAAGGATGTTCTCCTATAATCCTTCAGAAGTCTTCACTTCAACAAAGCTTAAGTTAACACAATCAACTTCAAACTCATGCACTCAAAATATGCTCTAAGACTTTAAGTCAGCAGAAATTTTCTTATAGGCTCCACAAATGTCTTTAGTAAAGGTCCAAACAAAACTCCAAGAATCCTTTAAGTGCTTTATGACTTCACTCGAGAATTCTTCAATGAAGCTGCTTAAGCCTGCATCTAATTGTCCTCAATAGGGTTATATGGTTCCTGAAGCAGCAACAGGACTGTCATAATACTCACTTGATTCTTTCCATATAAGCCCTTAATACAGTTAAAATCCTATGTCCAGTCCTTCAACAAGAGACTCGGACCTGTATGCTTAGAAAACACCTTTTAAACTTGATTAGCAACTTCAACTTGATTTAAATCAGATCTGAATTTTCAGGCATGGATTCAAGATCCTGTAGACTTTAATTTTGTGGTGTAGTCTGAGCTTGTATGGAGTACAATTCCTAGCTACGACAGGTCTGTGGTATAACTTAGCCACTTCAACAAGGATTCAAGCTCTTACAGTCAAAGTTATGGGCTGTAATGATGATTGTCTTGAGTTCCAAGGTATCATAGGTTGCTGTACTACAATTTATATCTAATTTCCACCACAGAATTAACCCAAAATGTCCACACTGTGATCTCCTTTTTTTTTTCCTTGGCCTCTTATCTTGCTGTTTTTTATTCCTGAAATAATATTCACCAAAATTGTTGATCAAATGAAGTGTTTTAGATGTCTATATATATACTGGTTTTGGAGTTATATGAATAGACACGTCGGTTGGGTGAAGGAGTATGAGCATACACAAGTTGGCTAGGAAAAAAAAATATATTTTTCAACTTAAAAATTAAATTTCTCACAAACTACTAGGAGTTTCGGGACAAATAAGGGCTCATTGGAAAGCTAAAATTATGCTCTAAAGGATGGTGAAGGTCTCACAAAGAAATTTTTCCTCTAATATGGTGAAACATATTTTTATTTGTGACTGTCATTAAATTTTATGCATAAAAAGTTTGGAACAACATGAGGAATGTTTGGGACTATGTGGCTTCTTCATTCTTTGGTTTCTTCATTGTTGTCAATGTCATCATAGGATCATAGAGTCATTATGTGGGAGTGCAGCATTCATGTAGCATCATGTATCAACAATTTCATCATATACTAGTATAGTCATATGTCATAGTGTAGCCTTCATTAATTTGTCAAAAGCTCCAAAGCAGTATTCCAATTATGTTCAAGTGTGGTCATTCTTCAAGAGTATGACGTCATCACGTGTATGACTTCATCAATTATAGTTCTCCACTTCAAAGGCTTTTATATCGGCATCTATGGTCTAGATCACCAATCAAGGCACATGATTGACACTCGAAAACATTATAGTTAGTTCAAGGACTTGTTTAGGCAAGACTTCTTCATTAGTGGCTTGACATCTTCATTGATGGCATCGTTATCAACCAAGAGTTATGACATCATCATTTGGAATCAGAGATCTCAAGAATATTGACATCTCAGTCAAAGTCATATTGACATCAATGACAACCTTGATTAACAAGACATTCCAAGAAAATCAGAAAGCTAAAATGTGATTGGTTAATTTATCAGAAAGGATAGTTACCCAATAAAAAATATAACCCTCAGGAGCCCCATTGATCAAAGGTATCGAGGTGTCGGGGAAATTATTCACGTTAGGGAAGGAAAATATTTGATACAACATAACAGAGACTTGGGAAAAAATGGGATGTGAGATAATCAAGCGAATACTGACCATTTTCCTCAGTTTTGTGCCTTTTTGAGTCTTTTCACCATTCTCTAATTGAATATGTCGGGTTCCCATGCTCCTTTATGAAGGCTTTGACATAATTCTCATTGTAAATTTTATGGGAATTTTGCAAGTGGTACAGGCTTATGAGGTATTTGTTGGTGAATGAGCCCATGACTGTTCCTTTTCTGGTGTGAATATGTCTCTCTGAGATGTCCAAGTTCTCTACCACCCATCAGATCATGTATGTATATGACAATAATCTTGCCCTTGCCGAAATTCTAGAGAGAAATGAGTTGGTTGCATCTCTCGGTTTGGCTTCTGATACAAGGGTTTTTTATCCTCTGTTGTTACTGTCCTAACTGTAACATTTGGACCTTCATGCTCAAAATATTGATATATGGCTTCCCAAGAAGAATGACTAGAGTCTATGGTACATACTATATCGAAGAACAACGCGGCTCCATGGATATTCTCCTCTATTTCTTCGATATACGGACATGTGGGTTATCATTGTGAATAATTCTTATTGGCCTTAGTCGATTTATTCATTTCCTTTGCATATTGAGAGTCCGAGCTCACCTAGAGGAAGAAAGTGCATATATTAGCAGTAAAACACTTAACGGGAGATCGAAAACAGAATAATAAAAATGCAACATTAAAACCTTTTGAAACCAATTGAGAAAACCAAAGTGTTGATTAATCCGAGTCTTTTATTTGTTCGAGGTCCATAATTATAACGTTAAATCATTTAAATGAACGGATGGTAGATCACATGAACAATTCCACATAAGGCATCAAGACGAAAGTATTGGAGGACACTTAAAATTATCTTACGATATAACAATGTTCCAATATGCCGAGATCCGAAATGACAAGATATGAAAGGAGATATCAAGGTAAATTGAATATGGAACCAGATATGAATAAGTGTCGAGATTCTGAGGTTAAAAGGGAACCTTAGAAAATTGATTCTCGTACTGTCTTTTATATAATTTCTACGATATATCGAAGGCCCAAGATCATCAACGGATGTGAGCACCATATCGGAATATCGAAAGTGTTAATAACTCCCAAATAATAATTTCTTATGAGATTTCTAATAGTGAGGTATTCGGGTGAGAAAATAAAGTGACACGTAGAGCTTAGAGAGGAAAATCTCGGGGAGGAAAATTTCGTAACAATTTAATAATCCATTATGATAGAAAAGTTCTGATACCTTAAACCTTTAAAGTTCGACTTTAAATATTCATAATAATTTAGTTCATTAGTCTTCTTTAGACTTTCTAAGGCATTTCATCTCTCTCGCTTTAATTTCATTTTCCATTTTATTATATGGCCTAGAAAAAAGATAAAAAAATGGTCCTCATTATTTTATTATTTATAAAGTAAAAATGGGGGGTTGTTGTTTTCCACAATAGATGGCCACCAATATCCACCTGGATCAACGAAGGTTGATAGCCTAACTATGGGGTGTTATGGTTTGAGGACCAATCTTAGAATTTAGATATCAATGAGTGGAAATGATGAGAGGGGAGATCCTACTTGAGAGTTACAAAGATACTTTATCTAAGGTTAAAAACGATGGCCCTAACAATGCCTTTCCATAGTTGGTAACGTACAAGGGTCCGAGTTACTCCTTCAGAATTTAAGAAATAGGAAATAGGCTCAAAATCCAATTCCACATAAATTTCAAGTTGCACGAAATGGCCCTATAGGAATTCCAACTTTTCTAACCGTTTTCAAGTTGGTATGCAAATTTGAATACATTCAATTAACCAATTAACTAATCATGAAAGATGCAAGGTTGCATACCTGCTCAGGAGAATTATGGTCCAATCATTAAACAATGTATTATCTCTAAACATTCAACACTATAGTTTTCATCCATAGCAACATGAATGTACCTAAACCTGCAGTTTACCACATTCTTTATGGTCTAATCAATTATCAACACAACCTAGGTGTTCATTCAGAAACATGAAAGTTATCAACTATTCATGAATAGGAAAATAAAATCCATAATCCAAGTATTCAAGGTTGATAATATTGTGTTGGGAATTATAGATCCTTTAGTAAAAAAACATAATTTTGTTGAGTGCATATCACATTCTATCCATGGCAACTAGTAAGAGCTTACGCCAAACCTAAGGTTTTTAGGGATAAACGTGGGAAGAAATTCTTGCAAGATGTTCACTAGGTCAAGGTAGGATATTTGATAATGTAAATGAAAATTTGTAATGAGAGTACCACAGGGATTTGCAATTTCAGGAGCTCCGGGAGCTGGACAGTAATGGAAGAAACCCTAGATTTCTAGAATGGTTGAAACCCTAGCGATTTCACTGGCGGTCGTAGCGGTGCAGTAGGGTGGACACAGTCAGTGCTTGCATGGGGGCGAGTGTCTGGTTGAAAACATGGCTAGGTGAATGCATACCACTTGGAAGTTTGACCTCAAACCTCATTGGGCTTCGACATTCCGACATATGGGCATTTTATTTTTGGTTTTTTTAATCACCGGTCGTTAGCTCTTTCATTTTTTCCACAGGGGAAGTCCGTGATTCCTGTTCCTACAGAGAGGTTTGTTGCTGTGCTATACATTTTACTGACGTCTCCCAGAATTTTAGCTGTCGCCTCTGGGTAATATTCCTTAATTAGCTTCAGCTAATGGGAATATTGATTTTGTTTTTAAAACTTAGATGCAGGAATAAATGGGCAAGGAGGTTCATAATTTTCTCAAATAAGAATAAAAATCCCTCATAGTGTGAAAAGGGATCATGAAATAACCAGATCAAGCATCCAAATGTGTGAACAAGGTCTAAAATATGTGGACAAGGTCAGGTTTGACCAAGTCAACATGATTTATTCTCAAAGAGTGGATCCTAAATAAATCCAGCTCAATGTGAATGAAAATCAAGCTAGCTAGCCAAAATGAAGACACCTTGAGTGTGAAAGGAGACAAGGCATGAAAACTCAGTCAAGGATGAACCTATCAAGATTGATCCAGTCAAGCTTGACTAAATCAAACTGTGCTATAAAAGGATTACCCTCACTAATGGATACAACGTAATTGTGATGGAGGAATCTTTGCATGGAAGCAACCTCCTAGTGGGTGGGACCTTTGGTGAGGAAGCTCATCAATTATATAATGAGAGGAGATGGAAAGAATATGGAGATATTGGAGATTATATTTTTATGTGGTCTTCTTAGACTTCCTGCATACTTGGCTGTTTAGCTAAGTTGCTGCATTGCTTAGTGCAAGGGTTTTCCCGGGTGGGGATTCCCTACTCTTTCTTGGAGATCTTGTTTGAGAAATATAAGAGGAGACTCCTGATCTGAATTTTACACTACCTAGTGTTCGGAAAATCACTTAACTTTAGCAAAAATGTAGTCCCTTCAGAAAACTGTGTTATTTCTTAAGGTGTGCAGTGGGAGGGGTCAAAACCCCATTTTGAGGAGCTAGTTTCCCAAGAGGAGGATCAACCTTTCTTTGGGAGAGCTAGAAGAATAGTATACAACCATTTATTTGTATGTCCAGCTATTATTATGCAGATCTTCAGCTATACAGCGTGATTCAGCCACAAATTTGCAGCAGATTTCTTTTTTATATCTTTTCTGTCAAGAAACCTTTGCCGGGTCTTCTTGGATCTGTATAAAAGAGATTAGATCTCTGATTTTATGCCTCATTGAGTAATATAATAAGAATATATGATTTATTTCTTTATTTTCTGAGTTTTACTTCCATTAGACTCTGCAGTCTCTTATGCAGCAACTTCGGTGTTTTGGCAATCTTGGGGTTTTGTCAATTTTAAGCTGTTTTGAGCATGGGAGGCCTGTTTAACTAGGCTAAAGGCATTTGTTTCTGAAACTGTTTTGCATGCATGTCATATATTGTCTATTCTATGGGACACAAACGTTTTTTTTCACTGTTATAACTCAATATTCAGAAAATAACATTTTTGGGGCCAAAATTGCTGCTTTTCCCCACTTGGTGACATTGTTTAAAGGCAGAGTTTGTTGCTGTGATTGTTCTATGGAAGCTATGTGTTTAAATACATTATAGGAGTTGATCACTTGCTTCTCTCCAACTTTGGAATATCTTGAGATATTCCACTTGTTGTAGAAAATCTCGCTTTTGGGATATTACAGTCCAGCGGGACATACACTTTGCGTTGGGTGGAGGTAAGTCTCATTTTCACTATTACTCACTATGGGGTTACTGTGTTTTGTTTACGGTGTCATTTCTACTGTGCCTGTCAGAAGTGTTTAGCCCGTGAAGTTTTTTTGGGTTTTCTCTTTTATGCGTTTGGAAGCCTAGAACGAAGTTTCTTTGTTCATAAGTTGTTCTCTTTGTCAAGGGAAGATACATGGTTTATTTCTTGTGAGTTTACTTAGTGACTGTTACCGAAATGTTAGGGGTTTCCTGATGGTTCCGACTTTTCTACAAAATGGGTAAGGAGAAGGAGTTTGTTGACATGGAGCCGATGGTTGAGGATATACTGTTAGTATGGGTGTTGGAACTGACAAAGAAAAACCTAGCAAAGGTTTGCCTCCCAGCCCGATCACATATTGAGAGAGTTGGGGAGGAGAAGCTGAGGTGGAACCCTATGGAGGGGTTTTTTTCCCTTAAGGGGGTTGACCTCAAAACCATATCCCCAAGAGTGACTGACAGACTTGGGTCAACCTATCTTCTAGTTTCGATAGGGATGGGGGCTAATAGAGTTTTTTCGATTACAACTCCTGTGGAAATAAAAGGGTGTAAAAAACCATGTACCCCCCTTGCTCTTCTTCATTTAGGTGGTATGAAGGACATATTTTTTGGAGCAGGTGGTGAAGGGAAGGTGGGTTTTGATACAAGCTTTGGAGTCGGGGCTCCGAATATTTATGAGGTCGAAGTTGGAGGGTCATCCTGGCATGTGAATACTGAGATCTTTGTCTCCATCTTGGGTAACAAATCTCTCCTTCAGGAGGGTTTTACTGTGAAATGAGATACTAGGCCCAAAGGCTCAAAATGGGTTACCCAAGATGGTTTTGGTAGTTTTACATTCAGAGGATTGAGTGGCGGACTCTCGGTCGAGCCAGGGTTTTTCAGTGAAAGGGAAAGTGAAAAATTTGCAGAAGGTTGTCCTGAAATTTGGGTAGGAGGAAATGGGGCCCCGAAATTTGGTGTTTTGGCTCCTTTTCTGAGACTGGAACGAGACAATGTTCTTCTAGGGTGGGGGGGGGGGGGACCCCTCTAATAGCACTATGCAGGGGGAGGCTTTGGGAGGTCATTCTAAATCATCAAAGTTTTCTTTGAAATTTGATGGTCAGGAAGGAGTCAAGAGAAAGAAAGGGAAAGTTATAAAGGAGAACTCTGAATGCCCAAATTTGGTTTTCAGGGTAGACCTACATTTTAACAGGGTTATTGTGGCATTTGAGTCTATTCTAGTGGGTGGAGTTAGAGGGAAGTTTTTCTCTGCGGAATATATCTCGAAATGGATTAAGAGGAGTTGGGATGAAGCTCCTGATAGGGAAGTGGAGGTTATTACCCTGTCTAAAGGGTGGTTCATGGTGAACTTCAAGAATGCAACGGCTTTGGAATGGGTATTAGAGAGACAACGGGGTTTTGGCATATCCCCAATCCTTTTTGAGAAATGGACTCCATTATTCAATGAAAATAGAGAGAGGGTGGATGAGATACATGTGTGGGTTATAATTCCAGCACTTCCTCCACATTTCTAGATGATGGAGGTTTTTCGGGAAATTGGAAATATATTGGGGTCTTTTCCAGAGGCGAATATGTCCTTTCTAGAAACTCGATCCAGAAACACTGCATGAATAATGGTTAAATTGGCTCCCAGAGAAGGATTGATTATGAATATTATACTGAACATGTATGGTCATGCTACTGAGCAGTTGATTGATTATGAAAATTTTCCCTTCTGGTGCCACATATGTCACAAGATGGAACACCTGGCCCGAGATTTCCCACTTGAATTCAACAAAAGTAGGAGACAAAAAAGCGGTACAAATCATGGCCCACTAATTAGACATAAAGTCATTCATCAGGAGGAGCTAGATGACAAGTTGGGAGGGTAGGCTATGGATGGAATCCCTCACATAGTTGAAGAGACACACAGGGAGGACCCGACCACTACAGAAAGATAGGAAATGTGGGATGCAAAAATGGAGCCTAGACAGGAGTAGATGGCGTCCATCCCTGTTGATCCAACGTCAGATTTAGTGGGTACTACCCCTTTCCCCTACTCTCCTGCTTTAAACTCTTTTGATCTTTTATTAAATTGTATGAGGATGCCTGGTCCTTCCATGCAGAATCCAAATTATTCACTCTGTGTTAGCAACATTACTTTGGCTATAGACAACATTATAAATAATATTCCTAAGCTTTCCATTGACACTGTCCCCTACAACCTGAGACCCAGAGAAAATAAAATGTTGGATAAGGAAATGTTTGGAGGTCTAGGAAAATCGACTCCTATTGATAAAGTAAAAAGAATGAGGGGGAGAAAATATGATCTATCTAAAGCTCAGCTAAAATCTATAATTGATATTTTTGATGGTAGAAAAATTTCCCTCAAAGGGGCGTTTAGAGTAGCGGTTTCCCTGGATCTAGTGACTAAATGATTGTGTTATCATTTAACTGTAGGGTTTTGGCTAGTGAACCCAAAAAACTAGCTTTTAAAAATCTTATTTTTCACTATAAAACAAATGTCTTATTGTTGTAAGAGACCTTGGGAGCTGGAGAAAAAATATCAAAATTCCTCTCTTCTTTCCTGCCAAGGTGGTCCTTTGTCACCTCTGATGTTAGGGGGAAGTCTGGAGGTTTGACTGTAGGTCTAAAGAACGGAACTGACAAACTAAATAATTGCTGGACCTCTGAGATCCTGATTGGGATGGAGGTTTTTTCCATGGAACTCGTCTCGAATTTCACTTTAGTTAATATTTATGGCCCTTGTTCTGACAGAGTGGGGTTTTGGAATACTCTCTTAGACAAATATTACATGAAAGGTTCGAATTTTAGTGTGGGAGGTGATCTTAATTTCTCTCTAGGAATATCGAAGGCTTGGGGTTTGAATGCCAGGATAGGCCCCCTTGTGAGTTTTTTTCTTAAAACATCAAGGGAAGGAAACCTGATTGATTAAAATATGATCAAGTCAGTTCCTACTTGGAGAAAAAAATCAGGCGAGGGAGGCTCGGATTGCAAAAAGGTTGGACCACTTTCTATTGAGTGATGATTTTGTCAATAATGTTGCTAGCTTTTGCCAATGGGTTGGCATGGGAGGTGAATTAGACCACTCCTTGATTTTACTGGAGCTGGTTGGTTCGAATAAGAAGCCAACCTCACCTTTAAAGTTTAATGCAGGATTGTTCAAAGAGGGGACTACCATAATTGGTGATTGACACTTGGAGACCTTTTTGTGTAAATGAGGGTGGTTCTTATGCCCAGGCTCTAGTTAACAACTTGAAGAATAGTAAGAAGGCTAATATAACCTGGCATAAAGACAAGGAGAAGAAAGATTCTAAACCCCTTCAGGGTATTTCAGAATCTCTGGAACATATGTATGGAAATGGGGATGAGGGTTTTCTGGATGAAGCTTCGAGAGGTAGGATCAAATATCTTGAACTCAGGAGACGGAAAATATTGAGTGACAATGAAGAAAAATGGAGGTTAAAAAGTAGATCCATTTGGCTTGCTACTCGTGAAGAGAACACAATTTTTTTCCACAATTATGCCAAAGGCCGAAAGAACTTAAATACCATTTGGGAACTTGAAACTCCAGAGGGAGGTATGGAAAAATCTTTCAAAGACCTCTCAAATTTGAGAAAAACATATTTTAGTAATCTTTATGATGAACATGGAGGGGTCTCGATTGGGGAAATCATATGAGTAGCAGAAATTTCCCTCGTTATGCTGATGAGGAGGAAAATATCCATCTATTCGCTCCGATGGAGAAAAAATAAGTTGAGTTAATTTTAAAGGCCATGCAAAAAGATAAAAGCCCTGGTCCGGATGGTCGAACGGTGGAATTTTTTCAACATTTTTTCGATTTGATGGGGGACTCCATCATGAATGTGGTGGAAGAATCTAAGACACTTGGTAACATCCATGATGCACTCAAGTCAACATTCTTGACTCTCATTCCAAAGAAGGAATCTCCTATCTCTTTCGATGAGTTTAGACCTATATCCCTTTGTAATTGTATTTACAAAGTCATTGCAAAAACTATTGTTAATAGGTTAAAGCCCATATTATCTAAATATATATCTAAAGAAAAGTTTGGTTTCCTGGATGTCAGGAAAATTCATGAAGCCATTGGTGTGGCTAAGGATACTCTTCGTAGTATTAAATTATCTCACAAAAACTGTATGATTGTGAAGATTGACCTCTCAAAGGCTTATGATCGTATCAACTGGCTCTATTTAAGGCTTATTCTTACTCATCTAGGCTTCCGCATAGATTTCATCAACTGGAACTTGAGCTATATTACTAATGTGTCTTTTGTTGTTATTATTTATGGGGCAACCTCTCCTTTCTTCCTCAACAAAAGAGGGCTGAGACAAAGCTGTCCCCTCTCCCCACTGCAATTTCTCTTGGCTGCTGAGGGTTTCAGTCAATTGATTCATTAGGTTAGGAGAGTCGGGGATTTTGGGGGTGTTGAAGTGGCCACAAATATTTTTATATCACACCTCATTTTCTTAGACGACATCCTCTTGTTCTGTAATGGGAGTAGACTAGAGATTTAGAACCTTAAAATCATGTTGGACCTTTTTATGAAGGCTACGAGTATGACTATAAAAAATCAAAAGTCATCTCTCACACATGAGGGCATTTTGGTGGCCTATTTGGCTTGGAATTTCACCTTCTCCCTTTCAATCAGTCCTCTTTTGGTAATTGCATCAAGTACCTGGGGTACTTCCTCAAATGAGACTCTTATCGCAAAAAATACTAGTATTGGCTAGTTTCAAAGATTGAAAAGAGGATAAATGTCTGGAGTCACAAGTGGCTCTCTAGGGCAAGGAGAATGGTTCTTATTAAATCAGTTTTGATGGCTATTTCAGTGTACTGGTATGCTCTGGCATGGGTCCCCATAGGTATTATTCACAAAATTAGAAGTATTTGCAACAATTTCTTATGGTAAGGGAAGGAGGATAAGAAAATCCTCCCTTGGGTGGCTTGGGAGAAAATTTCCAAACCAAAGGAGTGGGGTGGTTGGGGTATCAAACATCTCATACATTTTGCTACGTCTCTAGCTACAAAATCTGGCTGGCATGTCCTAACAAAAAATAACTTCTGGACGTCGGTGGTAAAAAGAAAATATATCAACCCCACCATATTTGATGATTGGATTAGGCTTCCGGAAAAAGATACTTGCTAAGTATCCATGATATGGAAGGTTACGTTGTCATCGCTTGGTTTGATGGAAAAAGGCTTGGCATGGAGAATTGGAAATGGCGAGTGACCACATTGGTTTGGACCCTTGGGTGGGTTGCAATAACAGGTACATTCTTTCAGATGGCTTAATGGAATCCCTTCATCATAGAGAGATAAAATCTCTGAGTCAGATCAGTGATCCAGAGGGTACCACTATTTGGGCACAGGCTTGGAAAAATGAATAAATTGTTCTTGATGACTAGTGGGGGCAGGAATGACAGGGTTATATTCTAGAACTGGACCACTCTGGTGTCTATATTAAATACTCTGAAGATGCTCTTTTTTGGGTTCACTCAAAATCTGGAGTTTATTCCCATAAAGAAGGTTATGCTAAAATTATGAAAACAAATGAAATGGGGGATAAGGAACAGTGGTTCAAGGCGTTGTGGAAACTGGAGGGCCCAGAAAAATCTAAAATCTTCTTCTGGTGCAACTTGAGGCAGAAGGTCCCCACTTGGGATATTCTCCAAAAAAGGTTTATGTATGGTCTTGGCTGGTGCTTCCTATGCAAAGAGGCTGAGGAAACTATTGACAATCTATTCCTTTCTTGTACCTTCTCCAGGAAGGTATGGGATTTCACACTAGCTCTCTGCAACATTGATGGTAGCTGGAGAGGTGAAAATTATTGTGAGGCATGGAAATATGGTGGGAAAATTGTAAAGAGCATGTTTACATATGTATCCCTCTCATTATCTCTTGGGGTATTTGGCTGACCAAAAATAAAGGTGTTTTTATGGATACTTTAACATCTCCTGCTCTTGTGACGACTGAGTGCACTGCTATCTTATATTTCTCGCCCTCGACCAACATATCAATTAATCCTAGGAGGGTTAGGATTGAGGTTATTGATTATGAAATTCCTTGGGCCTTTTTTGATGGGGCTGTGGATCATGGTTCCTGTGGTGTTGGTATAAATATTCACATAAATCACAACTCTTTCCTGGCAGATTTTGTGGGTCTTGGTGATGGCACAAACAACTTTGCTGAATTACAAATGCTAAAAATTCTTATCTGTTGGCTTATTCATCTGGGAATTGACTCGATCCAAATATTTTTGGATTCTATGAATGTTATAAACTGGTTTAACAACTCTCAGATATGTCAAAGATTTTTATTAATTCCTATTCTTTAAGAAATATGGGCTCTAAAAACACATTTCATATTTATTTTTGTATGCCATATTTACAGGTAACAGAACAAGGATGCTGACCATTTGTCTAAAAATGGTCTTTGACAAGATTCGGGCACGTGGAAAATAAAGGAGAGAAATGGTATGGTGGTTTGTGTGTCTAACACTAGACCATAATGATTGCTGCTCCTTTTTATTTCATTTATATGCTGATATTTAGTTTCCCTCCACCCATGTTATATCTCCTCAAGGCATTTTTGTACAAAGCTTATATATTTTGAACTGAATGTATATACTAATCTAAAAAACATATTATGCTATGGTTAATATTTTGGACATATACTGCTTTTTCTTGGACTATGTTTGGGCTGTTTTCTCTTTTGAGAGGCCTGCGTATATATTCTCATGTGGATTTTGTTGTAGGGTGTTTCTCCAAATATGGAGGCCCTTCTAGTTTATTTTTTGATCTCATGTTTATGCTTTAACTCCCACTGACATGATGTTTACACTTTTCCTGGTCTTGGGAAGTGGTTCATCGACATTAGTTTTTTATTGGGCTCCATCTAATTTTGGATGCATCTCTTGGTTTGGCCCTATTCTATGGGCGATGAATTATTATGGAATGTTACGGCATATACGATGTTAATTTTTTTGATTACTTATAAAAAGTTCAATTATATATATATATATATATATATATATATATAAATTTAATTTAATTAATTTATTTTTTCTGTGGAAAAAAAATATCACATTCTATCCCTTAGGCATACAAACCAAGTGAAAGAGAACATTACACATTTTTAACATATCACTATGTTAGACACAATGGAAACCAAGACACTACTAAGAGGGGGGGGGGGGGTGTGAATCAATAGTGTGATCAAATCATACAACTCTTTAACAATTAACACTTTTTTAATCACTTTAGAAACTACTCATGTAATCTGCATCATAACTCAATCATGTAAAACATAACATCATAATAACTGTCATACACATGTGAAAAATATATAATAGATCAATATTCTTTTTATTACAACAACTTGCTATTACGTCATTGCCCCACAAGCTTCCACTTGCAGGTTTATCAATTGTTACTAAAAGGAATTTCTATCCCTTCTAGTTTACCAAATACCACTGAAATGGACTACTACCCCTACTTGTTTATCAATTTTCATTGCAAAGGACTGCTGCCCCTACAAATTTATCTGTTTTCATTGAAAGGGACTACTACCCCTGATCTGCAAGCTACCACTTGCTTGACCTCCCTAATTCATCTTCATCCATTTTCACACTAAAATCATGAAGGCTACTTCCTTCCATAAACAAATAAATTTCTCACCGCAACCACTCACCACAAACATCATAAAATCACCTTCAAGGATCTCTTATCACTGAAAAATCTGTTGTACACACTGGAAACGTGAATCCTTAGCAATTACTAATTTTCACCATAAAATCATCTTTGTTGAATACATAAAAACACCATTCAACAATTCTTTCTTTGCCTTCTCAAACAATTTTTAGATACCAAAATTGATCTTTGATTCATGCCTGATGCATAATAACATTATGCATCTCATTGCACCAAAAACCTCCATCTTTGTTGTTTGATTCTTCTTATAAACGATTTTGGATTGATATTTTTGGTTCTTTTGAACTTTAGTTATCTTTCACTTGACACTTGCATAAATATTTATATTTTCCTTTGACCCGTTTCAAACATGTCTTCTAAATGTGGTCTTCAAGTCTTCAACCACTACTTACCTGTATCTATAAGAAAAACCTAGTTTAACTGCTCAATTTTTTATTCTAAAATTTTATCAGGCTTTAGTAGAGGTTTTATAAATTTGGATAACTCCAAATTTTGCTAATGCACTAAATATGCCTCTAGATTTCTTGTTCCCCTCCAATCCACTACCAACACATCCATGTATTTTTTATATTACTTTTATTAATGTTGGTTTGGTGGATTAAACACCCAAACATGGTGCATAACGCCAAATTTTAACATGCTTCCGACGCGTTCATAAATAAGCGTTAATTGTTATTTATGTCCTCTGCTAGGCCCATCATGCTTTTTTCTAGCCCTAAAGGGATTTAATCAATATTGTAGATAATCTTTGGGCCCGAGCGCTTTATATATAAAAATGCCACATACAACCTTGCCTCCACAACATTTCCTAGTTGTGTGTCATCTCAGCTCTTCCAAACTTTGCCTACTCTTGTTTCTTCTAATGATGGACCTTCAAGATGAGGTGTCCCATGGGAAATATGAGTTGTAGTGCTTCCACCAATCGCGTTTTTTTTACCTGCTGACGTCCTCCTAGTGCATGGTCATACTGACAGTTCTCATTTGCACATGTTGTCAAAATATCTGGGGAAAATTCATCAAGATTAGATGTTATGAGGTCTCCACCATAGGCCAATCACATATGATTTCACTGCTATGTTATGCTCTCAAAGTATAGAAGCTTGACTAGTTTACACAAGGTTGGGAGATAGGGGTTGGAGTGATTTCCCTACTGTGTACCTGAATCAACTCCCGAAGGCCCAACCTCCAACTAGGCTGAAGTCTTAAGTTCCAACCTCCACCGAATACACCATTGAGTTTGGAAAAACACCAAACTTGCACCATTTTGATCCTACACCAACTTTAGTCGTGAAACCTTTGACTTTGGGGTGTTTATATTTGACTGGAAATAACTTCTGATCTAAGAGGCCATTTGCAAACTTCTATATATCGTTGGAAATCTATTTCCAAGATCTATCCATCAAAGTGCTTTCAAAAAACACTTAAAGTGACATTTTGAACTAGATTTAGATCCAAAATTTTTGCACATTTACCATATTTATCAATACCTTTGACATGCTCGTCAATCTTCCTGTGACACCAATGATCATGGATACTGAAAAATAACTCTTTTGACATCATCTAATGAAAACACCTTTATCAATTTTGGACTGTGTGCGTTCCTGAGGCTGCTGCACACAACATATCATCGTGCACCCTAGCTGCTCATCCCTCTTGCCACCCTTTCCACTGGAGGGGGATCCAATCCCCTCCCTCTTCCTCATGAGGTGAGCACATTCAAGGCCCTGGTGGCCTCTTGGAGCAAACGACCTCCTACAACAATGCAGCTAAAATTTGTCAAAAAAATGGACAGTATCCCCTCGGTGGCTCTATCAGAAGAAGAAACATGTAGATCTGCCTTGAATCTCACAAAGAGAGGCCTCATAGGGTAGTTCACGGGCCTATGGCCATCACCCAAAGTAGTGGAATACTGGGTTTAGAGGAACTGGATCCCATTAATCAAAGAAGGTATGAAAAGTTACTTTATCGACAAAGGCTTCTTTGTGTTTGTTTTCGAAAGTGAAGAGGATAGAAGTGTCATATTTAGGAATGAACCATACTTCATGGGGACGCAAGGCCTATACATAAACAAGTGGTCACCTAACTTTGACCACTCCTAAGACGTGCCCTCTTCAGTTCAAATATGGGTGCGTCTTCCTCACCACCCACTGCACTGATAGAACCAAAAGTCCCTTCAGATTATTGGCAATACCGTAGGAAAATATATTGACCAAGTTGTAAGAAAATACCAGTACTCTTGTGCCTGCATCTACGTCGAAGTATATCTGGAAGAAGGGCCTCCAGAAGAAATCAAACTAACAGTTTCCAATTCGTCCCATGTTCAAGAGCTAGATTATGAAAAAATCCCTTTCAAATGAAGAAATTGTCACGGTTATGGACACTTCACAAGACATTGCAAGAAAAAGGCTGAGGAGCAGAATGAGAAAAATAAGGGTGAGAAATGGACCCTAGTCCAGAAATCAACTCAGTCAAAATCAAGTGGGAAAGGTATCAGAAAGGGGAACACCACTAAAATTTAGATCAACAAAGATAGGAGCTCCATCCCCATCTCAGATGAGGCCTCAATCCCCAATGACAAGGAAAGAACCCTTGCAAACCCTCCAGAATCAATCCCGGACATCGTAGAATACGATGTGCCTCCCACCTCTAATAAATATGGCAAAGAAACAATACTTATTGGAGAATCTCAAGACAGGACTTCCAACCCTTCATACACAGAAATCACAAAGAAAAAGCCGATAGACAACTCCTGCTCCTCAGTGGATGAGACCTTTGAGAGACCTTCCAAAAGAGCCGGAAGGAAATCTCATAAAGAAGTCAGGGAAGAGGAAGCAGAAAGGCTAAAAATGAAAGGAAGCCAACCCACAATAGAGATGTCTATTAGGAGAAATACCAGAGCAAGGCCTCCCAAGGGAGGATTAATTAACCCCTCCCCCAGTAAATAATGCGTCTAGTCTCTTGGAACTGCAGAGGCTTGGGGAATCCATCGAAAATTGAAGCCATCAAAGACCTCTTGAAAATAGACCCCCCATACATTCTCATGCTCCAAGAGACTAAAATCAAAGGGCTTTCCCTTCTCAAAATCATGAAGTTGAAGTCGAAGAAAAACGCAGGCAAAGCAGTAAGCTCAAGGGGCTCTTCAGGAGGATTAACTACTCTATGGTCTGATGAACTCTTCCATCTGAACAACTCCTTTGACACCCAACACTGGATCTTCACTGAGCTAAAGCATCTCATAAGTAAGTTTACCTTTGCCGTATTCAATATTTATGTCCCTGTACTTTATGCTGAAAAAAGAGAGTGTTGGAACTCTCTTTCTACCTTTATAGAGCAACACTCCCCAATAATATCATTCTGGCTGGTGATCTAAACACAGTCCTGAAACCAAGAGAAAAGAGGGGAGGTAACATCAACAGAGATCAAATGCTACCCTTGGTGTAATATCTTATACAGCAGTGGGATCTCCTTGAATTCAACCCTGTGAGAGGCCTTTACACCTGGGCCAACAACAGAATCGGGGAGGATCACATTTTAGCCCGCTTGGAAAGATTCTTAATCTAGGGCACATTGATGATGGAAAAAAGATAATCTCAAAAAAAATTCTCCCTAAAATTACCTCGGACCACAAGCCCATTCAACTACTTGTGGAAGATGAAGAAGACTTGGGCCAAATCCCCTTTCTGTCCAGCCCTCTCTGAATTGAAAGAGAAGGATTCTTTGAAACTATACGAGCAGCCTGGGCCAAACCAATCATCGGGTCTCCAAGCTATGCGTGGGAGAAAAAACTTAAGGCTACATAGCATGCCCTGAAAGAGTGGATAAGAAAACCCATCAAAATCCAACTAGTTAGAGAAAAGAAGTAGTTCAGTCTTTGGAGACCCTGCAACTGGAAATGGAAAGAAAAAATATCACTTCTGAGGTGCTAGACAAAGAGGTGAAAGCCCAAATCTCCTCCTATCACTCCTTCTGCATGGAAGAAGAATATTGGAGAATCAAATCTTGCAGCCTGTGGTTGAAGGTAGGGGATCGGAACACCTCCTTCTTCCACTACCAATACAGAGCTTTCCTCTCCCATAATCACATCATAGAAATCACAATAGCTGAGGGACAAATTTGAAAAGGGTTTGACCAAATCAAAGCAGCAACAGAAAGTCATTTCAAAAACCTTATGGCCCTGGGATAGATGGAAGTGAAGAGGAAACAACAGACCTTCTTTCAAACATCCCCCATCTTTTCAGTCTAGAAGACAACCTCACCCTCACTAAACCCTTCTCAGAAGAAGAAATTATCAAAGTCATCTGGTCTATGCAACCCGACAAGGCCCCTAGCCCTGATGGATTCACGATCCACTTCTACAAAATTTGCTGGGATATAATCAAATCTGACTTGCTAAAAATGATAAAAGGATTCATAATAAAAGAAAAGGTAGGGGGAGGCATCAACTCAACCTTCCTGACCTTAATCCCGAAAGAAGTCAATCCTTAAACCTTTGGCAGATTCAGACCCATCTCCCTTTGCAATGCCTCCTATAAAATTCTTTCCAAACTCCTAGCAAAAAGAATCAAACAACTACTTGGGAGAAAATCTCAAGCTCCCAGGGGGGTTTTGTTGAAGGCAGACACATCTTGGACAATGTAATCCAAATGCAAGAAGCCATCCATTCCAGAAAGCAACGAAAAGATAAAGGGATGCTGATAAAACTAGATATGGCTAATGCATTGACAGGGTCAATCTCTCTTTCCTTCACAAAGTCATCATCTCCTTTGGATTCTCCCCTCAGTTTGTCAACCTTATAAAAGCTTGCACACAAAAGCCCTGGATTGCATTGTTGGTCAACGGGTGCCCTGCATCATATTTTCAATCTCAGAGAGGATTGAGGCAAGGCTGTCGTCTTTCCCCTTTCTTGTATATTCTGATGGCAGACACCCTTAGCAGAATGCTCATTATGGAGAGGAATGCTGGGGCTCTCCCTGGCATAAGAATATCAAATGGCTTGGACCCCATAAACCACACCTTCTTTGCAGACGATTCTCTTCTTCTCGGAGGAGCCTCTACTAGAATTGAAAAAGCCTTCGACTCTATTCTCAAAAGCTACTTCAGAGTCACCGGAGCACTAATTAATGAAATAAAAAGCACAGTGAATGGATGGAATGTGGAGCAGCATGAGCTTACCCACATTGTGAAACACCTTGGATTGGTTGGATTTGCCCAATGGGAGAAAATAAAGTACCTGGGATTTCCTTTAACAATTAGGGTCAACAAAATATCTCTGTGGGCATAAATTATTAGTAAATTAAAATCCAAAATTGCCTCCAGGGGAGGTCATTGGCTCACCAAAGGAGGAAAACCGATCCTCATTAAAATTGTGCTGTCTGCACTCCGTATCTACCAAGCTTCCTTCCTCTTGGCTCTAAAAAACATAATGGATTAGATCTCCAAGCTCTTGTGCGAATTCCTTTGGTAGGGAGGAAAAGGAAATTAGCGAAAATTTAATTTGGAAAACTGGGAGCTTGTGAAATGACCAAGTGAGGACGGAGGCTTACAGATCCGTGATCCTTCCCTCGCTAATCTTGCCTTGGGATGTAAAATCCTATGGAAAATGTACACCGATCCAAAACACCCTGTCAGCAAACTTCTCAGAATAAATTACACGCATGGACCCCCTCTCAGATCACTGCTGGTAGAAAACACAGTGACTAACACACATGTATGGAATCTATGCCATAAAAACTTAATTTTTTTTAAGAGAAATATATATCGCATCCCAGGCAATGGAAGGAGAATGAAGCTATGGGAAGATTATATAATGGGCCATGACCCTCTCTCGATTAACGAAGAAATAAAAGAGCTGTGAGAGTGGCTGATCCACGAAGGCATCACCAGTTTACACGACATCTCCTCCTGGGACAGAAATTGGAATTGGCAAGGCTGGGATCTCTTCAGAGCGCCAGATCACCTGCGCCATCAACAACTAATCCTCACAGAAAAGTTGACTAATTCCGATCCTGTGCACAAGGATATGGCTGATAGCTGGGGATGGGGCCAATCCGACGTTTACACCACAACTACAGGATATTGCGCTCTTCAACCACGAAAATATTGAAACCAGCCTCCCAAGTTTTGGAAGTAGGTTTGGGATGCTTTCGGACTCCCCAAAGTGAATTTATTCTTTTGGAATCTAATGCATAAAAAAGTGCTGACAAGGGATAATCTAGCCAAAAGTAAAATCGCTAGCCCTCACAGGTGTGTGCTATGCAGAAATGATAGTGAAAATTCGACCCACCTCTTCATTGACTACATATTTGCAAAAGAGGTATGGGGCATCATCCTTAATGATATATAGGTTTCTACTCCACATCACAACTCAGTGGAAGAGCTCTTTTCTTCCTGGAACCAGTGTTATCCTCACATCATCCCCAAAAAATTCCTTTGGCAAAGAGTTTGGCTCTCCATCCCCAAATATGTTTGTTGGCATATATGGCTGGCGCGAAATGAGCAGATATTCAATGAAACTTCTTGTCCTCCAAAAAAGGTTGTAGCTAAAGCCAAATATCTTCTCCTCGAATCAGTGCAATAACAACCTCACAAATAAGATACTTCACTACTTCCTAAAGAAAAGAAATGGATGGAATCCCTTGTCCCTCAAGCTAGGAAAAATCATTGGTCTCTCCCTCCATAAACCCTGAATGGCAAAAAAGAGAACTTGATGACATTTTTCAAGAGTGGTGGAGGAAGAAAAACAAAACTACAATTTTTTTTTATGGTGCATCCAAGGGAAACCCCGGGGCAACAAGCGCAGGTTCCGTTATCTATTCCTCAGATGGAACAGGAAGAGATATTTTCTGTTGGGGACTTGGGTAGCGAACCAACACCCAGGCAGAGATCTTAGGCCTCGTAAAAGCCTGCCACATTGCACTCGTCAAAGGTATCAAATAATTCCAAGCCTTCGGAGACTCAGAAATCCTCATCAAAAATCTCAACACGGAGGAAAAATTCAACAACGCAGCCCTCAACAAGACATTGCGAAGACTAAATATAATGCTGCTCGACTTCACCTCCTATAAATTCTTTCACATCCTCAGGAAATCAAACATCGAAGTGGATTTCATGGAAAACAAAGGATGCCTTCTCTCGAAAGGATATCTCAGTATAAATGAAGAAAGACCTCTCCAAACTTGCATACCATGAAAGGAGAAAAAATTTCTTTTGTATAAGAAAGTTGGCTAGCCACAATGTATCATTGGTTGTCTTGGCCTCGGCCCAACCAAATCTTTCCAAATAAGTAAAACACACCCATCTCAGTTAAAAAAAAACACCTTTATCAATACTTATTTGTCATTAATTCAATTCCATCAACACCTTTGACATCAATGACACCTTTAAAATCCGTGCTTGCATCAATAAAAATATATTCTAACAATCTCCCCCTTTTTCATTGATGGAAACACCATAAACACAAGAATAAAATAAGATTTTGTTCTCTTAATTCTCCCATTTGTGTACTTATTTGTCACTATTGTTTTACATATCCTCCTTTGAAATTAATGTCAAAGAAAATAATATGCTCCCGCTTCAACTAATCTCCCCCATTATTGTTGATATTGTGGACCTCTCAACTAGTTCTTCATTTATTGAAAACTTTAGGTACCTTTGATCTAATCTAAGAAGTTTCCTTCCTATCCTCTGGAGAAGATTGGATTGAAAGGAGGGTGAGTAATCATTACCAATGCTTGCCTCAAGTATTCAAGAGGGACTCATTGGTTAAGCAACTCATTCATGTACAATTGATCCATAAGACAACTCATGCATGCTAGTCTAAGTCTTAGCTAGTCTTATATTCATACTAGTGCCTCTTCCTAGACATATACACCTTACCTCTAGTAACAACAACGATCTATCCTAAGCATCACTGAAACCATCAACTTGTAAATTGATAAACAAAAAAGTGCACAACTCAGAAGTGCTTATATGCCAAACAGAGGGGGAATCTCACCAATGCATTCTTAGACCAACAAATTAGTGTACACTTTACTTGATATACTTATAATGGCAGCACACTCACCGTATTAAATTTGACTCAATATGAATATTATTAGCACATAAATCAGGACTCTTCCAACAACACTTGAACTAACAATATCCTAGTAACAAGAAAAATCTAATGAAAATTAATACCAATTGTCAATACCTTTGAGATCTATGGTACCAATTGTTTAAATTATGCTACTGATACCAATTGTTAAGCACTTTATAACTGAATTTTCTCACCATGATATCATGCTCTTTTCACCAATATTTGTTCTCTCCACAAATCTAATGTGTGATACCAATTACTAATGTAATAGTCTGGAAGCATCACAACAATCACAGTATTCATCGTATATGCAACTTGAACTTTGATCACTCAAACAACATTAATTAGAAGCAACAACACCATTAGCCTCTGTCTTCCATGCTTATCCTTAAGCAACAAAAAATTTATCCCAATTGATGATACCAATTGTTAACTTGAGGATACTCCCCCTAAGGTTATGCTCCCTCTTTGGCACTAGGAATCTACAAACATACTTGCACAAGACAAGGAAAATTTGGAAATAAATATATTATCATCCCTTTTCTATCATCACCATCTATACTTGGACTAAAAATATATTTTGAAAATAGCATTACATCAACCAAAAAACATATTATTTGAGTCATTTGTAATTTACCGCAATACTCAGCAACACGAGTCTTATTCATCTTTAGAAATTAAAGAAAAACAAAAGGTGCATGCTTCCCTTAACCTTTAGATGCAATATTAGGCATGTTCCTTTATAATCCTTACATATATATTTTCTATCTTCTCTTGAACCCATCCTCTTATTTTCAATGAAGAGGAACAAGGGCTCTACTCCCCTTGGGTAGATTATCTCCAATTTTCTTCCACACCTAGATATGCTGATTTTTTTAATGGGGAAACACCATCAATTGAGAACCTATGCTGATCTAGTACTCTTGTATGATAGAGTGATTTATTTCCACATTATGAGCATACAAACCACTGACCAATCCTCTTATTAGAACTAATTAAATCCAACCTGCAAATTACTTGTTTCTCTTGTTTCTCATTGTTTGTGCTTTATTTATGCAATGAATTCATTGGAGAATTGAATTAAATGTTGTTTCTTATTTTATATGATTGAAGTATTTTTATGTTGAAACTTATATAAGATATATTACCCACGGGCATTCGGGATTCTGAAATATTCTCTTTTTTATAAAACTTAGGCAAATCAATTTCCTTTAGACAAAAATTAGAATTTTATCGCATTCTTTCTTGTTTTGTTATGGCCTTTTCATTACTAATATAACTATATTTTCGTTGGTCTTCAACACAATACATGCCTCTGTTTGACTTATTCTGGAAAGGAAGTGAATTATTTTCAAGTTTGCATATAGCTACTTTGTTCCCATAATTTCCCCACTTGTTGCATTCAACGTGTTTAAGAAAAGGGGCACAAGAGTTGTCGTTCTTATCAAAGCTTCTACTCATCCAATTTCTTGGACTAATACTCACTCTCCTAGTGCTTTTGTACCTTTGATAATTTTTCCTTTTAGGGGAAGGGGCTATCTAGACATGTTTGTTTGAATTTATTTAAGCAACTCATGGTTTTTGCAAAAATAGTGCTACTTCCAACTCCAGATTTATGGCTCTAATATTCATGATCTCCTCGAGAGCTGATATGGGTTGCCTTCTTAAATAAATCTTCTCTTCAAGATATTCCAACTCAATAGAGGATCTAAATTCATATGCAAAGTTTAATTCTACTAGAGGGGAACCCATTTAATTCTTGAATAGTGTCTATAACTGACATTGCTATCAAATTAGTTAATTCTTTACTACTAGTAAATGATAAACTCTCACTTTCATCAAAACTTTCAATTGAGCATCTTAAAGATAAATGGCCTATTTTTCTAAAATAAAAACAACTTAATTATAGATCGCATCTCTTGTAGAACCTCTCAATTTTTATCGATATGATGGTTGTACTCCGATCCATTCTCTAGGGAAAGCCTCTCAAAATCATTAGTAGCTAAAGTGTCTTTCTCATAAATTGTATGCAATTTATCCCATATCTCCTTGGTAGTCTCACAACAAATTAATTTCTCGAGATCTGACCTAGAAAATCCTTTCATGATTGGCTCCTTAACTTGTTCATTTAAAGAATTTATTTGTTAATATATTCTCTAGAGATAACCATACATCTGAATCAATATCTTGCAAGTATATTCTCATTCATACCTTCCAAGTTGTATAATTTGACCCATTCAAAAATGAAACTCCATCCAAGGTAATCCAATATTGATTCTCGATGTTCCCTAATCTTCCTTCCAGTTGTTAAATTGATCCTGAAGGAACCTGGTGCCCTGATACCAATTTTTATAGACAATGGAAACCAGGGCACTACCCAGAGGGGGGTGAATCAATAGTGTGACCAAATCATACAACCCTTAACAATTTACACTTTTTCAATCACTTTAGTGACCACTCATGTAATCATCATCATAACTCAATCGTGTAAAATGTAACATCACAATCATTTCAATACACATGTGAAACATGTATAGGACATCAATCTTCTTTCTATTACTACAACTTTCAATTACACCATTTCCCCATAAGCTTCCACTTGCAGGTTTATCAGATGCTACTAAAAGGAACTTCTATCCATGCTCATTTATCAACGACCATTGAAAGGGACTATTGCCCCTTGTCATTTATTATTTTCAATAAAATGGACTGATGCCCCTACTTTTTTATTAGTTTTCACTCAAAGGGACTATTGCCCCTGATCTGCAAGCTACCTCTTGCTTGACCTCCCTTATTCATATTTCATCTATTTTCAAACTCAAATCATGAAGGACATTTCCTTCCATAAAAAAAATAAATTTCTCACCTCAACCACTCATCACAAACACCATAAATCACCTTCAACAATCATTGATCATAGGTAAAACCACCATACAAACCAACAACATCAATCCTTAGCAATTAGTAATTTTCACCATAAAAGCATCTTTGTTGAATACACAAAAACACCATTCACCAATTATTTCTCTACCTTATCAAACACTTTTTAGATACCAAAATTGATCTATGATTCACCCCTAATGCATACTAACATTATGCATCTCGTTGCACCAACAAAATCCATCTTGGTTGTTCAATTAGGCTTATAAAGGATTTTGGACTGACATTTTTGGTTCTTTTGAACTTTAGTTATCTTGAACTTGAATGCTTGCATGCAACTTTATTTTTTCTTTTGTCATGCTTCAAACATGTCTTCTAAATGTTTTCTTCAAGTATTCAAACACTGGTTACCTGCGTTTTTAAGAAAAAATGGGTTTAACTACTCAATTTTTTATTTTGAAACTTTATCAGACTTTAGTAGAACTTTTATAAATCTGGCTAACTCCAAATTTATCCAATGTGCAAAATCTGCCTCTAAATGCCTATCCTCCTCCAACCCACATTCAACTCATTCATGACTATTTTATATTACTTTTAACATTGTTGGTTTGGTGGATTAAATACCCAAATACAACGTATAATGCCAAATTTTAATATGTTTCCAACTAGTTCATATAAGTCTTAATTGTTACTTATGTCCTCTAATGGGACCATCGTGATTTATTCTAGTCCAAAAGGGATTTAATCAATATTGTAGATACACTTTGGTCCCAAAAACTTTATATATAAAAATGTTGTGTATAACCTCGCTTCGGCTACATTTCCTAGTTTTACATCATCTGAGCTCTTCCAAACTTTTCCCGCTCTTATTTCTTCTGGGGATGGACCTCTGTGATGAGCTATCCCATGGGGCCTCCATGTTGTAATGCTTTTTTCAATCATGTTTGTTTTGCATGAAGACGTCCTCTCGATGCATATTCATCCCAAAAGTTATCCTTTACGTTTCTTCTCAAACCATCCAAGGAAACTCCATCAATATTACATGTTGTTAGGGTCCTATAATTCTTAGGATCACAAGGTGATTGAATATTTTCTCTCAGTCATATGAAATTGTAAATAATATTTCATTTTGCAATTGATTTCCAAAAAAAGATTAAAATAAAAGTAAAAAATTAAAATAAGGTTATGAAAAGAAAAATGTAATAAAAAATAAAAGAAAAGAAAAATATAATAAAAAAAAATGACGATGAAAGAACCCCATGAAAAAAAAGATGTGAAAGTGATGCAAATTCAAATGCCACTATAAGAAAAATAGTTTGTTTTGAAAAATAAAGTATGATGTTGTGTGCATCTTGTTTTAAATGGCACAACCATAAATCCTTGTTTAGATCATATAGTGTAATCATGGTCAAACATATTTGAATTTATGTTATTAGATTAGAGAAATAATTTAGCAAAACAGTTTAAACTTGGCTAAAAATGGTTAGGTAGATGAAGAAATTGGTCCAATTTTTTAAGCTGGATCAATGATGTAAATGAGTAGGTTATAACTAGATTAGATGATTCTCCTTTCAAAGAAAAAATAAACAAGGGTATGCACATTTAAATGCACCCTCAGTTAGTGATAATTAGCCTTAGTTTAGGAGAAAAAAGTGGAATGAAAAGGTTGAAAATGTAATAATTTATGTTTTACATTATATATGTTTTTATCCAAATTATTTGCGCTTATGATTATAAGGTTCGCAAAAGATAAAAGGTTTTTTCACGTAGTGGTTAAAGTGGTGCTCATGATCCAACAATCCGATGATCATTCACCCAAATCGACGGTCCCGAACACTTTTTGTCCCCCCCGCCCTTCTTGAAAAGTGGTTTGGCTCCCCTCTGGCCTCTCATAACATGTCACTACCTCGTGATTTCTCAGCCCCCATCTCTGCATAACACTTACCGTCTCCAGCCCCCTTCGAAAACCATCAAACCGCTACCCTCTCCCGCCAACGCTTCTCGTGCCCTCACCTCCACTCCATTCATGGCATCTGCCCTATTCGTTATGCATTAAATCCCTCCATGGATTACCATGTATGCCTTCTAACGGTCTTGCGTCCCCAATGGATGTCTAAAGTGACCATAAAAACCTCCCAAATCACTCAATTTTGCACCATTTTTCCTCATTTTCACTCATTCAGATCCTATATGCTCTTTCAAACTTTCTTTCGCACAATGAAAAAGTCTTGAAGTCGGACACACAAACCATAGTACGCTGTGAGAGAAAAATAACTGCCACCAACTACCAACTACCAGTAATTTCTTGGTAACTATCCCACTGCCAGCCTTTCTTTTTCCTATTTTCTGAATTTTCAAAATGCCTCGTAAAGAAAAAAACAATGGTAATTCAAATAACCCAATGATACCTCCCACAGTTGATCTCGACCATAACCCTCTAGCTCACAGAGAATACAAAAATACAGAGCCAAAATATGAATTCAACCTATTCGAATTGCACAGTTGGTTCACAGATAATCACCTAGACCAGAGTGATGAAATTGGACTCTAGGAAACCAAATTTCCCCTTTATATGTTTTCTCAAACATACCATTTCCTAGAGTTTATCCCCAAATGCCAATCCTGTTATTTGCCTAACTAGAGAGTTATTGTAGCCCACAGTGGGAAGGTTTTATATAAAATTACCCCTGAAACCATCAATCAAATGTTGCAGATCCCCGAAATCGTTCCCAACATCCCTTTGTCAGTGGAAGCCCAGAATGAACTGTATCATAAATTAACCTTTTCCAAATTGAAATATTCCCGCCCAAGGATGCCCAATTACCAAAGAAAAATCCACCATACCCCTCCTCCATTTTTCCAGACAAGGCTAAGAAAATCATCTCTATACTCTCATGTTTGTTAGAATATTATTCATATGAACCTATTTTAGGTTTTCTGTCCATTCTCTCCATTGAAGAAAAACCCTTTATGATTTTTGATTTTAGCTAATTCCTTGTTGATATCATCCATGAACAATTCCTTAAGTTTCAAACTGAAGGAATGTTCAAAAATGTTTATGTTTTAATTTACATGTTTCTATTTTATCAAGAAAACATGTTTCCATTTGCACTACAAAAGATGAATGAACAAGGAGATCCACATTCAATCATTTTTGGACTTCCTTGGCAAGGAATAATTCATAAGAATACAATTTCAAATATAATATTGTTCAATTTATTCATCCAACCATATGTTTACTGAGTAGTAATTCAGAACCTAGGGTTAGTGATGAGATTCAGAAGATTTTACACCTCAGTGAGCACGCTAAGACAGGTGACTAGTACTCGTACTAGAATTACAATTAAATAAGAGTGTTTGGGTGTGAGCTTTCACCCTAAAATCTGCCTAAATACCTCTCAATGAGGGTGTTTTCATAAGAATACATCAGGAAGATGATCAATTCAGATGAAATTCACTTTGTTTCAACCAAGAACAAATCTCAGTTTAGAATAAATACTTAGATTAGACCTTTTATCTGCAACAATAAGACAACAAGTGAGGAGGCAGACATCCTCCTAAAATAGTTGAAATTTCCCTTAAGATTCACTTGGTCATATGACCCATTTGGCATAATTTCTAAGCTAAGGGTGGAAAATAAAACCACTCCTTATGTTCATACACAAAGAAATGAAATTGAGAAGTACATGAACCAGGCTAAGTGGGAAGAAAACACCTTGCAAGAAGCTGAGGAGAAGCTTATGTATACATCAACTTCACATACTCCCACACCTCAGGAAAAAGTAAAGAAACGACCAGGGGAGGAAGACTCTCCTTTAGTCACAGAGATTTTAGCCAAAGAATTCAAGATTTACAAGAAGAAATCAAAGTCCAATCCTAAAACATAATTTTATAAAGAGGAGGAAGATCAAACTACTATAATACTAAAGGGTCCACACTCTACAACAAAGTTGGATAATTCCTTTGTTGGATCTCCAGCATCATCAGTTTCACAGGGGAATCCAGACACAACTCAAACATCAGGATTGGTTCAAGGACAAATAGAGACAAGTATATTTGATAAGTATAAAGAGATAAAGTAGAAAAATGAACTTCTCAAAGTCAACTCTTATGATCAGTTCTGGAAACAAAATACCACATCCCAACATAGGCTCCTATCAACCTTTGACACCGATAAAGGAAGAATGAAAATGGAATTCTTGCAAGCACATGTTCCCCATCCTAAATCTGCAGATGATTACAATAGGAATTCATTTGAATTTGATGAAAAATATGTCCATCCTATTGATCAGATGGATATGCACATGCAGACAGGGGAAGTGATATGTTCCACATTGACAAATACTGCAATGACTACCTCTAAATTGCAAGTATCACTCACCAATATCTAGTCTTAATTAAAAATTAAAAATATATCTTCTTTGGAAAAAGATACTAAAATAAAATCCTTAGAATAATTGGTCATTAAGATAGTATATGACCCAATAATGTTAAGGCAACCGAAGAACTGATCAAGAAGAAGAATGTTGACATTGCAACACTTAGGAAATAGTTGAAATTTTCAGCAAATGAGGATCCGCAAACCAAAGAAATAGGGGAGATAGAGGGCCAAAAAGAAGACACGATCAAGTTAATTATGGAGAAAAATGAAAAAATAAGGAACATGGAAGTAGATATGGAAAATATAGTCAAGGAAAGGGAACAAAATGCACAACTAGCTATAGTCCCACTAGATGCAACATCTATTACAAAAATAGCACAAATAAGAATGGCTACCTCAACTACAGCATGGGTTTATACATCGACAACACCCCCAAAAAAAGACTTAGATGCTGCTGGAAAATTGGTAAAAGCCATGGAGGACATGTCTATACAAGGAGAAGAAATCAAAAGATTACAAGGACAGATAAAGGCCCTGCAAGAGAAGAAAGCAAGGATTGAGACCTCACATCTAGCTGAAGTACATAAATCCTAGAGACTCACTTAGAGGATACAACAGTTGGGGAAGGAAACTTCCATGGCTCAAACCTTAGCCCAAGCTAAGGAAAACACATGGATAGATATCAAAAAATCTATGACAAAGGAAACCACATGGATAGATATCAACAAATCTATGACGAAAATATGGCCACTAATACAAATTATTTTTGAACAGAATGAGCTAATTCAGAAAGCCAAAGCAGTCATTGAACAAATCAGAGAAAATCTGGAAGAAAAACCTACTGAAGCCATAAATCTCATCAAATTTCTCAACTCCAAAAACAGATATGAGTTAGAAGAATTGGGGATTAAGGAAAAAACTGAAACCATATTAAAAATCAAGAAAGTGTTAACCAAGAAAAATCTCATGATACAGTTGGAGGAAAAATGTCAAGTTCTGGAAATCGGTGTCTAGAGGTTCTTTAAAATGCTTGAAGTGATGAAAAAGAAAGGACTTCCAGGTTTATTTGTGCTGAATGAAAAATTAATCACTTTGTTTGATTACAACCATAAATTGATGGCCGTGGCTAAGGATAGTTCCAAATTTGAAGGGACACATGGGAGCATCACAGGTAAAGCCTTCATAGAGAATCTGGAGAATGATTGAATGATCAATCATGAGATCAAGCAAATTTTTATCACAAAGCCCACCTTTACCAAATAGACAGAGGCAAATGAAATTTAAAGAAAGTTACTCAAGGTGTGCATCCCAAGTGAAGAGAGGTGGGACAAATTATGCGAGTTACTTGATTAGAAAAGTGATTCTATCTTCAGCAGCAGGACCAAGAACGCAACAAAGGTCAAAGGACAAATCAATAATAGTCTCCTAAAAATAGTGCCAGAAATTCGAAGTAGTTCAAACCTATCCTATATTTTTGTAATACAGGATGTAATTCGTTTTAGATATTCCTAAAATGCATCCTGATTTGATATGACTGGATATTTTGTAAATAAACTTATAAATACTTCTGATTTTGAAGTATGAAGGTTTAGGATACTGTACATTTGCAAGTTTTGTGGATTGATCAGTAATAAATAAGACTCTTTCACAAGATTCTTGTGTCAAATTGTTGGTGAAGTGCATCTGTCATTGTTTATGTGTTTATTTTCTCTGTTTGCCATGGTTATGTATTCATAATCTGAATTATTCAACAAAAATTTGAAGAACAAAATTTGTATTAAAACACACTCTGATTCTGGCTTTGAATAATTTTAATTATTTCATCTGAAATTAAGTATATTAATTCTTAATTTCTATTTAATTAATGGAATTTATTTCCTCTCTTCTCTTAAACTTCATTTAAATTTACATAATCCAGTTATTTTGGCTACCCTTCCTCGTAAAATTTCTTTATAAAAACTGAAACATATCCAAGTTTAATTCATAGAATCCATATACCAATGGAAATGTAGGCATTTAATCAACCAAAAAAACCAAATAATCTCAATCAAACAAACAAACATTGAACATTCATAACTAGCCTAATATCTTAAATACAAACAAAGCTAAATCTGACAGAGAGATCCCTCTCTGAAGCTGGTAGGGCTAGATCCCAACTTCCAAAGTGGTTTTGTGGTTACCTATGTAATTTATCTTACAACCTCAAAACTATAGAGTGATAACACATGTTATGGAGGCTCCATGATCGGATAAACACATACGATTCCACTACTATGCTATGCACTCCAAGTTTGAAAACCTGATTGGCTCCCACAAGGTTCAGGGTCAAGGGTCAGAGTTATTTCCATACTACATACATTCATCAACTTCCAAAGGTCTGACATTCTACTGGGCAGAAGTCCTAAGTTTTGACCTCCACCAAATACACCGACGAGTTTGGAAAAACACCAAACTTGCACTATTTTTACCTTACACCAACTTTCAAGTTGTGAAACCTTTAGTTTTGGGGTGTTTATCTTTGATTGGAAATAACTTCTGATCTAGGAGGCCAATTTCATACTTCTACATACTGTTGGAAAGCTCTTTCCTAGATCTATCCATCTAAGTAATTTCAAAAAGAACTTGAAGTGATCTTCTAAATTGGATTTTGATCCAAATTATCTGCACCTTTACCATATTTATCAATACCTTTGATATGCTCATTAATATTCTAATGACACCAATGATCATGGATACTCAAAGAGAAATATTTTGAAATCATCTATTGACAAAAACTTTGTCAATACTTGTTTGTCATTCTTCCAATTCTGATAACACCTTTGAAATCAATATAAATGCTTGAAATAAATGACACATTTGACATCAATGACAATGTTAGGTCCCCATATTACTAGTGTAGTCCCTTATTGTTATTAGTGTAGCCCCCTTATTGTTATTTTTGTACCCCTGTAACACCCATATTGTTATTATTGTTTACTTACATTATTATTGTTAGGTCGGCTAGGATTATATTGTGACCCCATGGACCCCTATATATAGAAGGAGGTTTTTTCATTTGTATCATCCAATAATTTTTCATTTATGTAATGTATCGGAGGTTTCCCCCTCAAAGTGGTTGATTTCTAAGGCGTTGATCTCTCTTTTATTCTATTTTTGGAGCTGGTTTCATAACATTTTGTATGAGAGCTTTGGATTCTAGGGTTTTGCTGCTCCAAACTGGTCATCGTGGCATTTTTGCTATAAATTTTTTCTACGAAGGTTCAGAAGCTGAAAATTTACAGTGCGAAGCTCAACTTTCGAGGAATGTCATAGAAAAATTTCAGATCTTGGTTTGCAATATTTTCGGAGATATGATATGTGGAAGTTAGGGCTTTTTGCAGGCTCCTGAATTTAACCTAAACAGTTCATCGTAGAATTTCGCTATAAATTTCTTTCTACGAGGGTTCAGAAGCTGAAATTTTTATAGAGCAAAAACGAAATCCTTAGGAACATCGTGGAAAAATTTCAGAGCTTGATTCAAAATATTTTCGGAGATAGGGTCTGTGGAAGTTATGGATTTTTCAGGCTCCCGAATTTCATCTCAAAGAGGTGACCGTGGGAAAATCATCATAACTCTCTCTCTGAGCATTGGATTTGAATTCTATAAAATGTGGCTGCAAGTACACAGACTGTAGTTTCCTTTATATCAATTTCAGAGCTGAAGAATGAAACAATGACACGTGGCACACCGTACATGTTATCTCTACTAAAACAATCCATAATTAGGTCATTGTGGGAGATTGGGCATAAATTTGTCTTGAAGAACCCAAATCATGTCAGACCTCTAGCATTTGAAAGAAGATTCAGAAGGCTACTATAGGGAAAAATTTCAGATATTTAAAATCCTAAATCATATAGATAATTCAGTTTCAATATTGAGCTCCTCAAAATCAAGAAAAAAGGTGTGTATTTTTTTTTTCAAATTACATAAGTCTTGTTTGAAAAATCAGTTTTGAGTGATTCCAAAGGCCTATTGAGCATAGATATCAGTATTTGGTTCTAAAATGCCTCCTAAAAAGATTTCAACAACAATTAATCCCTTAGAGTACTCTACTATGACTCATGAATATGAAGAATTACAACATGATCTATCAAAATTACAAGAGCAAGTGCACCAAATTTCGCTCTCGCAAAGAGAAACAAAAAATGAATGAAAGTTTGGAAGAAAGGCAGGGAAGCTAAGATGGATGGTTAGAAGAATAATATGGATGGTTTGAAGAAAGGCATGGAAGCTGAGATGGATGTCATGAAAGCTGGCATGGAAGCTAATATGGATGACATGGAACAAAAAAATGAAAGACAACATGGAAAACATAAAGAATGATCTAAAAGCATAAATGGAAGGTCTGACAAAGTTGATACAATAAATGTTTCCTAATGGCAAAAAGATAGTAGAGGAAACTCATGATGAGAACAAAATAAATTTTAATCATGATTTCATAAACTCTAATGTTGGGTGGAAGAACCACCATATTCCAAAGATGGATATGAGGAAGTTTGATGGCAAGGATCCCATAACATGGATACTACAAATGGAGCAATATTTTGATCTCAATAATGTGCAAAACACACAAAAGTTATGCATTTCAAATTTACATTCAGAACAAAATAAATTTGTATGATATCGATGGCTTTGCTTCCATAAAAAAATTGTCACTTGGTCAATTTTTACGGAGGAAATGATAGCACATTATGAGGATACAAAGAGAAACACCTTCTTTAGCCAATTGATAAATATTAAACAAAAGGGTTCAGTGGGGGAGAACATTGAGGAATTCAAAAAATTGAATATAAGGGTAACTGATATTCCAGAGGAACATGAGAATGATGTCTTCATAGGGACTTTAAAGGATAATATTCAACACGAAGTTCACGTTTGGGAACCTGATTCATTGGAGAAGGCATCCGGGTTGGCAAGAAAAATTGAAAGTAAAATTATGACGACAAGGAAGCCTACCACTCACATCTATAAAGATGGAAGTGTTGCTACTCCTAGACTTCCACAACCTACAAGGTTGACACCACAAAAATTTGAAGAAAAAAGAGCAAAAGGGCTTTGCTATAGTTGTGATAGAAAATACACTAAAGGTGATAAGTGTGTTGAGAATAAATTATTTTACATAGATTGTGAAGAGGAGGAATAAAATGAACAAGAAACTTCAAAAGAAGAGGATATACACCATGAACCAACCCTAGAAGAAGAAGAAATGAGTCCGACCATATCGTGTAATGCATTGGCAAGAATTACCACTCCTCAAACTCTCAAGATAGAAGGACATATCAATAAGAAAAAGGTAATAGTGTTGATTGATTCAGGTAGTACCCATAATTTTATTCTTTGTAAGGTAGGAAAGGTATTGAATTGTTTCCTATACCCAACACTAGAATGTAAAGTGATGGTTGAAAATGGAGGAACTATAAATTTCTCTACAAAATGCCATAATATCAAGCTAACCATGGCAGAATATGTATTGAATAGTCCAATGCTTTCCATTCCAATGGGAGGTGCTGATGTTGTACTAGGATTACAATGGTTACAATATTTGGGGACGATAACTTTTAATTTTCAAGAAATTTTCTTGAATTTTTTTTTCGGAAGGAAAGGAAATCGAATTACAGGGTATCACAGGGAAGCCAGGAAAGATAATAATCTCTAATGTCATGACAAAGCATCTGAAGAAATAACAACGAGGCGTAATTGCACAATTATGCTCACTAGAAGTTCCAACATCAAAATCATCTATTTCTCCTGATCTCCAAAAATTCTTGGAAAATCCTTCCAAGGTTCTTGAAACTCCTAAAGGACTCCTACCTATTTGTGATCATGGTCATGCTATTCATTTTATTCCAGGAAGTGTTCCTCCAAACATCAGGCCTTACAGATATCCTATTGTCCAAAAGAGTGAAATTGAACGTATGATTGCAGACATGTTAGAGGCTGGTATAATTCAACCTAGTCAAAGTTCTTTCTCTGCTTTAGTAGTATTGGTACACAAGAAGGATGGATCATGGCACATGTGTCCGTATTATAGGGAGCTCAATAAGCTTACTATTAAAGATAAATTTCCCATTCCTGTGACTGATGAATTATTGGATGAATTACATGGCACAATTTATTTTACCAAGTTGGATCTTCGTTCAAGATATCATCAAATTAGAATGAATACTGAAGATATTCCAAAAATATAATTTTGAACTCATGAGGGTCATTATGAATTTTTGGTCATGCCTTTTGGCCTTACCAATGCAGATTCTACATTTCAAGGTTGATGAATTCCATTTTCAAACCCTTCCATAGAAAATTTGTGCTAGTATTTTTTGATGACATACTAATCTACAACAGGTCTCGGAAGGATCATGTTCAACATGTTAACAAGGTGCTCAAACTATTGGAGGAGAAACAATTATATGCAAAAAAATCCAAATGTTTCTTTGGAGTATGAGAGGTGGAATATCCGGGTCATACTGTATCTCACAAGGGTGTTAAGGTAGACCCTAACAAAACTAAAGCCATTAAGGAATGGAAAGTCCCCACAACCATAAAGCAGTTGCAAGGATTTCTGAGGTTAACAGGGTAATATCGCAAGTTTGTTAAGAATTATGGGAGAATATTAGCACCTCTAACAAAATTATTGAAGAAAAATTCATTTTCATGGACTCCTGAAGCAACTAAGGCCTTTGAACATCTTAAGAGGCAATGTACCTAGCACTAGTCTTAGCTACGCCAGACTTCACAAAAACATTTATTGTGGAATGTGATGGCTCAGGAAATGGAATTGGCGTTGTTTTAATGCAAGAAGGAAGACCCATTTCTTTTGAAAGTCATCCAATCAAAGGAAAGTATTTACAAAATGCTATTTATGAGAAGGAAACATTGGCAATACTACATGTAATAAAGAAATGGTGACCTTACCTAATGGGAAGGCACTTCAAGGTAAAAATTGATCATGAAAGTATTAAACACTTTTTGGAACAAAGAATATCTTCAGAAGAGCAAAAAAAATGGGTCACAAAGATGTTGGGTTATGACTTTGAATTCATCTAAAAAAAAGGAAAGCTAAATGTTGTTGCAGATGCACTCTCAAGAAAGGATGAAGAGGTGGAAGCATTGCTTTGTGAAATTTCTATTATCCAACCAGGTTGGATAACCGAAGGAAGGGATGAACATAAGAAGGAAGAAGAAGTGTGGACAATCATTCAAAAGTTGAAGCAAGATCCTAGTACATGTGATACATTTATTTGGAAAAATGATTCCTTATGGTACAAATATTTCTTATATCTTTGTAAGAATTCCCAACTAAAACAAAATATTCTTTTGGACTTGCACACTTCTCCTTTAGGAGGACACTCGGGATTTTTAAAAACTTACCACAGGGTGAAGAAAGAATTTTTTTGGGATGGCCTTAAATCTGATATTCAAAAGTTTATGGTAGAATGTTTGGTTTTCCAGCAAAATAAAGTTGAGACAATTAAGACCCCGGGTATTCTACGACCTTTATCCATTCCAAGCCAACATTGGGAGGATATTTCAATGGATTTTATCACAGGTTTACCTAAGTTCGAAGGAAAGAGTGTCATCATGGTGGTAGTTGATAGACTCACCAAGTATGCACACTTTTGTGCATTATATCATCCATTTAAAGCAAGTACAATTGCTACTACATTTATGGAAATAATTCAAAAGCTACATGGAAACCCAAATATTATGGTAAGTGACAGAGATCCCATTTTTATTGGAAATTTTTGGACGAAATTATTTTCTTGTTTGGGTACTCAACTAGCTCATAGCTCATCTTATCATCCTCAATCTGATGGTCAAATTGAGATAGTGAAAAAATGTTTGGAAGGATATCTTCATTGTTTTGTATCTGATAAACAAACAAAATGGGTCAAGTGGTTACCTCTGGCTGAATGGTGGTATAACACTTCCTTCCATATTGCAGCAAAAATGACCCCATTTATGGTACTTTATGGATATCATACACCATCCATCACGTCATATTTAAGAGAAAATTCTAAGGTGCAAACAGTGGAAGATCACATCGAGCATCAAAAAAAAGTTCTCCAACTCTTAAAGGATAAGAGTTTTGATGTAGGAGACTGGGTATTTTTATGGCTACAACCATACAAACAAATGTCCCTCAAGCAAGCTAATAAGGAAAATAAATTATTGCCAAAATACTATGGTCCTTACAAGGTGTTGCAAAAGATTGGTACTATGGCATAGAAATTGGAGCTTCCTGCTTCTTCACGAGTGCATCCAGTTTTCCATGTTTCATGCTTAAAGAAGGTTATAGGTGACAAAATCACAGTTCAAACAATATTGCTAGAACTTGATGAGGAAGGAAAAATCATATTGGAACCTGAAACAGTCACAGAAATAAGAACTCGACAGCTACGAAATCGATCAATTTCAGAGTATCTCATCAATTGGAAGAACTTACCCACTGAAGATTCTACATGGGAGGATGAGAATTTTATACAGAAGCATCCATAGCTACTCTAGCGTTGAGGACAACAATTTTTTGAAGGAGAGGGGTATGTTAGGTCCCCATATTACTAGTGTAGTCCCTTTAAATTGTTATTAGTGTAGCCCCCTTATTGTTATTGTTGTACCCCTATAATCCCCATATTGTTATTATTGTTTACTTACATTATTATTGTTAGGTCGGCTAGGATTATATTTTGACCCCATGGACCCCTATATATATAAAGAGGTTTTGTCATTTGTATCATCCAATAATTTTTCATTTATGTAATGTATTGGAGGTTGCCCCCTCGAAGTGGCTGATTTATAAGGCGTTGATCTCTCTTTTCTTCTATTTTTGGAGTTGGTTTAATAACAAAAAACATATTCTAACAAGTCAAAAACACAATTTTGGACAACAAAGTCCAAACATTTATGTATCTCTCAAAATATGACATAAGTGTTAAGTTCTCAGCTCTACAATAGAATTTACGACATTATATATTCATTTAAAACATGGACATCTCAGGAAGTTGTCATCCATTGATACACATAGATATAAGCATTCATTTGTGAATAAAACATCAGAATATATCAGCTTGTTATCTTATTTAGCATAATTCTTTGTCCATAAATCAATAAATATTCATATGTCCATGGACATCTTAGGTGGTTGTCAACTATTGATACATATAGATTTAAGAATTCATTTATGAATCATACAAAATGATATATCAACTTGTTATCAAATTCATCGTCCATAAATCAAATGTGCATAAAACATTCTTGATGCAGGCAGGGCCTGCAAACCCAGAATCTTCCAATAAAACTATGCATATAAGAATGCATTGCAATCACTGCCCAATTAGGATTCCAATCCGGGAAATTTCATACATTTCCCAATTGCGGAAGCTATCTTTCACATTTATGGTTATAAAACCATTTCACAGTAAATATGTCTCAAGCATCAAATTGTGAATCAATCAATATTCAAATGCTTACTCAAACCATACCCAATGCCTTAATTTTCTCATTCATTTAATCACCAACATTCACATTGGCTTATACACATCATCCCAAAACTTCAATCTGCATTTCCAATCCAAGCTTACACACTTTCATACCAAATAAACATCATTCAAACCAAATCTTGTACATGCGCCTTTTAAGATCAGATTTCAATTCACAATCAAAGGTCAATCAAACAAATGCACCCATGTTTTAATTCAACTTGACATTGTTTATTGCAAATATCATCAACTGAAAAATACATAGTCATTTCCACACGCAAGCTCTTCAACTTATATTCACACAAACCATACTTTCATAACCCAAAGACTTGGATTTCATCCTCACTTTAATGCACAAGGTTTTTTTAAGAAACCCAAACTCAATTTAAAAAAAACTTCATTCGAAAGTTCACTCCAATCAATGTTATGAAACAATCTATCTCTTTGTGTGAATAACCCCAACTCCCATCTTTCATTCTTATAACGCCGGACTTTAAAATAAAAAATCAATAAAAAGATGCGCCCCTGCTACCACTGACCGCCGACCTCTATTTTGAATTAGATATATGGAGTTATGTATTCTAATGTGAATCGACTTTTACAGCAGTCCTTTCAATAACACTGACCCACATAAATTTACACGGTTTTAATACAACCAATCTTACCTCCATAAACGCCCTCCAATTTCTGTTGCGCCTCCACAATGCTTCCATCCACGAACAGATAGTGATGCATAACTGATTCCAAAAGTTTCAGACTTCTGAAATGTTCGGATACCCAGTAACTACAGCGCTATAGCTTTATGCTCAATGATCCATTGATTTTTTATTCAATACAATCCATTGCTTGATTGCGGTTGCCGTAGCTTACGGTTCTGCTTTCGCTTTTGGCTCAATACAGAATCTGAAGTCGATTCTTCTGGATCTAATGCTACAACCAGACTCAACGCTTCCTCAACACTGTGATTTAACACTTCTGTTCAGCGCGTCTGCACACCTTCCAATCACATAGATAACATTATTATTTAACTGTCATTCAGTGCTGCATTTAACAATCAACCTGCGCATCCTGTAACACATAAGTGACAACATAAATTAACTGGATTTTAATTCAAACTCAGCTCAGGTAGTGATCAATTTTCACAGCGTTCCATTAGCCATGAATCACCAGCGTTCCATCAGTTGTATTATGGATTTAAAAACATCGACTATACAGATCGATCCTCAATTCGACTTAAATCGATTTTAACTAGAATCGATTTCCTTCCCTTATGCCTATATCACATAAATCCAAGCAGAATTTAACCAAGAATATATGTATACAATTCACGCAAAATTTCTAAAACAAACTCTTCATTAATAAAATTAAATGCAATCAATTACAGAAACCATTCTTGGCCAGATTTTCAACGTTCATGCCCTTACAATTTGCCCAGAGGCTTACAGCCTTGGCTGTTCAAAACCTGCGCTCAACCACTCTCACTATTCTATTCTATCTGTCTTATTTGCCTTTGAGGCCTTCTAATTTATACAAATTAAAAATGCACTAAATTGAGTTCTATCCCCTTAAAATCTCAACAAATCCCTAAATCTCTCCATATCCCTAAAAGATAGATTTTTATCCCTAAAACTTTGAAACTAATTCTAACTTAGGCTCCATCATTAATTCTAAATTATCTTGAAACTAATTTCTCTCATGTTTCCAGTTGTTTGGAAACATTTACAAATTCTCACAAGTAATTAATTAAAATATAATTAATCACTCAAAATAATATTAATATTTACATGAAATTTAATATTTCTTCAAAACATGAAACCCCCTAGCTTAAATAAAATACAAGGTGTTTTTCGGAGCTAATGCTCCTGCATCAATTCTACTTATATGAATGAGTTAAATAATTTTGTTATTGGAGAAAGGACTTCCACTCTCCACCAAACCATAGGCTAGATACATTGTAAACTTTCTTGCCACTAACCTCCCTTGAGCCGGATCTAGATTCTAAGGGGATGCTTGCACAAGGGTAAATTCACACCAATGGATTGGTAAAAATCCCAGGAGCTTCAAAACACAGGGATTTACCAAATTTAAGTAACACATGTGTTTCTCAGTTTTTAAAGTTTTAGCCCACTATCAGGGCGGCTTAACAATGAATTAGAAATCACCTAGGTGTGTTTAATCCAATCACTGAATTATACCTTAGCAACACAAATTTACCCAAGGAATTTATGAGGTCTCAAACATAATCATTTTCGTTAGTACCGAGAGCCACATGATAGTGGTTCAAGATCACATATCCTCAGATCCTAGAAGGAGAGGCATAATCCAGTTACAATGGAAACCAAAAATAGTGGCATGTCAATATTTTTTTCTTCTCGTCTAGTAATCGAGTCGCCTCCACCAATACTTGAACCAAATTCCAACACAAAATTCAAGAGATAGAACCATGAATTCATTATTGAGGTGCATATATATAATCCTCCTTTTGTGCCCATTGGCATAGCTGCCAAGAGGGCACTGCCTTGTCTCATACTCGACTTTCCTTAAGAGAAGTCCCTCTTAGTTATCTCTTTAATTTTCAAGAGGGGAAAAGGAATTGGGTATTTCCCTCTACTTCCATTGCCCCATTCCAATATTGTAATGGATTCCATTGGCTCTTCCAACTCATTTCAGCCCCAATCACATCACATTAATCTTGTCAAACAATGGCTTCTCTCAACTGCAAGCAATTGCAATATTAATTTAGATAGGTACAAGTCATGGATTTTCAAACAGGAAAGCAAGCTAGCTTGCCTCAGACCATGGAGCTAAAAGGTTGTCCCTTCCTTTGTTGAGTTAATTAATTAATTTTAAATAATAATTTTCATATGTTTAATTACAGTTCCAAGCAATCATGGTTCTCCACGTTGGTGTTATAGTTATAATTATTATTACAAAGAACATGGTTAGAACAAAGGGATGTTACGATAGAAAAGTGACATGGACAATTATGAAAATTTTTATTTATCTTGATACTTTTTGGGTCGAAAAATTAAAGGAATTGGCTTTTGCGTCCCATTTTAGTGGCAGGTCATAATTTGGTGCTTTGGGGTCTAGAAACTTCGAGAGCTAGTTTAAAGAATCAAAAGCCATTTTTTGGGTGAAAAAATTATGAGCTTAACTCATAGAACATTTACATTATTCTACATGTTTAAAGCTGTCCCTAGATGTAAGAATCACCTCAATTATAATTTTTATGTAGAATTCATGCCTCATCCAAGTTGAATGGCCTTATTGTATCAAGGGAACCTCACAACAACCCTCACTATTGACACAAGTAGGTTTAACATTGGGAAAAATTTCAAGAATATTATATAGGGTTTAAAAACCTGACACTAAATTAAGGTATAAGTAAAGAAAAAACCCTAACCCTATATGGCTATCAAACTACGTTAAATATTATGTTTCTAGGAATATAAAGTCATTCATTTCTTTTAGTATTGATATTGCTCCAAAATTGATTAGAGCATCTAGGAGTGGGATATTGAAACACGACAAGGGAGGTATAATACTTTGTAATAACCATTTAGGTCATAGTGCCCATTGAAACTCCACATTGAATGCCCAATTACTTGAATTTTCATTTCTTACTCCTTTCTTGTACTTGCATTTAATGTTCGAGAAACATGAGTATAGATCATAGGCCATAAATTCTTGTGTATAAATTATATAAACAATATGTATATCAATGGATTCAATCCGATCATGCGATATGATAAAGCAAGATACTAAATCCTTCTAAAAATAAATTACAGAAAATAAACACGAGCGCTAATCACAACAAGTAAAGAAAGAAGAAAATAAAACCACAACACAAATATTTTCTCGAGGAAATTTTGCTGCTCAAAAACCCTCTATATTATATTGTATATTCACCAAGGAATATGTTAGCCACCTATAAAATTTTCCATATCAAATGGTGGCTAAATCTCTTTTAGCCTTTAAGAAACAATTCATGTTCAAATTGTTAGTTCTTAAAGTCTTATGAAGATCTTTACCCTTTGAGTTATTCTTCACTGCTGTTTCCCTCATAGTCCTAAGGAACCTGCTGTTTACTAAGAGAAAAAATGCTCATAAGGTATCCATTTCCCTCATTTTCCTTTATTCCCTTCATAAATTCCATTTGATAAGGTTTAAAACCTTTTTTTTAAACCTTATCGGAACCCTCGAAATCCTTTGAAAAACCCTCATTTTAGCATAAAAACCTTCATTTTTCTATAAGGTCTTAAGCCCCTTTCGGCCTTAAGCCCTAGCCTCTTTTCGCATATAACCCACGCTGTGACCGAGTGCGAAGCGCTTAATTGCATCGCAAAACTTTATCGCATCGCAAATCTTTATCGTATCGCAAGTATAAATTGCATCGCAAATATTCATTTTACGCGTTTTTCATGGTTAAATTTCCTTCCACCGATGCGATCCCACGATCATTTCTCCGCCGTTGATCTGATCCACTATGCTCAGATCTAACGGCCCATATCACTCCCCGTTCCAATCCTGCCATTCCGCCTTTTTCTTCATGATTAAATCCTAACCGTCGATCTAGTTTTCAGATTAACAGATCTCGCTCCATCGCAAATCCCTTTATCCTTTTCCTTTCTTTCCTCTTCCGATGCCGATCCTCTGATCTAATCTCAGCCGTTGAATCCAAAAGAACCAACGGTCTAGATTAAATCACACTCCACCCATAGCCTCCGACATTGCGCCCGCCAATTAAATCCTGACCATTGATAATCCTTCAGATCGGACGGCTCTCGCATAATCGCATATCGCAAAGACTTAGTCCCTTACCCTTTGACCTCCACCGATGTGATGCTTCGATGAGATCTCAGAAATTGAATCCAAAAGAACCAATGGCTCAGATTCAATCGCGCTCCTCCCTCACCTTTCGCTGATGCCTTCCACCGAAATAATCCTGACCGTTGATCTCTCATCCCGATCCGACAGCCAACGCTTAATCGCGCATCGCGAAAAAAAAAACCTCGGTGTTATGGAATCTTTTCTTTTCTCCGATGCAATGAGATCTCCACCGTTGATCTTCTTAAATTTACTTCCGCTTTCCAAACCCCGCCCTTATTTTTATCCTCCATCAACAGATCTCGGCCATTGATCCTTCCTTCCGCCCTTTATAAAAGTTGGGCCCTCCCTTTTCCTCATTTCTCTGCCAAATTCTTTTAAAAACTTACCTTTTCCATACTTTTTGTTTCCTGACAGAAATAGTTTTAAACGAATCCTGACTGTTGATCTCTGCAGATCAATCACCATCTGGCCCAATCCTTCTGCGCGTTCCCTTTCCCCATCATTTTTTAATATCTGCTTCTGCTTTTAATCATAACCATCCATCAAAGAAATCTAACGATCGGGACTAAAACCGGATAACCCAATAACCCATCTGCTACGCAACAAAATGGTTGGTCCCACAATACATCCTCTGCACAACTCTTCATCGATCACGCTTAACCCACGCTATTCGATTTGCTGCCCCTCATCCGATGGTTTAAACTCCATATTGCGTAAATTTTGCGCCCAAAGGTTAATGTTTGAAAATTACGTGAAATGGGTGGTTTTTATTTTCCACGTGTCGAACGCTAACGTATATCCCGTTCCAAAAGGCAATACCGCCTCCCCCCCATTTCGCCGCGCGAAAACCATTTTCGGTTTTCCGCTATATCGCTCCCTCCGCCAACATTGATTTTTCATCTTTTAATACTAGTCGTCGATCTCTGAGATCGGATGGTCCTGTTTTAATCTCTCCCCCATTCAATTTTCACCCAAACTTATCCCAAATGACTTGATCGAGCAATCTCCACCGTTGATCTTTCTAATCTAATGGTCCACGTTCGCTGTCATGCCCAAACTCCATTGTTCACTTGGTTAGATGTTCTGCCAGGATTTTCCTCCCTTTTTCCACTACCTCCACATTCTTCCTCACTGCTCCTCCACCCTCACGAGCCTCTGAAGCAGTCTTAACCAAATTCCGCAGGATTTCTTAATGAAGTTTATGTGTTTTGCAGGGCTCTTAATGGTGGTTGTTCTGTGTTTTTCCATAGTCACAGACGGGTGACAAAAAGGCTCGGAGTGACGATTCTATGCCTTAATCCAGTGAAGAAAAGGATCTGCACAGAAAGCCACCTCTGTAAACAAAGAAAACAAAGTGTATCAGTAATGAAGATTCAATATTAAAAGGTGATTAAAGCCAAAGCCAGAGGATTATGGTTTTAATCCAAAAATCAAAGAGATAAAGTCAGTACTAAAGAATAAAGGACCAAAGCGAAGATCAAGGCTAATTAAGCCTAAAACATAGACCGAAAGAAAATTAAAAGTGTTTTAAGGTTAAACAAAGAAATATCAGTAAAAGGGCCTCCACTACCACATCAAAGGCTAAAATATCCTTTCAATTGCCAAAGCACCACCTATAACTTCAATTAATCAAAAGAAGGCATATTTATTGCCTTAGTCAGTGATATTTTGTTTAAAGCAGCCAAAGTTATTGCTAGCCTGCCTAAAGAGTTTTTAAGTCAACAAAATATACTAAGCGGCTGAATACTTAATGAAATCCAATTAATACAGAGAAAATATTAGAAAACTTCTCTGTTGAGCCCCTCAAAGGCCGAGAGGCATTAACTTGTATTAATTGAACCTAGAGATATTTTCTTTCATCCCACCTCCTCATATTCTTATAAAATATATTTGAGGAGCACATTGTAAGGGGTTGGTTATTGGATTTCTGATCTAATAGTTGTTGTATTCGAATCATTGTTGAATGTAAATAAATTCTGAAGCTCTGAAGCTCTGTTAAGTTATTGAAGAAGTTAGGCTGAGAAGAGAAGTTGTTGCTGTGATGAAACATTGGACTTGAAGTATGTAACTGGATTGACAATCAATATACAAGCTGATTTTTGGGATCATGGTCTATATCATTGGTGAAGTACCTCTTACTGTTATTATTTTCCTTTCATGTATGCAATTTTGTTCACTTTTCTCTAATAAAGAACAAAAAATATAGAGCTAGGATTTACTATGAAAAGTACCCTACTCTCACTGATAAGCTTTATCTTTATGTTTTCCTCCAATTGTATATTTAAGAATGACTTAAGTTAAGTGTAAACATTATCAAGGAATGTTGTTCAGTCCATGTGTTGATGTGCAAAACTTTAAAGGAAGTTCTTGAATGATATTTTCATTACATGCTAAGTAGAGTTAAACTAGGAAAGTTTATGGTTTTCCCTGTCTTCTAGTTCTTTCACCAAAGGTTGTTTGAAGGTTTCCCTAAGATTATGCTTAAGCAGGCCTAGATTTTAATGCATCTAACTTGATCTTTAGCTGCACTTTGTTTTCTTATCTGTTTTCATCTCTTCTGAAAGTAGTCACGTGTATTACTGGATTGTTTGTCTGATAAGTTAGCTTTAATATAAGCTTGTCCAAAGAATTTTATGGCTAGATGTTACATAGTAATTTTTCACCGTCCCTGCAATCCCCCATCCCGCACATTGGAGGGCTTATTATGTGACCTATGAGCAGTGACATGACCTGAAACCACTTTCATGGCATCCCCCTGAACAAGGACTTTCATTCCCCTGAAGACAATTCCTTGTGAAAAACCCTAAAAATAACCTTTTTGGCCTTGGTGCGACTACTCAGTGTCATACTCGTGCCAATGGGGTAAATCCTCCAAAGAGGGCGCGCCAACTAGTGCACTGTCTCAGTTCCTGAACTGGTCTCTAAATTGAGTTGGGAGGTTGGCTCCGAATGTCCATGTAGAGGAAGTGGTTTTCCACCTCTCATGGAAGCTTCCTTGAGGATAGGGCCAATCCCATGATTGTAGGGATCCCAACTCCCCTTCCACCATCTATATAAGCTTGCCATTTTAATTTTCAAGCTAGTCTCTAAGAGCCTTGATACCCTAAAGAATGCTGCAAGAGCCTTGATAGTCCTCATAGAGCCAAATCAATAGCAAGGAGATTGATGATCGAAAGAGAGGCTTGTCCCATTCCCGAAAAGCTTTACCGAGAACTATTCCACTGATGACCTACCAAAGGAAGATTCAACATCAGAGCCAGGTTGTATTTTCCTTTGTATGAATTAATGATAAGCGACTTTGGTTATGGTTCCACGCGTGTTGTTCATTATGATAATGAGTTGTGTCTTCTCTGACTGATACATAATTGCATATATTGGGTTTTACGCTTGTGTTTGTCGTGTTTCCTTCGTGTGCAGGTGTTCGATCACGGCGAGCGTGAGGATTGTGATCTGCCGGAGCAAGGGAATGGGAGTGCTATCTCCTCTACAAACAACAGTGTTGGATTCAAGGTAAGCCTTCTTTGCCATTTGGTTTATTGCAATTAGGAACTTGCACCTTAGCGTGATATGATTTTTTCTAGACCCGATCTGGGCTAGTAGGGATCGCCTCTGTCCGCATAGGGGATGTACCTCTACAACACTAGCCCTGTCTTTGGTTTGTTTCAAACAATTGCTTAGAAAGGCTTATGGAAATTTGATAAATCCTTGTTGCAATTATTGGCTTTTTCCACCTTCTCAACACTTTTAATGTTCCACTCCATCATTCAATCTAAAGGATCTTTTGATATAGATGACTTGCCCCTTGGACCACTCTTGAAATTGTTGTACAATTAAAATCTTTTGTGACTCCATTGCCCAATGGTTTAAAGTTTTTTTCACAGTAATCCTATCTGCTGAACACTTCTCAATATACTTGCATCTTCACCTTTTTGAACTCTTTCATTTTGTGATATTCCATCCAATTAAAGATCATACCTGACCAACCAAACAAACAAACAAAACCCTTGTTCTTAATAACTAGCCTAATATCATACTTAAAGCATTTAAAGATAAATCGATCTTTGCACTTATAGAGAGATCCCTCTCTGGATTCAGGAGGGCTAGATCCTAGAATCCCAAAGTGGTTTTTGATGTAGTCTCTGTAGCGTTTAGTCTTGTCACTCTGCTAAATTACAGAGACCTAACATCTCTGGCGACCATACTGGGGACTTTCTGAAGTAATAGATAACTTCACAACTTAGATAATCCCATTTTCAACAATGAACCAAGTGTATGCCTAGAGTGATTTTGATTGTTGATGGTGAACAACTTTCAAAACCCTGAAAATCAAGTAAAAACTCTTCACCTGGTGACTCCACTGAAGATCAGTAGGCCTGCTGATTTTCTTTGTTATTCGAACCTATTAATGGTGGTGGACCATAAAACATTTTACCTTATAAAGCTAAAAATTTCCACCTGGTGACTCCACAATCCTAAAATGACCTAAAGACTCCACTTGGAAACCCTTTATCATAACATCATTCAAACTCAGTTAAGAAAACTTTAAGGGTTAAAGTTTCCTTGCTAAAGATCAGTTTGCCTCCTAAAGATTGTCATATTTGGTTAAAATTTTCTTGTTAGTAGGTCTAAGACACAAAACTGTGGCTTCAAAAAGAATTCATACTAGGAGCCATCCTGACCCAAATCCTCCTGATATAGTTGATAATCCTGAAAGAATTCTTAGGAAATCTCCTAAGGCCAAAACTTCAACTATTGTTAGGTCACTCCATAGAGCTAATTCTGTTCCTGAAAACCTTATAGCTCTACAAGATTCACAAGTTGACTTAAGGAACCCTTTCAGAACTAGGTCACTTGAGGATTTAGATCAGATATATTTTGAGCTTTCACCTTCATCCCAAGATAGAAGTGAACATCCTGGTAGAAGAGAAACTACTCCACCTGATTTTCATTTCCTTCATAATTTTGGTTTCTCTCATCGTAGATCCGCTCAACAATCTCTTGCTGGTCCATCCACTTCTATTATCCATACACCCACTGTTCAAACTACACCATTCCATCAACCCCCTCCACTTGTAAACCCCCCACTTTTCCCACCACCTCCTATCATGGCAACATGGTATGCTCCCCTAGTCCTTCCTTTACCTTTAGTCAATCTTCCACAGGAATATCAGTCCAAGATACCATTATATGACACCAGTGGTGCTACTATTGCTTCACAACATGTGGATACGATGAATGACTATTTTGACAGAAATGAGATTGATGATGAAACTGCGAAACTTAGATTGTTTGCTCAAAGTTTAGGGGGAGAAGCAAGAAAATGGTTCAAAGGCTTAACCCCTAATAGTATCAATGACCTTCAAGCCCTCCATCAATTATTTCTAAACAAATGGGAAGTTAAGAAAAACCCTCTCAAAAAACTTTCAGACTACAATAGCCTCAAAAGAAACACTGGGGAAAGTGTTCAAAATTATTGCACTAGATTCAATAGTGTGTATAATGCCTTACCCCCAGAATTGAAACCCCCACAAGGCTCAGCCTTAAACAAGTTTCCCAAAGGATTTGATCCTGAAATGGCCTATGAGATGAGAGAGAGAGATCCTTTGACTCTAGAAGATATGCAGAAAGGAACCTTAGCTGTGGAAGTAAATCTGATGGAGAAAAGAGCCAGGATGAGGAATGAAAAGAAAGTATCACTTAGGGAAGAATCTGCACCCTCCACATCTAGCTCTAAAATGGAAAGGATGATAGAAGAAATGATGAAAAACGTGAGCATACTTGAGAGGACACAATCTAGAGAAAACCAATCTATTCCCCAAAATAGAAATCAAAATCCAAATCAGAACTTTATGAGAAATCAACCTCAAAACAGACAAAGAGAGGATGATCAACAAATTACACCTCCTTTTCATCAAAACTATGTAAGTGAGGTTGAAGAAACAATTGAACAATCAGAGGAAGATGACATAAACATGTTGGGAGTAGGTAGTGATCATTTTGATGTTCCTATTAATATGAAACAAGGTCTATACACACCCTATGATGATAAAAGAGCAGCGAATGAATATTACTATCAAGAGTTGGAAAATGTCATCATAGAAACCCCAAAATAATATGATCTTAGGAATAAGAAGAATCATGAAACTCCCAAAACTAAAACATTTGACAATTCTACAAAAAACAACCCTGTGAACAAACCCAAAAGCATTAAACAAAAGGAAAAAACAGTGGCTGTAATTTCTGATCAAAATAAAGATAAAGGCATTGCAATGAATGAAAGACAGAGTGTAGATATTAGCAGCATTAGCACCTCAGCTAGTGCTCCTATTAAAACAATTTTGACCAAAGTAAATAGAGGAAATCAACAAGCTGATTTTGCTGATAAAGTGGTGATTAACAAGGATGAAACAAACATTGTAAAAAGTCAGATGCCTTTTAGTTTGGAACAAGAAATTACCAAGATTAAAATCTCTGTTCCTCTCACTGAATTAGTCACCCAAGAAGTATATAGATCCCAAATTTTGAAAGCTTTCAACATAGTAGAAAATAATGACACTGTCAACCTCAATGATGAACAACCAAAGCTCTTATTTGGTACAAAGATTGAAGGAAGATACCAAGAAGGGCCAGTTCCTCCTTTTTATGTTAGTTTGAAAATTCATGGAAAATTTTTACACAATGCCATGCATGATTCAGGGGCCTCTCATAACTTAATTCCCAAAGCAGTAATGGAGAGTTTAGGCATTGAAATCACCAGACCATACAAAGATCTATACTCCTTTGACTCTAGTAGAGTGAAATGTTTAGGTTTGATCAAAGACCTTTGTGTAAACTTAGCACAAATTCCAGCCAAGTGTTTAGTGATGGATATTGTAGTGGCTGATGTCCCCCCCAAATATGGTATGCTGTTATCAAGATCATGGGGAGCTAAGTTACAAGGAACAATGCAAATGGATATGAAATATGCTACCATCCCTGTCTTTAATCAAACCAGAAAAATTTATAGGGAATCTCACATGCAATACATGGTTAGTAGCCAAGAGAGACCAGAAAACTCTCCTCTTTATTCTATGCATACAAGCCTTGACTCATTTATTCTTTTTAATCACGAAATATTTAATGAGTAGGAAACTTTAACTGATCTAGTGGCCACTTATCACTGTAACATAGTGGTAGACACAGAAAATGAGGAAGACAAGACATAACTGTCAAATTTTTTTTCCAAATCAGAAAATCACAGCAAAGTAAACACAGGTCTAGAGCTACAAAACAGTCATCCATTGCTTGAAAACTTTGAGAATCAAGAGAATAATCCTCAACATGATGAACAACATGAGGAACTAAACCAAATTCAACATAGTGCTGACTTACAAGAACAATCCAAAAGCACACAAGATGAAGATGATAGTAGTCAAACTAGTAAATCTGAAACTAGTCCTCTTTGGAGTATGAATTTTGATGGGTCTTGTACTAAGAATAATGCCGGAGTAGGTATATGGATACATAACACTCAGAAAAATCATGCTGAAGGGCATTCCTACAGGTTAAATTTTCAATGTTCAAACAACATAACTGAGTATGAAGCCCTTCTTATAGGCTTACACTTATTGAAGAAATTAGTGGCCAAAAGGATAAAAGTTCATGGGGATTCAGAGTTGATTGTTAGGCAAGTGAATGGGGAATATAGCGCCAAACACCCCAGAATTAGAGCCTATAGAAATGATTTCATTGATTTATTAAAAAATTTTGATGAATTCCAACTTGTATTTGTCCTAAGAAACCAAAATGTCCTTGCTAATGGTTTAGCCTTTGCTTCTAGAACCTGTCTAACACCTTATGAAACCAAGAAATGAACAACCCAAATCAAATTTAGACCAGATGTCCCAGACAATGAAAAATACTGGCAAGTGTTTGATGGAGATAAACAAATAGAAGACTTCCTACAGTCCAGAAATGAATTTGAGCCACCAAGTTCAGATTCAGAGTATGAAAATGACTGTCCTATTGAAGAAAACCCACTTGATGAAGAAGTAAAGTCTCCAGAGATTGCTGATATAAATCTTTTAGATAATACTCTTGAACATGCCACAGAAATTAGTGCAGATTTAGAAAAACAAGACTTAGAAATGCTGCAATCTAACACTCAAAGCTTGCCAAAAGGTCTGGTCCCATTAGAAGAATTGTTTGATTTCAATGATGTTGCCAAAAAACCAAAACTGGAACCTGTTGAAACTAAAGTAGAAGAATGTAACATAGGCAGTAAAGAAAAGCAAAAAATGATCAAACTGTCTAAAACATTGCCAGCTCACATCAAACTGAAATATATTGAGCTGTTTAAATAATTTTCTAAAGTATTTTCATGGATTTATGAGGATCTAAAATCCTGTGACACAGAGATAATTCAGCATAAGATACCTCTCAAGGAGAACCAGAAGCCCTATAGACAAAAATTGCGCAGAATAAACTCTGTTCAATTACCCCTGGTTGAGAAAGAAATCAAGAAAATGTTTGATGCTGGAATTATAGTCCCTGCTAGATATTCAGATTGGGTATCTAATCTTGTGTCAGTTAGGAAAAAGACAGGAGAAATAAGGCTTTGTATTGATTTTAGGAACTTAAACAAAGCCTCATTAAAAGACAATTACCCTTTACCCAAGATGGATCATATTTTACAAAAGGTAGTTGGTTCTAAAAGGATTTCTTTGTTAGATGGCTTCTCAGGCTATAATAAAATTCTGGTACATCCCGATGATCAAATCAAAACAACCTTTAATACACCATGGGGTACTTTCATATATGTGAAAATGCCCTTTGGTTTAATGAATGTTGGTGCCACATTTAAGAGAGATTGCATTCTCAGAAGAATTAGGATTATTCATCATTATTTACCTTGATGATATCACTGTGTTTTCTAAAACAGATGAAGAACACCTACAACATTTGAGAAAAGTCTTTGAGAAATGTAGAAGATTTGAGTTATCTTTAAATCCAAAGAAAACAATGTTTGGTCTCCAAGAAGGAAAACTACTTGGACACATCATATCAAAAGAAGGGATAAAGATAGACCCAAAGAGAATTGAGGGTATATTGCAAATCAATCATCCTAGAAACATCAAGGAACTTCAATCTTTCATTGGGAAGATTAATTTCTTGATAAGGTTCATACCCAATCTAGCTAAAATCCTTAGAAACATAACAAAGATGCTGAAAAGGGAAGAAGGAGTTAAATGGACATTAGTAGCAAAGAAATCATTTGAACTGGTAAAACAAGCATTAACCAAAACACCAGTTCTCATTAGTCCTGATTTTACAAAAGATTTTTTCATTTTTTCATTTGCATCAGAACACATAGTGGCTGCTGTCCTATTACAAAAAAACTTGAAGGGACAAGAGCAGCCAATTGCATTCTTTAGTAAGGCATTGAGGGATGCGCCTCTGAAGTACAATATCACAGAAAAACAAGCCTTTTCCTTAGTCAAAGCCTTAAAGGACTTCAGAGTTTACATTTTACATTCCCACACAATTGCATTTGTGCCAAATTCAATTGTAAAAGACATTTTAACCCAGAACCCAAATGGAAAAAGAGGAAAGTGGATTGCTGTGATACTTGAATATGATTTAGAAATAAGCTCATAAAAGGCCAAGGACTAGCAAGATTAATGGCTGAGTCTAATTTTGAAGCTCTTGATATAAACGTGTTAGAGGCATTAGATGAATAGGAGGAGTTGCCAACTCCCATTATTGAAGATCATTTTCTGTTTTCATCTTGGTATGCTGATATTTTATATGTTTTGCTAAATTTGAATACACCTCCTAGTTTGTCTAAAACGAAGGCAAGATTTTTAAAGTTGAAAGCTGTTAACTACTGCATTTTGGATAAATGTCTATATTGGAAAAATGCAAGTGGATTATTTCTTAAATTTTTTCCTGAGAATGATGCAGATAAGGTCAAGCATGAGTTCCATGAAGGAGAATGTGGAGACCACCTCTATTGGAAGACAACTGCCAATAAAATCCTTAGAGCTGGTTACTACTGGCCCACCCTCTTTTAGGATGTCCATAAAATGATTATTGCCTGTCACAAATGCCAACTTTTTGAAGGCAAAAGAAAATTGCTTCCCTTACCCTTGCATCCAATCACTGTTGAAGCTCCTTTTCAGAAGTGGGGTCTAGACTTCATTGGGGAAATCCATCCACCCTCATCTGCCCAACATAGATGGATCCTCACTGCAACAGACTACATTACCAAATGGATAGAAGCCATCCCTTCTAGACAAGCCAATGACTCTGTTATCATAAAATTCCTTGAAAATCATATCCTATCTAGATTTGCCTGTCCTAGAAAGATTATCACTGACAATGTTGCTGCATTTGGATCCAAAAATATGGTTGAATTCTGTCACAAATATTAGATTAAATTGGGCCATTCTACTTCTTATTACCCTCAAGGTAATGGGTTGGCAGAATCCTCAAACAAGAGTTTGGTGAATATAATCAAGAAGTTGTTGGAAGACAATAAGAAATCATAGCACACAAAGCTAGTACATGCACTTTGGGCTGACAGATTAACACTTAAGAAATCAATTGGAATGTCACCCTACCAGCTAGTTTATGGAGAAGATGCAATTTTTCCAACCAGTCTAGGAGTGCCAGTCATGAAGCTGATCCAAGAGGTATATTCAGAAGAGAATGATATGACAAGAAGAATCAACCAGACTATACATCTTCAACAAACCAGAGAGGAAGTCTACAACAGAGCATTACACAAGCAAGAAAACATCAAGAAGCTATTTGATAAAAGGACAAAGGCCAATGATTTCAGCATTGGTGACAAAGTTTTAAAGTGGGATTCCAGGAGAGAAGATAAGGGAAAACATGGAAAATTTGACAACTTATGGCCAGGCCCTTATCTCATTTAGTCTATTGCTGGTAACAATGCCTATTTCTTGTAGGAAGTGAATGGAGTTGAACTCTTTGGAGGTCCTGTCAATGGCAGGATGCTCAAACATTATTTTTCTTAACTATGTCAGTTTGAAGATTTTTTATTTTTATTCATTATAAATATCACATCCATCATTGCATTCAAAGTTAGAAAAATAAAAATACAAAAACAATAAAAAAGAAAAGAGGGCAGAATGAAAACAAGAAAGGTATAGCCCCATACCAAAAAGAGAAATAAAACCTGAAAGTGTGCAAGCTCAAATGCCACTCCTAAAAAACACACTTCTAGTTAGTCATATAGCCTAATCATGACTAATTAGCTTTTCAATTTACTGCTGACAGGTTAGTGAATTAGATCAGCCAAACAACAAAATCTTGGCTTATCAGTAAGGTAGATTAGGATAGAAAAATAGAGGTTCAAACAAGCTCAAAATCTGAACCTATGAATCTCAAAAGAAGAATGGCTCTAATTAGATCAAATCTTGAGCCAAAGATGGAATACAAACTGGTTCTAATGTGCCCAAAGCTTGAACCAGGAAAGAAAGAAAGACAACTCAAACAAATTAAAAAATAGAGCTGAATAAATAATGAAGGATGTTTTGAAATTTTCAGATCTTAAGCCTTCACATTTTTGTTTAATTTTCTGCAAATTTTAGTCTATGTGCAACTTGTTTTTATGCCATAGACCAACATCAAGTTAGACTGTTTAATCCTGGCTTGGTTGCTTTTAAATTTCTTGTTTTAGAATTTAGAGAATAAAAGTCTGGCAGACAGTCTAATCCTGACAGATAGTAGTTAGGTAGAGAATTTATGAACTCAACTATTTAAACTAAGTTCATGGAGAAATAAGAGTAGACTTAGACTATTTTTATCTTTTTTTTCAAATGAATAAAATGTTAATGAAGAGAGTTTTCTAGTCCAAATGCACTCTAAAAGAAGAAAAAATGTTAGAATCATTAGGAGTGGGTAGGTAGAGATGTTGTTTTGATAGAATTCCATTTTTTCAGATTGCTGCAGAAATCATTAAATCAAATAAAGATCAACAAAAGAAAAGAAAGTTGCAGCCAAATGGATAAGGCATTGGTCAGCTTCCAGAGAAATTATCTGTAGTTCTTGACATCTTCAAGAAGACACCATCCCCATGTGGAGCCACTATTACCACCTATAAAATTTTCCATATCAAATGGTGGCTAAATCTCTTTTAGCCTTTAAGAAAAAATTCATGTTCAAATTGTTAGTTCTTAAAGTCTTATGAAGATCTTTACCCTTTGAGTTATTCTTCACTGCTGTTTCCCTCATAGTCCTAAGGAACCTACTGTTTACTAAGAGAAAAACTGCTCATAAGGTCTCCATTTCCCTCATTTTCCTTTATTCCCTTCATAAATTCCCTTTGATAAGGTTTAAAACCTTTTTTTAACCTTATCGGAATTCTCAAAATCCTCTGAAAAACCCTCATTTTGGCCTAAAAACCTTCATTTTTCTATAAGGCCTTAAGCCCTAGCCCCTTTTCACATATAACCCATGTTGTGACTGAGCGCGAAGCGCTTAATTGCATCGCAAAACTTAATCGCATCGCAAGTATAAATCGCATCGCAAATATTCATTTTACTCGTTTTTCATGGTTAAATTGCCTTCCGCCGATGCGATCCCGCGATCATTTCTCTGCCGTTGATCTGATCCACTATGCCCAGATCTAATGGCCCATATCACTCCCCGTTCCAATCCCGCCATTCCGCCTTTTTCTTCATGATTAAATCCTGACCGTCGATCTAGTTTTCAGATCAATGGCTCTCGGTCCATCGCAAATCCCTTTATCCTTTTCCTTTCTTTCCTCTTCCGATGTCGATCCTACGATCTAATCTCAGCCGTTGAATCCACAAGAACCAACGACCCAGATTAAATCACGCTCCACCCATAGCCTTTGACATCGCTCCCGCCGATTAAATCTTGACCGTTGATCATCCTTCAGATCGGATGGCCCTCGCATAATCGCATATCGCAAAGACTTAGTCCCTTACCCTTTGAACTTCTTCGATGAGATCTCAGCCGTTGAATCCACAAGAACCAATGGCTCAGATTCAATCGCGCTCCTCCCTCACCTTTCGCTGATGCCTTCCGCCGATTTAATCCTGACCGTTGATCTCTCATCTCGATTCGACGGCCAACGCTTAATCGCGCATTGCGAAAACAAAAACCCCAATGTTATGGCCTCTTTCCTTTTCTCCGATGCGATGAGATCTCCACCGTTGATATTATTAAATCCAACGACTCATATTACTTCCGCTTTCCAAACCCCGCCCTTCTTTTTATCCTCCATCAATAGATCTCGGCTGTCGATCCTCATGATCCGACAGCTCCCATTGATCCTTCCTTCCGCCCTTTATAAAAAGTGGGCCCTCCCTTTTCCTCGTTTCTCTGCCAAATTCTTTTAAAACCTTACCTTTTCCATATTTTTTGTTTCCCGACAAAAATAGTTTTAAACGAATCCTGACCGTTGATCTCTGCAGATCAACGGTCATCTGGCCCAATCCTTCTGCCCGTTCCCTTTCCCCTTCATTTCTTAATATCCGCTTCTACTTTTAATCATAACCATCCATCAAGGAAATCTAAAAATCAGGACTAAAACCGGATAACCCAATAAACCCATCTGCTACACGAAAAAATCGTTGGTCCCACCATACATCCTCTACACAACTCCTCATCGATCGTGCTTAACCCACGCCATTCGATCTGCTGCCCTTCATCCGACGGTTTAAACTCCATATCGCGTAAATTTTGCGCCCAAAGGTTAATGTTTCAAAATTACGTGAAATGGGTGGTTTTTATTTTCCACGTGTCGAACACTAACGTACATCGTGTTCCAAAAGGCAATACCACCTGCCCCCCATTTCACCGTGCGAAAACCATTTTCGGTTTTCCGCTATACTGCTCCCTCCGCCAACATTGCTTTCTCATCTTTTAATCATGGCCGTCGATCTCTAAGATCAGACAGTCCTATTTTAATCTCTCCCCCATTCACTTTTCACCCAAACTTCTCTCAAACGACTTGATCGAGCAATATCCACCGTTGATATTTCTAATCTAACGGTCCACATTCGCTGTCACGCCCAAACTCCGTTGTTCACCTAGTTAGCTGTTCTGCCAGGATTTTCCTCCCTTTTTCCACTACATCCACGTTATTCCTCACTGCTCCTCCACCCTCACGAGCCTCTGAAGCAGTCTTAACCAAATTCCGTAGGATTTCTTAATGAATTTTATGTGTTTTGCAGGGTTCTTGATGGTGGTTGTTCTGTGTTTTTCCACAGTCACAGACAGGTGACAAAAAGGCTTGGAGTGATGATTATGTGCCTTAATCAAGTGAAGAAAAGGATCTGCATAGAAATCCACCTGTGTAAACAAAGAAAACAAAGTGTATCAGTAGTGAAGATTCAATATTAAAAGGTGATTAAAGCCAAAGCCAGAGGATCAGAGTTTTAATCCACAAATCAAAGAGATAAAGACAGTACTAAAGAACAAAGGACCGAAGCGAAGATCAAGGATAATTAAGCCTAAAACACATATCGAAAGCAAATTAAAAGTGTTTTAACGTTAAACAAAGAAGTATCAGTAAAAGGGCCTCCACTGCCACATCAAAGGCTAAAATATCCTTTCAATTGCCAAAGCGCCGCCTATAACTTCAATTAATCAAAATAAGGCATAGTTATTGCCTTGGTCAGTGATATTTTGTTTAAAGAAACCAAAGTTATTGCTAGCCTGCCTAAAGAGTTTTCAAGTCAACAAAATCTGCTAAGCGGCTGAATACTTAATGAAAACCAATTAATACAGAGAAAATATCAGAAAAATTTTCTGTTGAGCCTTTCAAAGGCCGAGAGGCATTAACTTGTATTAATTGAACCTAGAGATCTTTTCTTTCATCCCACCTCCTCATCTTCTTATAAAATCTCTTTGAGGAGCACATTTTAAGGGGTTGGTTATTGGATTTCTGATGTAATAGTTGCTGTATTCGAATCATTGTTGAATGTAAATAAATTCTGAAGCTTTGAAGCTCTGTTAAGTTATTGAAGAAGTTAGGTTGAGAAGAGAAGTTGTTGCTGTGATGAAACATTGGACTTGAAGTATGTAACTGGATTGATAATGAATATACAAGTTGATTTTTGGGATCCTGGTCTATATCATTTGTGAAGTACCTGTTACTGTTATTGTTTTCCTTTCATGTATGCCATTTTGTTCACTTTTCTCTGATAAATAACAACAAATATAGAGCTAGGATTTACTGTGAAAAGTACCCTACTATCATTGATAAGCTTTATATTTATGTTTTCCTCCAATTGTGTATTTAAAAATGACTTAAGTTAAGTGTAAACATTATCAAGGAATGTTGGTCAGTCCATGTCTTGATGTGCAAAACTTGAAAGGAAGCTCTTGAATGGTATTTTCATTACATGCTAAGTAGAGTTAAACTAGGAAAGTTTATGGTTTGCCCTATCTTCTAGTTCTTTCTCCAAAGGTTGTTTGAAGGTTTCCCTAAGAGTATGCTTAAGCAGGCCTAGATTTTAATGCATCTGACTTGATCTTTAGCTGCACTTTGTTTTCTTATCTATTTTCATCTCTTCTGAAAGTAGTCAAGTGGATTACTGGATTGTTTGTCTGATAAGTTAGCTTTAATATAAGCTTGTACAAAGAATTTTATGGTTAGCCCTGTCTTTGGTTGGTTTCAAACATTTGGTTAGAAAGGATTTTCTTGTATGGAAAGTTGATAAATCCTTTTTTAAATTATTGGATTTTTCCACCTTCTCAAAAATTTTAATGTTCCACTCCATCATTCAATCGAAAGGATCTTTTGATATAGATGACTTGCCCCTTGGACCACTTTTGAAATTTTTGTACAATTAAACCCTTTTGTGACTCCATTGCTGAATGGTTTAAAGCTATTTTCACACTAATCCTATCTGTTGAACACTTCTCAATATACTTGCATCTTCAACTTTTTGAACTCTTTCATTTTGTGATATTCCATCCAATTAAAGATCATTCTTAACCAACCAACCAAACAAACAAAACCCTTGTTCTTAATAAATAGCCTAATATCATACTTAAAGCCTTTAAAGATAAACCGATCTTTGCACTTATAGAGAGATCCCTCTTTGGATTCAGGAGGGCTAGATCCTAGAATCCCAAAGTGGTTTTTGATGTAGTCTCTGCAGCGTTTAGTCTTGTCACTTTTATAAATTACAAAGACCTAACAGAATCATGAAACAATTACAATGCACTCTTCTCACGATAGTCTCCTACACTCTCACAACTGTCTCACACTGATCTGGAAAAAATCGACAAACACTTAGCCATTTTCAACCTCTACTCAGCGTGCCTTGCTTGTGCAATTCATATGGAATGCAATCCTATTCTTTAGGAATTTCAGCTTTCCAAAACTGCGCAATGGTCATGGGAAATCCTATGGGTGTTTTACTACATGCGGGCAACCTACTAATAATACAACTAATAGTTAACATTCCTATAACCTTTGTCTCAACTAGGTCTCCACTCGAACTGACATGCATGTAGATATTAATAGTAAATCATCAGTTACATGACATATCACTGCATGTGAATTAAATCTGATTTAATTCACTTGACCTCTCAATAGTGCAATAAACTGTTACAACTAGTTAAACTTATTTTAACTCAATTAATTGAGTTAAATGATTTCTCATGCATTAAACTAATGCAATAACTGTAACTTGGACTCAATAACTAATAGAATCACTTTGCATGCCTCACCAACCACCCTCAACTCGAAATTCATGAGCTAACTAAGTTTATCACACTCATTTAACTATTACAAGTGATTATGAGATAAAATTACATTTTATTGTCCAATTTAATTAAGGGAAAATTAAATTAGACACACATTTCTTATTGAATTTTCAACACTCACTCTCAACAAGAGAGGGATTATCAGCTACCCCGATCCTACCTCTATGGTATTCGAATTTTCTCCTGGCGAGCGCCTTCGTCAGAATATCTGCATCCTGATCTTCCGTGGGGATGTATTGAAGTAAAATAATGCGTCTATGAACACAATCTCTGAGATGGTGGTACCAGATATCTATATTCTTGGACCTATCATGGAATACCGAATTAAACGAGAGTTTAATGCAACTATAATTATCAAAATGTATCGCCATCGAATCTATCTGATGACCAAAAAAACCAACTAGAATATTTCTCATCCAGATGGCCTCACATGCAGCCTAACTTGCTTCCATGTACTTTGCCTCTGCTGAACTGAGTGCCACAGATCTCTGCTTCCTGCTGTACCAAGAAACTGCTGCTGATTCTATGCTGAAGATTCCTCCTAATATTCTCTTTCCCTCTGATGGAATGCCTACCCAATGTGCATCGGTGAAGCCTTGAAGATTCACTCCCTCTATCCGTCTGTACCATAATACATACTCTGTAGTGCCCCTGAGATATCTCAAGACTTGCTTCCCTGCCATCCAAAAGATCTTGGTTGGCTTAACCATAACTTGAATCAACTATTTAGGTATGTAGAAAATGTATGGTCTAGTGTTCACCAAGTACATCAATGAACCCACAAGCTGCCTATAAACAATAACATCCACTACCTCACCTGAAGTAGCATCCTCCTTCCTCCAGTTTCCTGCAAGAGAAGTCTCCATGGGTTTACATCTCTGCATGTGAAATTTACTTAGAATCTCTTTGACATACTTTCCTTGAGAAACAAATAGCTCACCATCCTGTTGCCATATTTTCAAACCAAGGAAATAGTCAAGGAGTCCCATGTCCTTCATCTCAAACTCTCTTGCAAGATCCTCTTTGTAAGAAGTTATAAGCTGCTCATCACCTATAAAAATTAGATCATAAAAATAAAGTACGATAATCAGGAGCTTACCATCAACCAAAATCTGGTACAGGTTCTCATCCGCTTCACTCTTCGTGAATCCCAACCCAGTGAAATAATTTTTAATCCTGGTGTACCAAGCACGAGGTGCTTGCTTCAGCCCATACAATGCTCTCTTGAATCTGCACACATGCGACTCATTGTCAAAGGTTTCAAGATATTCTGGCTACTCTATGTACACTTCTTCCTCAATAAATCCATTGATAAATGCAGTTTTCGCATCCATCTGATGTATCTGCCACCCCATCTGCGCTGAGAGTGCAAGGATAGATCTAATCAATGAGTACCTCACAACTGGTGCAAAAGTTTCCTCATATTTAATCCCCTCAGCTTGTGAGAATCCCCAGGCTAAAAATATAGCTTTGTACTTATCCACACCCCCATCTGCTGCTTGCTTCACCTTATAGATCCATTTAGATCCAACCACTGATTTTCCGACTGGTCTTGGGAAAAATTCCCATGCACTATTCTTGACGATGGAGTCATACTCCTCAACCATGGCATCAACCCAAATTGGTTTCTACACTTCTTCCTCAAAAGAGGATGGTCTTGTCACAATACACTTTCTCATAAGAGCCATGTATCCAATAAACCTGTCTAGAGACTGTCTCTATTTGCGCAGTGAAGTAGGTGCTCCTACATGTTCTGCCGCATCAAGTCTCAATATATCAACTTCTGTGGTGCACCTTATACCATGTCTGGTGGATGGCTTAGCATGAGTGTTTTATGCCACTCCATGATCCTCCCCATGTGGCTACTCCACATCTTGAGGTTCATCCTTTGGAACCAAGAGTTCCTCCTCTGCATGCAAATCAATCTCCCTGAAGGGAAAATTGCATGGATTTTTCCTCATCAAATTTTATATCCCATTTAACAACTATCATCTTGCTATTTGAAAAATACACCCGATATTTGTGGGGAGTATCGCTGTACCCCACAGATATCCAAATCTCAGCCGTTGGTTCTAGCTTCTTCCTGGAATCTTTGGTCACATGGCAATAGACATATGACCCAAAAATTTTAAAATATGAAACATCATGTTTCTTACCAGAAAAATCCTCCTCTGGTGTACTCATGCCAAGTATCTGATGAGGACTACGGTTTTGTGCAAATACCACTATGTTGCATGCTTCCGCCCATAGATGCAATGGTGGGCCCTGATCATGCAACATCTCTCGTGCCTCACCCACAATTGTTCCGTTCTTTCTTTCTGCGACCCCATTCTATTGTGGGTTATGAGGTGCAATCAACTCTCTCCGAATTAATTCTTTGCTATAGAATTTGTTGAATTCATTTGAGATGTACTCACCACCATTTTCGCTCCTAATAGCCTTCACATGCTTCCACGTGTCTTTCTCAATCAGTGCTTTGAACTCACAAAATTTTGAGAACGTCTAATCTTTATTCAACATGAAGAAGATCCAACAATTTCTAGAAAAATCATCAAAAAAGATCACATAATACATGTTCTTTGCTGTCGAAGCTGAGAGAATGGGCCACACACATCTGAGTGAACTGTCTCAAGGATTTCTGCTGCTCAGTTCTCCTTCTCATGAAAAGTGGCTTTTTCATACTTCCCCATGGTACATCCCTTGCATGTGTCTATCTGCGCAAGAGTACCCTTTGGAAGCCCCATAGAAATCTGCTGCATGACCTTCAAGGCACCATGGTGTAGATGGCCCAATCTCCTGTGCCATAAATCACCCTCATCCTATCTCACCACTTTGTCTTCCTTACCCATCAATGTTGCGCAACCATCTACATCAAGTTTGTAGAGATTATTCACACGAATCCCAATCTTCTTGGCTTTTCCTATGGTTTTGTGTCGAAGGAAATATTTCCCTTCATTGAAAACCACATCATAACCTCTATCATCCAACATTGCAACTGAAACTAAATTATTTTTCAAGCCTGGTGAATACATTACATATTTTAATAAGAAGGGTTTACCTAACTATCCCTGGAAGGTAACTGTACCAATCCTGGTAGCTATACCTCCCATCATCACCCATTTCGATATGAATCTAGAGGTCTTTCTCCTTCAAGCTACTGAAATTTTTTTTGCTCCCGTCATGTGGAAAGATGTAGCACTATCCAAGTATCACACTGATCCCATCGCACTAGACACCATGCATGCGATAAGCGAGAAGTCCAACTCAAATTGTGAGGCCAAAGCCTCATCAATTGCAGATCCTGAGGCCTTCTTGTTCTTCTTCTTCTATGGACAATTAGTGGCATAATGTCCATGCTCGTGACAATGAAAACACTTCACTCTGGACATGTCACGCATCTTGCCTTCTTTTCCGGTCTCAGATTTGGAATAGGATTTATTTCCTTTCCCCTTCTTTGCCTTACCAGCTAAGGCGCAATTTTCGTCATCATCTGTTCTAGATGAGGATCCATCCTTGGTATTCTGCCTAAATTCTTCTTGCGCCAAATCCAACCAAAGTCTCTCCCAATCTGGCAGCTTCTCCCTCCCATTGGCAGAGTCCTGATAACTATGCAAACTCTTGGGAAGGCATAGAAGAGCTAGGCTCACCAAGTCATCATACGATACAATAATTTAGACACTCTCAAGGTCATCTCGACATTAGACAAACTTGGTTAAATATTTCAGAATAGTGTCTCCTTTCTCCATTTTGATTTTCCTGAGCTTTTCCTTCAGTGCCAATTTTCTGTGGTCACTGCTACTCTGAAATAGATCACTCAAAGCCTTCCACATTGCATATGGATTCGATTTTCCATGTAGACTTGAGACAATGTGGTCTCATACTCCCTCCAATAAGATCCTCCTCGCCTTTGCAACCTTCTTTCGTCAAGCATCAAGAAGAGCGACATCTGCTGCTGTGGGTTTGGGAATGTCATTATCAATGAATTCTTTCAACCCGTTGTCCTCAAGAATTTCCTCCATCCTTTATTTCCATGAAATATAATTGGAACTTCCCTCGAGTGCATATTCCAATCTCAAGCCATTGAAAGCCATCTTGATCTTGATTCGCCTGTCACACCGAAGAATTATTTTGCAAATTCGAATGCTATTTAGCACAAACTCAATTTCTTCTCCACTATAGTGATTTACTGTGCTCTGATACCATGTATAAATTATGCAAACAACATGTATATCAATGGATTCAATCCAATCATGCGATATGCTAAAGAAAGATACTAAATCCTTCTACAAATCAATTGCGGAAAATAAACACGATCGCCAATCACAACAAGTAAAGAAAGAAGCAAATCAAGCCACAACACAAATATTTTCCCCAAGAAAGCTTTCTACTCAAAACCCCTCTATATTCTATTGTATATTCACCAAGGAATCATGAAACCATTATAATGCACTCTTCTCACAAGAGTCTCCTGCACTCTAACAACTGTCTCATACTGATCTAGACAAAATCGACCAACACTTAGCCAATTTTCAGCCTCTGCTCAGCCTGCCTTGCTTGTGTAATTCATGTGGAATGCAATCCCTATTATTTAGGAATTTTAGCCTTCCAAAACTGCACAATGCTCATGGGAAATCCAATGGGTGTTTTACTGCATGCGGACAACCTACTAATAATAAAATTGTTAGTTAACATCCATTTAACCTTTGTCTCAATTGGGTCTCCATTAGAACTGACATGCATGCAACTATTAATAGTAAATCATCAGTTTACATGACAGATCATTGCATGTGAATTAAATATGATTTAATTAACTTGACCTCTCACTAGCGCAACAAACAGTTACAACTAGTTAAACTGATTTTAACTCAATTAATTGAGTTAACTGATTTCTCATGCATTAAACTAATGCACTAACTGTAACTTGGACTCAATAACTAATAGAATCACTCTGCATGCTCACCAACCAACCTCAACTCGAAATTCATGAGCTAAATATTACAAGTGATTATGAGATAAGATTACATTTTATTGTCCAATTTAATTAAGGGAAAATTAAATTAGACACACATTTCTTGTTGAATTTTCAACATCTTGCTAGGCTTTCTCCCATACTAGGTTTCCTAGGTCACATCTCATGTTCATTTGTGTCAATAATGCTTTTATTTTCTTGTTTATGAAACTAATAATATTAAATATGATATCTAAGGTAATAAATTGCATAGTAAAATATCAAAGTATTTTAATATCTAATATGAAAAAATATTACAATGTAATATCCGTAGTATTTTATAGATTATATTGACGTTAGAGTGGTTTTCATTGGTGTTTTGTCAAATTTTGTATGATATGGGAATCAGATCAAGAAGAAAGTCTCATAATCCTAGCCATGGAAAATGAATCTAGTTGTAACAATCCTTGAGGTGAGTTAGAGGAGAGATTTTTGAAGCAGAAGAATGAGTTTTTGATATTTATTTCAACACAACACCTTTGATGGTGGATCTAGAGAACCATTTTGGACCTTCTAGAGAGGCTACAAACACTATCTCATAATTTTTATCTTATGAGAAATCATGAGACATTGAATACCCAATAAATCAACAAAAAATTAAGCATAGAAAGAGCAACCAAGTTCCAGCATCATCACTTTTTCCTAAATGTTATTTAAAATGGAAATGAAAGTGGGCATCAAACCATACTAAGAATATATTGATGTTTTTAATTTGAATCATTTGGTGTGATAGTTAGAAGTTTATTTCAATGTCCACGATATAGGAGAAAAACAAATATTCATTTACTCAACTATGATATGAGGGCGACACACTAGCCTAGTGAGAAAGCTACATAAAGAAACTTGGCTTGCAGGGTGATCCCCTCATAACTAAGAAGATGTGTTGAAAACCCTCACTAGGTTTTATTTCTACCTTATAGGGTATGTAGAAGAGTAATTGATTTGATGACAACACTTTAGGAAAACGTAATGGATGAGTTTACAAGAGTACACCACCAAGTTTTAAAATTCTATTATGTTGGGTATATCTTAAAAGAACCCAAACATACTTCTTGAGTTTCCAAGGGGTCTACTTGTCATTTATGGAAGCAAGTGACGATTTTTAAACCTAGGATAATTTATGAGCCATGTGTGCAAGCACAATACCTAGGAAATATAGGTAATAAGAAAGCACAACCAAGTGTTTATGTTGTTATTTGAGATGTTATTCACTATAGAATTATGTCAAGGTATTGATTCACCATAAATAGTTGATTTGTTCTGGATTTTTATATCACCTCCTCACTAATTTTAGGGTCAATATAATTACAGCTATGAGGTAGTAGTTCAATTGTGACAGACAATAATTGAATAAAAGGGAATTTAGATTAATATAAAGAGAATATATATAAGAGGTTTAAAACATTATATTAATACTCAAAACCTCTATGAGTTGGAATACATTTTAAGCGTAGGAATTTAGTAGTCGCATAACATACTTTATCTCTATATATGAATATAACTTTCATAACTCGATAAAAAAGGGAGGTATGGAAGCTACAAATTGAATAATTCATAGGAATCACCTTGTTAGATAATTTATTTTTCTCTTAAATTATATTACATTTAATTATCGATCAAATAAAACTTATGAAGTATATGGAAAAATATATGTTAGGATGTTAGCTTTCAATTCTAATGGAAACAAATTGCAATGAAATAAAGTTCTACTCTATGAATGTGAATAAAATGACATGAAAGGAAATATTAATCTAGAAAAGCATTGAAAATATGATCTAGGAAAGCTATAGAAATCTTAATCTAGGAAAGTGATGGAAATATATTCTAGGAAGGCAATTGCAATCTTAATATAGGAAATTGATGGAAATATTAATCTAGGAAAGAATTTCAAATTTAATTTATGAAAGCAGGTAAATATAATCTACTCAATATGCTCATTTTTCATATAAAATAGAGTTGTTACTATAAGCATTAGTATTTAGTCACTTATATAGTTCTATTCACTTGTTGTATTGTTATGATCCGGACTTATGCAGGAACAAAATAAAATACATAAATAAACATAAACGCCAAGATGCAGCGAAAATAAAACTTCATTTCATTAATATCAAATAATTGAAATAATCTTACAGATAGAATGGAAATAAATTAGCTTGGGCGATGGTAGCTTATCTCTGAGAAAATATGTGGTGGCTACATGCCTCTGAAATGTGTTACAATGAGGCTCGAAGACCTATTTATTATTGAGAAACAATGGAAAACCCTAAACATCCAAAAAATAACCCTAGGAGATGAAGCTCCAAAACTGTGGGCCTAGTTTGGGTAAATTGGTACATCAACTTCCTGGGGACGTAAATTTGGCATAAGATTTCCTTTGACGTGCACAATACCTTGTTAGAAATGTCTATCCGAGGAATAAAACTTTTGAGTGGCCAACATTGGTGAAAGGCCCATGTTGGACCCAATTTTCACCAGAAATGTTGTTAAGGGCCTTAAAACGACTGTGAAATTTTAGGACCCAAAAAATACCAAAAATAGTAAACTGTGCTACAATTAAGGAAACTAAAAAACTGAAAGAAAAAATGGTGGGGGTCCAAGTGGAATATGCAGATGGCCACCAATATCCACCTGGATCAATCCTCCCCCCTTAGGAAGAAATGGTCCCTATTTCCTTGAGTTCCTCCATGAGATAAGGAAATTCCTGTTGAATCTAGTCCTTGGTGAACCACTTACCCCTGGTGAAGGAGTTGGCCTGCTTTGACAACTCGATATAGCTAGATCCTCTACTGGCGGGTGTTATTCATCTGTGTGTCAATGATCCGATCAATTGTGGCATGTTCCATGTAGTCTGGGTTTAACTCTATTGGTGTGAGTTTTTATGCAATGCCTGAAGTGTCCAACAATGGTGGAAAGTAGGGACGAAGGTGGTCCACATTGAACACTGGGTGCGGACCAAGGAATGGTGGAATACTGAGCTTGAAGGAATTTTCCCCTATAGCCTTGGTGGTGGTGTATGGCCCATATCGAAGTGGGCGACACTTGTGGTGGTGCCCAACGAGGCGCTCCTTCCGCAAATGTAGCCAAACTTTTTTGATCACCTATAACTTGTGTAGTACCCGATGCTAATCATGTCCCTACTTGTAATTAGCATTGGCTCTGTCCAATATGTCATGGACCTATTGGAGAGTGTGCTAAATGTGCTCAATGAAGTTGTTCGCTTTTTTGATTTCAGACTGGACATGAGTCGAATCTCCCTGAGTAGAGTCAAATGATATGTCCTCATCAATGGGACATAGTGGCTAGAATCCGAAGCACACCTGAAATGGGTTGTGTCTAGTTGAACTGTGGAGAGCTCAGTTATAGCTGTGCTAGACATTAGGGATTCTTTCATCCCATGTGCATGGATGCTTGAATTTGTACATGTGCAGAATGTGTATGATCATCCTATTGACAACCTCCGTTTGACCATTAGTTTGGGGGTGGAAAGTTGTGGACTTAGTGACTTGGTGTCCAACATCGACCAGAGAATTGACCAAAATGTACTGAGGAACCTGCTGTCTCGATCTGAGATAATGGAATGTGGGATCCGAAAGTGTACCCATACTCATTCAAAGGAGAGTTAATAAGTGGCTTTTGTTGTGATATTCTTCTTGGAGTTTGCTATAATGGCCATCTTAGATAATCTGTTGATGACCACAAAAACAAAATCGTTTCCATGCTTGGTAGAAGGAAGGCTTAAAATGTAATCCATGGAGTGGATTTCGAAGGTCAACTAGGGGTAGGAAACATAGTATATAGGCCTTTATTCTTGATTGCAGGTTTGGAAATGGTGCAGGTAGTTCAGGATCTCATGTATTTCCTGACATCATGTCGAAGGTTCGGCCAATAGAAATACTTCTATAGTATTGCCACTGTTTTATCGACCTTGAAATGTCCAATGACTTGACTATAGTGCACTTCCAAAATCATCTTGGCACACTCACTTGAAGGAACACATACGTGCCCCAGGTGGCATAACAGTGCATCCTTGTGGTGAAAATCTAGAACTTGCTTACCCTCTAGTAACGTCTGGCATGTGTTGTCGAATTTTGGATCACTTTTGTAGAGATGCGGCCAACCCAAAGTCTTGTACCCACAAGAGTCGAGCACAGTGGTTAGCGCCATGATCTGCTATCGGTTGAGGTAGTTTGCAACATTATTGGTGCTCCCCTTCTTGTATTTGATGGTCAAATCGAACTGTTGCAAGTATGTGGACCATTTCTGATGGCTACCGTTCTGCAACTTCCCTTATGCCTATATGAACTGCAAGGGTTGGTGATCTGTGTGGATGACCATTTCCTTCCCCAAAATTTAATTCTTCCGTTGTTGATAGGCCTGCAGAATGGAATACATATCTTTTTCATAGGTGGGATACTTTCAGATTGTGTCTGAAAGTGTCTCATTGTGATATGCCACTGGATGATCCTGTTGAGTAAGTACTGCCCCAATAGCATAGTCAGAGGTATCTATCTCAATCTCAAGTGGTTACTGTAATTTTGGTAATGTGAGAATTGGTGCAGAGCAGAGATGATGCTTCAACTTTGCGAATGCTTCTTGTTGAGATTCAGATCAAAAGAAATTTTCTTTCGCTTCTCCCTTGGTGACTTGACTCAAAGGCCAAGTGACATGAGAGAACCCCAACACGAACCTGTGGTAGAAATTGGCAAGACCAGAAAGCTGCTGAGCTCTGTTAGAGTGGTTGGGGCTGGGCAATCCTGAATGACCTGGATCTTGGTTGGGTCCACATGCACCCCACGATCATCAATAATGTATCCCAGATATTAAATCTAGGTCATGCAAAAAGTGCATTTCTCCAAATTGGCACATAACCTGTGTTGCCGCAGTTTTTTGAGGACTTGTCAAATGTGGTGGAGGTGCTCTTCCCAATGCTGGTTAAATATTAGGATCATCCAAATACACCACCAAGAATGAGTTGGTGAATGGTCGCAAGATGTCATCCATCAGCCTCATGAAGGTTGCGGGAGCATTCCTTAACCCGAAAGGCATGACCAACCATTCAAAAAGGCCCTCCTTCGATTTGAAGGCAGTATTCCACACATCAGAGGGTTCGATTGTTACCTGGTGATACCTAGATCTCAAGTAAATATTGATGAAATATTTGGCCCCATTGAGTTGGTCCAGAAGGTCATCAATGAATGGGTTCATATAGCTATTCTAGATAATGATCTTGTTCAGTGCCTGATAATCAATAAATAGTATCCAAGTTCCATCCTTCTTCTTCACCAGCACGATTTGGCTCCCACAGGGCGATGAACTTGACCAGATGTGACCTTTCTGCAACAGTTCCTGAATCTGCCTCTTGATTTCGTTGTTATCTAGAATAGAGTGTCGACAAATTGGTCCAATGGGTAGCGGCCCGCTTGGGGTCAGATTGATGGAGTGCTTTAACCAATGGTGTAGAGGCACCCTTGTAGGTGAGGTGAATATGTCCCCGTACTCCTCCACGAAATTTTCCATATGTTGTTTCCATGCAGAGGAGCCCTGTCTGGAGGTCATGGCCACAATATTATTCTTTCCCTGAGGGAAGATCATAAGGAAAAAAAAATTCCTATTTTGGGAAATGAGCTTACTGCATTGCTTCGTAGTGATCAAAGAGATGGTGTTAGGTAGTTCTACCTCTGGTATCCTGTACAACTTATTACCCAAAGTAACAATAACAACAAAAGGTTGAGACTCATACAAAACATGTCACTTCTACAAGTATGTTTGGCCTAATAATACAACAAAAACTTCAAGAGGATAAAAATCACATAATACCTTATCCGTGAAGGGTGTGATGCTATAGGGAAGGTGGCACTTCTGGCTAACGCGAAGATCCCGTCCTCGGTGAAGCCACCCAATGGTGTACAATTTTGGGTGTGTTATGATCGACAGGCCCAACCGCTTCATGAACTCTGCTGGGATGAGGTTATTTTGGCTCCCACTTTCGATAATGAACTGCAACGGGGAACCCTTCAAAAAAATTTGGGAAGGGAAGAGGAACTCCCCCTCCTCTGGATCAAGTTTGGTTCTTCCTTTTGCATCTTGGTTGTGGAAAAGGTGGAACTAGTCTCTGCATTGATAATCTGCTTCCCTTTTTCATTCCCTTTGTCAGGTTTTGACTCAGAGTCAGAACATGTATTTGATTCAGAAGCCTTCAACTCAACCACTAGTGATTTCTTGCCCCCACACTCACTTTTGTTGTTAGTGGAGCTCTTATGAAACTCAGACCACTTTCCCATGTCCTTCTTTGGTGTTGTGGTGTTTTTCTTCCCTTGAAGCTTCGACTGATTGTCCAGGGCCTCCTTGACTTGGCCTTTTCCTTTGTTCTGCTGTTTGGGGCACCTTTCCCTTGCTTCTTATTCGTAGATCCAAATTATCACTTATTATGTTTGAATTTATGCTCAATCTTGGAAGCATACCGGTATATTTCACCAAGTGAGGAGATATTGAGGAACTCCATTTCCTCCTGGATGTATATGTGCAGAAAACTGTGGTACTTAAGCACCAAATGTTTCTCTGAATATTTGATACCTAAATTTGTGCACAGGGTATGGAACAAACTCGTCAACTCATGCACATCTTGTTCCATTTGTTTCCGCAGCGTAGTACATTGCATGTACTTGTCCTCATAGCTCCCCATGTGGTAGTATTTTTCCTTGATGCCATCTCAAAAATAATTCCAAGTGGGTGTGCCCGAGAACAGGGAGGATTCCCTCTAGTCCATTTTCTCATAGTAGGTTTCCCACTAGTCCTTTACATGGGGGGTGGATTTGAGGAGTGCAAAAGAAATATTTTCCCGATTGGAAAAGTCATGAACTGAAAAATATCCTTCTAATAGATTCAACCATCTATCTACGATGTATGCATCTATTTGGCCCTCAAATATGGGAATGTCGAAGTTAAATTGTACGTTAAAAGGAGTGGTGCCTCCAGAGCGGCTGCCGGATGAATATGCATTGCCGGTGGGTAGCCTTAGAAGGATCTAGGCAAAGTTATCCATCATTGCATTCCTTCTTTTTATCGAGGGCATCCTTGAGAAATATTTTGATAGGATCTCCTATTCCCTCGTCTTTATTTTCTTCTTCCAGGGAGGCTATTGCGTTTTGCAAGGTCGATCTTGAAAAGGTCCAACCAGATCTAACCCTAACTCCTTATACCTTGATCTCATTGGGGACATGCAAAAAAATGTCGAGAAAGAGAAGACCACTCTGATACCACTTATCCAAAATTATGCAGGAACACAATAAAATACATAAATAATCATAAACGTAGGAATGTGGCACAAATAAATCTTCATTTCATTAATATCAAATAACTGAAATAATATTGCAGACCTAATGGAAATAAACTAGCTCGGGCGATGGTAGATTATATTTGAGAAGAGATGTGGCATCTACATGCCTCTGAACTGTGTTACACTGAGGCTCAAAGGCCTATTTTTTATTGAGAAACAATGGAACACCCTAAATATCCAAAAACATAAGCTTAGGAGATGAAGCTCCAAAACTATGGGCCCCATTTGGGTAAATTGGTACATCAACTTCGTGGGGATGTGACTTAGGCATACGATCTTCGTTTTACATGCACAATACCTTGTTAGAAATATATATCCAAGATATACAATTTCGAGTGGCCAACATCAATTAAAGCCCCATGTTGGACCTATTTTTTCCAAAAAACATCGTTTAGGGCCTAAAAACAACGTCTGAAGTTCAGGACCTAAAAAATTCCAAAAATAGTAAATTGTGATACAATTAAAGAAACTGAAAAACTGAAGGAAAAAATGGTGGGGTCCAAGTGGAATAGGTGGGTGACCACCAATATCCATCTTGATCACTACAAAATGACTATAGATCTAAATATCATGAGAATGGAAAAGGATTTGATGATGCTTTTTATGTAGAGGAAAAAAGCACCTTAGATGAAGGTGGGGATGTGTACTTAGATTCTTCTTCAAGTACACATGTAAATCACGAGGCATGGTTGATTGAATCAGGTGCATCCTTTCACTTCACTCTCCATAGGGAGTGGTTTGAGAAATAATCATCAGACGGATCTTAGGGGATGACAGGAAGGCCATAATCATTAGACGTTGAAAATTCAAGCTGAAGCTCCAAGGTGGAAGGATTATAACACTTCTTAGTGTTCTGCATATTCCTGTATTGGACAGAAATATGATTTTTGTAAGCAAGATGGATGACATAGGTGTAAAAACTATGTTCGAGAAATATACCTACAAGATGGTTTGGGGAGCACTAGTATTTATGCGGGGAGTTCGAATTTGAACTGTTTACAAGATTATGGGATGAAATTTATTGATTTATGCAATAGTTCTGTGGTTCCTGAAAGTGGAGCAGAAAACCTAGTGGTCTCTGGGTAAAATACCATGCTATGGCATCAAAGGATTGGACATATTGGAGAGAAGTGCCTTCGAATACTACATGGTAATGGTATGGTAGAAGGTATGTCTAATTTCTCTTTGGATTTTGATTTTTGTGAACATTGTGTATATGGGAATCAAAATTGGGTGAGTTTTCCCTCTAGTGCTAAGAGGGTGAAAGGGATATTAGAGCTTGTGCACAGTGATGTGTTTGGACTTGTGTCAGTTCCATCAGCAGGTAAGTATGTGTACTATGTATCATATATAGATGGCTTCTCAAGGAATACATGGATAAATTTCCTCAGGAAGAAATATGAATTCTTTGATGGATTTAAAGAATTTAAGGCTCTGGTGGAAAACCAGAGAGAGAATAAGATCAAGGTGTTGAGGACAGATAATGGTGGAGAGTTATGCAAGAAAGAATTTGAAAAGTTCTATAAGAAGTATGGTATAACAAGACATAATACTACTCCATACACACCTTAGAAAAATGGAGTCGTAAAAAGAATGAACAAGACATTGATGGAAAAGGAAAGAAGCATGCTCAGTGGTGTCAGGCTAGAACAAAAATTCTTTGCAGAGGCAGTATACACTGCATGTTACTTGGTTAACAAATCAGGCTCATCAGTATTGGAGGATAAGTCTCCACATGAGGTATGGAATGGTAAGAAACCCTCTCTTTCACATCTGAGGGTATTTGGATGTAATGCATATGTATATGTTCCAAAGGAGAAAAGAACCAAGTTGGATAGTAAATATGAAAGGTGCATTTTTATTGGATATATGGATTGTTTAAAAGGTTATAAGTTTTGGAACCCAAAAACAAGGAAGATTGTGTACAACTGAGATGTGGTGCTTATTGAGGTGAAATATGTTATTAAACAATAATTCCTAACAAAGTAACCTAAAAATATAGAGTTTGAATTAAAGGAGGAAGAATCATACTCTACAACATAACATGAATTAGAAGAAAAAGAGCAAAAACCTCCAATTTTGAGAAGATCAGTTCATGAGAGAAGACAACTAAAGAGGTATAGTCCATATGCTTTCTGTTCAAAATTTTCTTTATCTATCATTGATGATTATCCCATAAATCTCATGGAGGTAGTGGATTCATAGGATGGCAAACTCTGGAAATAGGCCATGGTTGATGAAATGGCATCTTTGGACAAAAGTGAGGCTTGGTATCTGGTGGAGTTTCCATCTAGAAGGGAACCCATTGGAAACAAATGGGTTTTTAAGAAGAATATGAATTCAAAGGCAAGGTGGACAAATACAAAGCTCAATTGGTAGAAAAAGGTTATTCCCCAGGTGCCGGGAATTGATTTCGATGATTTTTGTCTTCTATTGCCAGGTTAGCTTCTATTAGATTAGTTTATTTGTTGTTGTTGCTTTTGATTTTGAAGTAGAATAGATGGATTTGAAGTCAAAATTTCTTCATGGGTATCTATAAGAAGAGATATACATGAAGCAACCAGAAGGCTTTGCGGTGAAGGGTAAGAAAGAGCTGGTATGCAGGTTAAACAAATCTCTGTATGGGTTAAAAAAATCACCAAGGATGTGGTATTAGAAATTTCATACATATATATGGGGACTTGGCTTCAAAAGAAGCAAATAAAATCACTGTTGTGTGTTTTAAATTAATTGGTGACCTTGTTATTTATTTGGCATTGTATGTGGATGATATGTTGTTGATTGGAAATGAAAAAGAGATTATCTAGGATGCTGTGAAACTAGCTCCAAAAATAGAAGAAAAGAGATATCAATGCCTTAGAAATAAGCCACTTCGAGGGGGAAACCTCCAATACATTACATGAATAAACAATTCTTGGATGATAGAAATCACAAAACCTCCTTTCTATATATAGGAATCCCTGGGGCCACAATGTAATCCTAGTGGGGCGACAATGTAACCCTATCCGACCTAACAATAATAATGTAAGGGAACAATAATAACAATATGGGGGTTACAAGGGTACAACAATAACAATAAGGGGGGCTACACTAACATAATAAGGGACTACACTATTAATATAGGGACTTAACATGCCCCTCTCCTTCAAACAAGTGTTGTCCTCAACGCTTGATTATTTCTTGATGCTTCTGTATAAAATTCTCATCCTCCAATGTGGAATCTTCTATAGGAAAATTCTTCCACTTGCTGAGATAATCTGAAATTGTTCGCACTTGTAGAGTTCTTGTTTTTGTGACTGCTTTAGAAATTCTTTCGATGTGATGTTGATCTTCCTGTTGTTTCATTAGATTCTGCACCAAAGTTAGGTTATCCTTTGGGAGTTGGAGAACTTGTTGTTGATGCTCGATGTGATCTTCCACTAATTTATCATCCATATTAGCTATTATTTGATCCTTCAAACCATCCAACTTAGCCTCCATTTCTGATTTTAAACCATCTATGTCATCTTCAGTTGCTCTTCGTAAGATCGAAATTTGTTGCACTTGGTACCGTAATTTTGATATCTCATACTGCAATTCTTCCTCTTCATGCATCATAGTATAGCTTTTTGAGGGCTTAATGGGTATGGAATTATTTTTTGGAGGAATTATAGAACCCAATACTGATAAAAATTCTAAAATATGCCCTTGGAATCACTTCAAACTACTTTTTCAAACAAACGTTATGCAATTTTAAAAACCAAATACACACATTTCTCTTGCTTTTGAGAAGCTCAGTTTTGAAACTGAATTATATCTGTGATTTAGGATCTTAAATATCTAAAATTTCACACTGAGGTAGCCCTATGAATTCTCTTTTGAGTGCCATAGGTCTGACCTGATTTTGATTCTTGAAGGCAAAGTTGTGCCCAATCTCCTACGATGACCTAATTATGGACTGGTTCAGGATAACTTGTATGACTTGCCACGTGTCACTGTTTGCTCCGTTGGCTTAGAAATTTATAGATAGGAAAATATAGTCTGTGTAATTCTAGTCACTTTTTACATAATTCCAATTCGATGCTCAGAGAGAGAGTTATGAATATTTTCCCACAATTGCCTCTTTGCGATGAAATTTAGGAGCCTGAAAAATACCTAAATTCCACAAACCATATCTCTTGACATATTGCGAACCAAGATCTGAAATTTTGTGAAGATGTTCCTCAGGATTTTAGCTTCTCACTCTAAAAATTTCAGCTTCAATCTCGTAAAAAATGTTTTATAGCAAAAAGTCCGAGATGACCCCGTTTATGTTAAATTCAAGCCCTAAAGCCCTAACTTCCATGGTTCATATCTCCAAAAAATATTTTTTAAACAAAGCTCTAAAATTTTGCAATGATCTTCCTCCAGATTTCGGCTTCGCACTCTAAAATTTTTGAGCTTTTGAACCTTCTTAGAAAAAACGCTATAGCGAAAATGCCACGATGACCTGTTTGGAGCAGCCAAACCCTAGAATCCAAAGCTCTAATACCAAATGTTGTGAAACCAGCTCCAAAAATAGAAGAAAAGAGATATCAATGCCTTAGAAATAAGCCACTTTGAGGGGGAAACCTCCAATACATTACATGAATGAAAAATTCTTGGATGATACAAATTAAAAAATGCCGTTTCTATATATAGGAGTCCATGGGGCCACAATGTAACCCTAGCCGACCTAACAATAATAATGTAAGGGAACAATAATAACAATATGGGGGTTACAGGGGTACAAAAATAACAATAGGGGGGGCTACACTAACATAATAAAAGACTACACTATTAATATAGGGACTTAACATAGGATTTGAGGACCCAATTGTACTCAAAATTCGACATAAAGAAATTTTACACGGTAAAACTATATTTAAAGGAAATTAAATGAGATCTTAGAAAAGAGGAAGCTCTGGTTAAACCATAGGAAGTATGTCGAGACTATATTGTAGAGGTTCAATATGCAGGATAGTAAACCGGTGAAAGTTCCTATTCATGTAGGTGTAAAGCTATCTGCTGAACAGTGTCCCAAGACACAAGAAGAAGAGGAGGATATGTCCCGTGTTCCATATGCAAGTGCAGTGGGTAGCCTGATGTATGCAATGGTATGTACTAGACTAGACATTGCACATGTAGTGGGAGTATTGAGCAGGTTTTGTTGAGCTTCAAAGATGTTCTTCTCTACCACCACATTCCACTTCATTTCCTTTGTCCATTATTAATTTCAGGCTTAAATGATCAATAAGATTAGTTAAAATTGCTTTTGAGATCAGAGTATAATGTCTAACTTGCTATGTTTTCATGATTTCGTTGTCGTAGTACTTTTTGACTACACCCTAGCTGCTGCACGTACATTCCGCAGCTGGGGCTGTCGGACTGCATCGTCTTCATGTATACGCAGGGGTTCCGTGTGTCATCTCGTGGAAAAACATATGGTCGTATTCCACATCATTCCCTTATCATCTCTTGCTCCCCACTAAGTCTGAGTTAAAGTATCAAAGCGGTTATGCACGTAGAAGAGAAGCAGTTTCCTATCAAAACATGGACTCTACAGATGTCCGCAGTTAAGAAAAAGACTGTTAATAAGAGTTTTAATTTGATTAGAAGTGGGAGAGACACTTATCCCTATTTTTCTCAAAGAGTAGTTATGTAACTTCATTATAAGTATGACTTGGGAGACCGAGAAACTGTTGGTTAGATTTTGTTTATATTGCTAGATCTTTGAAGGTCGTAAATACTCTGTTTTGAATAATTTATCCTTTAATGAAAGAAACATCATTTTATTGCACGAGCGGAGTCAACCTTGAGTAGATTTGTGTGCTACTCCGGTGGTAGAGGGCCCCTACTACTTGAGGAGCTGTGTTCATATAATTTAGATAAGTAATTTAACCTCGTTTCATTCCTAGTTTAATTGACTTTCTGAAATCTGCGTTTTATATTCATTTTCATTGGATGCTAAAGTTTAGGCTCGTTCTCATGAAGTATTCCAAAATATCACTAATCTGGAATGAGGCATAATTGTAGCAATTTAGAACTTTACGTTTTTGTGCTCAATTACAATTAGTTGTTACAGCTAGTCCTATTCTCATTAATCTCTTCCAAAATATCACTAACTTTGGATAAGACTTAGCTGTGGTGTTTTAGTTTACCTGCATATTCTTATGTTTTTATGCCCATTTGCACTAAATGATACAGCCAGACTTGTTTGTACAAACTATTCCAAAATATCACTCATCTTGAACAAGGCAGGGCTGTAGTATTTGATAGAATTAGTTGCATTTTGGTTCAGTTGAAATACTCTAGAGGTAGATGTCATTCTAGTTTAATTCTGTCACTATATTTAAATCTTGATAATGGTACTCTAGTTTAACTCTGTTCACTGTATTAGTATCATTCTAGTTCAGCTCCAATTCATTTCAAGTTAGATAATAGCACTCTAGTTTAGTCTTAGTTCACTGTATTAGCATTCTAGTTTAGTTGTTATCCATTGCATTTTAAATTGTATTAGTTGTTAAATTTACATACCACGGTCTTCATTATTTACAAAATATTCTTGTTCTGAATTCCTATTAATACATCATCATATGGATAGGAACTATCAATAACAGTTTAACGCCTTGAGTATTTTGCAACCTTTTTACAATTTCACAAACAAGCCTTTTCTCAAAGACTATTCTAAAAAGAAATCTATATCTTTTGAATGAGGCCTAGTGGTGCTAAATTGAGTTGCAGAATAGAATTAGAAGTTATTTATAGTAGAAATATTATTGTGCTACAAATGTTCTTTTCCAATTATGTTCCAATAAACCTTCAACCATGGATGAGATGTTGTAACATTATAAGTTGATTGTTGACTTAAGAAAACTTCAATTGCACTAAAAAATTATCCTTTTCTCAAGCTATTCCAACATATCTCTAAATGAATGAATTGGATGAGTTCATGTTGTGATTTTTTTTCTTTGCTATGAGTCCTTATCAAGCTTTGTATTTTCTGTTCTTTAGTGTCATACACAGTTTAGAGTAGGTTTTGCTTTGTTTTAGTGTAACCATCCACTTCTCTTTACCAACACTTAATTCCTTTCCTTCTTGACATAAAACCATAAAACCAAAAACATCATAAAAACACTAAACACAATGTGGTGAGAAATACATACCTAGGCACATATAGTGCGCCACACTTCAGCATTTTACTGACCCTGGTTGATAATTTATGACCTCAATTTAGGAACATTAAGTTGAGCACAAAATTTTGGCGTCGTTTCCAAGGAAGTGTAACTAGGTAGCCTTGTTTCTTATCACCCAAAAACAATGATATGCATAGAGAAAGAGACTCAAGGGGTAGATTCATAAGAAGCAAAAGCTTGATTCCTAGAACACCACTTGTTTTACCAAGACCTAGAGCCAGCACGCCTCCAACTCAAACCCACATTCCATTCTTTACTGATCCTATATTTCCAGAGAACTTAAGATAATATATTCCATTAGAAAGACCTTCTATTTTTCCCATTGAGCCTGTCTTAGAAGAAGATTCAGGAACCCCTGCTAGGGACATAAACTTTTTAACTTCTACAGAAGAATCAACTATGGCAGAAGAAGGGGGAGGAGGAGTTTTTAATGGATAACACACACTATTTGGAGGCGTTAGAGGTAGAGGTAGAGGAGAAGGAGCTAGAGGTGTAGAAGGAGAAGGAGGCAGAGGAAGAGGCAGAAGAGAGATGGGAAGCTCTTTTGGGTTTCCTATAGTAGATGAAGAAACCAATACAACTATGAAAAACATTTCACCCTCTGTCCTTCCAAACTTTTATGGACTTAAAACACAAGATACTAAAATGCTTTATTTGAATCTTCTGAAGTCCTATGTAGAACCTATGACTACTTACAAGATGCTCAAAAACTTAAGCTATTTCCTTCAACATTGAAAGGAGCAGCATTGAAGTGGTTTATGAGTTTGATCAATAGTTCTATTAGGACATGGGAAGACATGAAACAAGCATTTCTAGAGAGGTATTTGGATTACTGTATGCCAATCAACCATAAGGAGGAAGTGTTTAAGATGCTACAAAAAGAAGATGAAAACTTGGAAGATTTGTTGGAGAGATTTAATTACAACATCAAAAGAGCAAAAATGGAAAACTTCGACCAAGACACTTTGAAAGCTCTCTTGTTGAAGACAATTAGGGATGAATGGTTAGATATCCTTAACATGATGGGAAAAGGGGATATATCTCAGCTCACATTGCATGAAATAGCTGAATTATGTATCAACCTTTCAAGAGGACATCTAAAACTCGTAAAAGGATCAAGAGACCCCGCTTCGCAAGGCAAGTAAGTCTGTCAAGCGCAAGTAGGAAGTAAATAGGAAATATGCTTGATGAGTTTAAATCTGATATCTTGGGGAGTCTTAGTAAACAGATAGACACCCCTAAGTTATAAAACAAGCAAAAAGCTGAATCTGATGCCTTAGCAATCTTTTGTCCCAAATGTAGAAAGAAACATGCCTTGAGAGAGTGTCCTTTGGATGCCAAAGTTGTGGAGACTTGTGTAATTTGTTTAGAAAAACATGAGACCAAGAGTTTTCCTTCACTTCCTGGTCTTAAAGCTATATTTCAAGAAGATACTCCTGCAAGTTCCACAGAATCTCTCAAATTTGTTTCCAGGAGACCTTGGCAAGGACCTCAAACACAAGGATTTCATGATCAGATGTATAATCAACCTCCACCAAATTGGAATTTTTTGCAGCAACCTTGGCCCAAATTTCAAAATAAATCTCAAACCTGGGCTCAAGGAGCACAAAATACCTATGGAAGATACTCTCAGAATTACCAATATCCACCATCCTATCCACCATATCCATAGTTCCCTCCTCAACAAAATTTTCAACAAAATCCTCAACAAAATTCTCAAAATCCACAACATCAAAATCAACCACTTCCATTACCATTTCCTCAGAAAACAAATCAGATGCCTGCCCAACCCATACCAAACCCCAACAATAAAAATCCTCATAACACATATGTGATAGAAGGCCAACAGTTTCCAACTTATTTGATCACTCTTTTAGACCTTAGCGATGTTCAACTTAGGTCTAGAAGAATACTTGAAAAGAGGAAACCTTCTATAATCACATAAGACAGTAGTACCCCGAGGAAGTTTCTCTACGGTAAATACAAGTCTTGAAGAGAACACAACTTTCCAAGACTCAACCATTGAAAATCAAAACAAAAAGAACCAATAATTTAACTCCTATATTAGAGCATCCATCAACATCCACTTCTACACCTCCCTTCCCGTAAAGATTACAAATTGATAGGGGAGTAGAAAAAAAAATTATGGTGCCTAATTATGATTTCCTAGATGAACTGATAAATGTTTGTATTAAGATCCCATTATTGCAAGCCATTAAGAAAATCCCAATCTTAGCAAAGACAATAAAGGAGTTGAGCATGAAGAAAACAAGAAAAAGAATAAGAGAGATAAAGCAAATTCAACTGGCAGGAAAAATAGCAGACATCATGATGGGTAAGATTGCTATACCAAAGTATCTATAATCCTAGAAATCCAAGCTGTTAAAATTCACATCAATGGAAAATGAGATTCAAAACACACTCATTGATTTAGGAGCAAAGAATCAATACTGCGAGGTAATAAAATCATGGATAAATCGAAACTTCCTAATCTTCTTTACACCCACATTAGATACAATTAGCAGAAGATTCCGTGATTAAACCCTATTGGGTAAGGTGCAGACATTCACAGTCCCGTATTCTTTATATCCGGATTTATGATTCCAATCTTAAGAACAACTTAGAGTAAAATTCATTATATTAGAAGACTTATCATTACAACCATGTTTACGTAGTTGTAGATCCTGTGATATGGTATCCTCCGATGTAGTTCAATCAAGAATTTAATTCTGTATTCTCCCAACGCGTGAAGAACAATTACAAAATTAGATGATACTCAATGGATAGAGGATGAAGAAGACTTACAACCTCTCTTCACAATTTTAGAAATTAGTGAAGATAGCTAGATTCTAAATACCTTGGAAAACTTTGAATCCTCTTCAGAATATAAGCATGAACAATTTCAAGAAGAATCCAAGATTGAGTTTTTGTCATCAAGGCAGATGTCTCTCTATTCCATGGATAAATTTGGCAGCTCTACAATTGAGATATTTCCAGGCAAAACTTTAAACATAAACAAGAACCTAGAAAAATCTCAACAAGAAGAGTTAGTCAAGATCTTACAGAGACATTCTTCTGCATATGCATGGGAATACACTGATATGAAAGGGATAAGCCCCAAGACTTGCACTCATCACATCTACATAGAGGAAAATTGTAAACCAATCAGACAACCTCAAAGACGGATGAATCCAAATCTTAGGGAGATTGTTAAAGAAGAATTGCAGAAATTATTGAATGTCAACTTTATCTATCCTATTTCAGATAGTCAGTGGGTTTCTCCTTTGGTAATTGTGCCAAAGAAAAATGGTAAATGGAGGGTATGTATTGACTACCAGGAATTAAACAAAGCTACTCTTAAAGATCATTTTCCCTTACCCTTCATAGATCAGGTGTTAGACACATTAGCTGGCAAAAAGTACTTCTCATTTTTAGATGGGTTTAGTGGTTATAATCAAATCCAAGTAGCACTAGAAGATCAAGACAAAACCACATTTACCTTTCCTTGGGGTACCTATGCTTACCGAGTATTGCCATTTGGACTATGCAATCCACTCGCAACATTTCAAAGGGCAGTACTAGGAATCTTTTCGGATCTAATACATGATTGTGTAGGGGTATATATGGATGATTTCACAGTTTATGGAAATACATTTGAAGAAGCCTTAGCAAACTTGGAAAAAGTCTTAAAGAGATGTAAAGAAGCAAATCTTTCACTAAGTCATGAAAAGTGTTTTATGATGTTTACTGAAGGAATTGTTTTGGGTCATCACATTTCAGGGGATGGGATTAGAGTTGATGAGTCAAAAGTTGAAGTCATCTCTAACTTATCTATTCCAAGTTGTCAAAAAGATGTTAGGAGTTTTCTAGGATTTACAGGATATTATCGAAGATTTATAGAAAACTTCACCAAGATAACATCTCCACTCTTCAAATTACTTACCAAAGATTGTGAATTCAAATGGAATTCTGATTTCCAGTTAGCCTTTGAGACCCTGAAAACAAAAATTTCTGAAGCACCTATTTTAAGGGGACCTAACTGGAAGCTACCTTTTCATATTTCAACAGATGCCTCAGATACAGCTCTAGGAGCAGTATTGGGACAAAAAGACCTGATTCTTTATGCCATCTACTATACCAGTAAAAATTTGACTCCTTCAGAGTTAAACTATACTGTAACTGAAAAAGAGTTTTTAGCTGTTGTTCATGCCATAAACAAATTCAGAGACTATATAACAGGCTATGAAACTTTTGTTCACACAGATCACTCTGCAATTAGATATATAATGAAAAGATCAATTACTAATGGCAGAGTCATAAGATGGTTATTTCTTTTACAAGAATTCAACATTACCATTCTAGATAGGCCTAGAAAACAAAACACAGTAGCTGATTTCCTATCTAGACTCCAAAACATCCAAGACAATACCCCAGTTGAAGATCAATTCCCTGATGAATATCTTTTTGCAATTTCTACTCAAACTCCTTGGTTTGTTGACATTGCTAATTATTTAGTTTCAGGGAAATTTCCTTCAATAATGAATGCAAGAGACAAAAGAAAGATAATTTATGACAGTGCAAAATATTCATGGGTTGCTAATGAGTTATACAAGACAGGTCCAGATTTTATCATTAGGAGATGTGTTCGGGAAGATGAGATACCTGAGATTCTCAAAGCATGTCATGATGAACCTTGTGGCGGACACTTTGCTGATAAAAGGAAAGCCTATAAGATCCTTCATTTATGATATTATTGGCCATCCCTTTTTAAAGATGCTAAAGAGTATGTAAAAAGGTGTGACAGTTGCCGAAGGGTAGGGAAACCTTCTCCTTCAGGTGAGATGCTATTACAGCCTTAGGTACATATTAAACCTTTTGAAAAATGGGCTTTGGATTTTGTAGGACCTATTAGTCCTCCATCAAGACAAAAGAAATATATATTAGTTTGCACTGATTATGTTACTAAATGGGTAGAGGCCAAGCCATTACTTTCTGCTATTGAAGCATCTGTAGTTAATTTTCTTTTTGAGGATATTTTTACTCGTTTTGGTGTCCCAAGGGAAATTGTTACAGATCAAGGAGCTCAATTTACATCAAGGCTAGTGGAAAAAATGATGGAGAGGTACAAAATCAGGCATAGAAAATCTACTCCTTATCATCCACAAGCAAATGGTCAAGTGGAATCTACTACTAAGGTCATTGAAGGAATCCTAACAAAGACTGTTCATTTACATAGAAGAGATTGGGTAGATAGGCTTCCTGAAGCCTTGTGGGCCTATAGAACTACATGGAGAAACACAACAAGCCATACTCCTTATGAACTTGTTTATGGAAAGCAAGTTTTGTTTCCCATAGAGTTCCAGATTCAAACTTTCAAAATGGCAGTTCAGTTAGGACTTGATCTATCAGAGGCACAAAAGCACAGATTGGAGCAGATTAATGAATTGGATGAGATCAGACAAGATGCAGTTCAGAAAACAAGTATAGTCCAACATCAAAGGACTAGATGGCATGATAAGTACATCAAGGAAAAGAACTTCAAAGAAGGTGACTGGGCTCTCTTGTTTGATTCAAAGTTCAAGGATTTCCAAGGTAAATTCCAAACACATTGGCTTGGGCCATATGAAATTATAAGAATTTTTGACAATGGAGCAATAAAAATTAGGACAATAGATGAAGAAGAGGTCACTTTTCTTGTGAATGGTCATAGATTGAAGCTGTATCACAAACCACTCTCAAGAGAAGAATTTGTCAAGAGATTCCAGGAAAACAGTGATGTGAAGTTAATGAAGAAGAATTTTTCTTCTTCATCAACTTAATTAAATTTTCTGAAGTCAGATGATTTAAAAAACAATAATAATAATAATAATAATAATAAATAAAAATAAAATAAATAAAATAAAAATAAAAAGTATAAACATGAAAACCAATCATTGATTGACATGTTTATACATAAAAGGTGGAGTGAAAATCAGAATCTTTCTGACACTCTAGCTTTTCAAATCTGTTCTTTCTACAAGCAGTTATTACAAAATCATAAGTGCAGATCCATTTCACTTATGATCCATCTCACTCCATTCATCCATATTCCATTTCATTTCATACTCCATTTCATTTCATTCATCCATACTTCATTCATTTCATTCCATGGTCCACCTCATTTCCATCCAGAGTTTTAAGTTTGATGTTTTTCTGTAATTAAATAATACACATCATGAATTGCAGGCTACCTTTCACACTCCACTCCACTTCAAAAGTTGTGATCCATTTCACTCCATTATTCACTTCATTCATATTCCATTACACCATATTTCATTATCCATTTTCACTCATTCCATACAACATTCCATTCATGCTCCAAAACATTCCATTTCATGTTTCAAGTCTTCTACAGGTACATTCTGCAATCAGTCAGACATTTTGCAGCTAATCAGACATTCTGCAGCCATACAGAAATTTTGCAGCCAGAGATCCTGAAGGCACTGTCCAGTAATTATTTGATCTGCAACAAAATGATCCTGCATATCCATGACAACAAGAAAAATCAAGGGAGTTATGAAGACTCAAAGATTAATGATTTTCAGGGGAGAACAAAGCATATGAAGATCACAAAAATCAGAGGAAAGGCAAAGGTAAAAGTTATGAAATTATTATAATGACAGATCATGAAAAATTTTAGTGTAGTTAAGTTATGTATAATTCAAAAATTTGTTTTAATTAATTGTGTTGATCATGCCTAACAAACCTCTCATAAAAAATTTGGATAAAATTTCTTCTATTCCGCCATTCCAAATCCCATATCTGATCATCATTTAAAAACTTAACGGTTAAAGTACTGAGGTGATTTGATTAGTCACGTCACTAGGCCAAAGCATTTAATGATGATTTTGAATTTCCTATGAAATATCTCCGCGGTATTTTCTTCCAAGATATTTCCCAACTCATTAATTCATTTACATCACCCTCACCTCATTATACTCATTCCGTAACCACTCCATATCATTCTTTCCCGTAGCCAACTCTTAACCATTTCGGTCTGTAAAACAGAGGAAGCATCTTTGGGGAAAAAACATCTCTTTAACAGTCATTTTCACCGTGAGCAGAGAAGCAGTAATTTGAAGGTTGGAAAGAAAAAACTATGGGTCTCATAGTGAGGACTGAACCGGTTGGAACTAAGTACTTGGAGGGATATCCACAAACCAGAGAAATGTTACAACAAGTAGGTTGGTTGCAATTTTTGGAGAAATTTAGGGGTTTTCACAAAGAGGTGACTAAAACATTTGCAAGGTCCTTCAATGGAGCTGAGGTTGAAATAGGAGACATTAAATTCACTGTTACAGAGGCTTTCATTGTAGAGGCAACGGAACTACCTAGACAAGGAGAAAGGTGGTTCAAAAATAGAGAATTCCATAACGAGACATGGAAGCACATACTCAAGTCACTAGGTATGGATGTTTCCATTTTTAAAAAGGGTATTCCTAGCTCAGCATTAAAGAATAAGTGGAGGAACATGTTACTCATTTTGCAAAAAATTATCACTTGTGAAGGTAGATTTGGTACCTTCTATGTTTACCATATTCGGTTAATGATGCATTTCTTAGAAGAAGAAATCAACTTGCCCTTTTTCTTGCTTCATAGTTTTAAGAAAATGGCCTCAAGTGTTCAAAAGAGAGTTCAATTTCTGGAAACAACCTTATACCACCATGGTTTAGTCAAAATCTTGATTGAATATCATTTAAGAAAAATGGGAGATAATTGGGATGAGTTCTTAGTGAGAAATCACTTTGAAGAACCTAAGGAACCTCCACCTGAAGACAAATCTACAAAAAGAAGAAGAAGATGGAAAAACTCCAAAAATGAAACTGAAACTGGTAAAACAATACAAGAGGATAGTGAAGAAATGATTTATGAGAAATTGGCCCAAATTAAGAAGCAACTTAAGAAAGAGAAGATAATAAGGAAATCTGCCAGAGAAAAAGGAGAAGGGCCATATCAACCAAGACAGAGCCACAGACTTAGAGGGATACTAAAGAAAACAGAGGCTAGACAAACTGGAATTATAAACATTGAGGATGAAGAAACACCTGAGCATGAGTATGAGGAGGATTTTGATAAAGAAGCTCCTGAAATAGACCCAGCACAGCAAGAAATTTACAATTATGTTGAGACACTAGAGAAGAGAGCTTCAGAAAGTAGAGACAGAACTCCTAGTCCACCAAAATCTGCAATTGATATCCTAAGAAGAGATAAATATGAGTTAGAAGTACTCAATAGGCATATCAAGAATGAGAATGAAATTCTAAGGGAGCAGGTTAAGCTGAAAACTTATATGAATTCAACTCTGTCTCTACAAATGCAAAAGTTGTACAAGGCCAGTGAAAAATTGAAAAAGAAAAATAAAAGGTTAACCAGGGCACTCACAAATTTGAGATTCAAGTTAGTCATAAGGAAGCCCAGAAGGCCATTGACTGCTAGACAAAGCAGAAGAAGAGGATTGGATGTCCTTGCAGAAGTCTCAGAGTTCATGGAATAGTTGCATGAGGACATGCAAGAACCTAGCAATGGGGGTATCTTGAGCTTCAAAGATGTTCTTCTCTTCCACCACATTCCACTTCATTTCCTTTTTCCATTATTAATTTCAGGCTTAAATGATCAATAAGATTAGTTAAAATTGCTTTGAGATTGTATATAATGTCTAACTTGCTATGTTTTCATGATTTCGTTGTTGTAGTACTTTTTGACTACACCTAGCTACAGAATGCAGACATTCTGTAGCTAGTTGCCGATTCTGTAGCTGTCTTCATGTCTACGCAGGTTCCAGGTGTCATCTCAGGGAAAAACACATATGGTCGTATTCCACATCATTCCCTTATCATTTGTTGCTCCCCACGAAGTCTGAGTTAAAGTATCAAAGCGGTTATGCACGAAGAAGAGAGGCATTTTCCTATCAAAACACGGACTCTACAGATGTCCGCAGTAAAGCACAAGACTGTTAATAAGAGTTTTAATTTGATTAGGAATGGGAAAGACACTTATCCCTGTTTTTCTCAAGAAGTAGTTATGTAATTTCATTATAAGTATGACTCGGGAGACCGAGAAACTGTTGGTTAGATTTTGTTTTTGTTGCTAGATTTTGGAAGGCCTTAAATACTCTGTTTTGAAGAATTTCTCCTTTAATGAAAGAGACATCATTTTATTGCACAAGCTGAGTCAATCTTGAGTAGATCCGCGTGCTGATCCGGTGGTAGAGGGCCCCTACTGCCCGTGAAGCGTTATGCATTTGGTTTAGATAAGTAGCTGTAGCTTTGTTTCATTCTCAATTTAAATAGTTTTCTGAACTTTGCTTACATTTGATACTACAATTTAGCTTTGTTCTCATGAAGTATTCCAAAAGATCACTGATCCAGAATGAGGCATAATTGTAGCAATTTAGAACTTTATGTTTTTTGTGTTCAATTGTAATTAGTTGTTATAGCTAGTCCTATTCTCATTAATCTCTTCCAAAATATCACTAACTCTGGATAAGAATTAGCTGTTGTGTTTTGGTTTACCTGCGTATTGTTATGTTTTTATGCCCATTTTCACTGAATGATACAGCCAGACTTGTTTGTACAAACTATTCCAAAATATCACTCATCTTGAACAAGACAGGGTTGTAGTATTTCATAGAATTAGTTGCATTTTAGCTCAGTCAATACTTCGGAGGTAGATGTCATTCTAGTTTAATTCTGTCACTATATTTCAAGCTTGATAATGGTACTCTAGTTTAACTTTGTTCATTGTATTAGTATCATTCTAGTTCAGCTCCAATTCATTTCAAGTTAGATAATAGAACTCTAGTTTAGTCTTAGTTCACTGTATTAGCATTCTAGTTTAGTTTTTATCCATTGCATTTTAAATTGTATTAGTTGTTAAATTTAGATACCACGGTCTTCATTATCTACAAAACTTATTTTGTTATAACTTCATATTAATACATCATCATCTGGACAGAATCTAGTAATATCAGTTTAAGGCCTTGAGTATTTTGCAACCTTTTCACAATTTCACAAACAAGCCTTCTCTCAAAGACTATTCTAAAAAGAAATCTATAACTTTTGAATAAGGCCTAGTAGTGCTAAATTGAGTTGCAGAATAGAATTAGAAGTTAGTTTAGAGTAGAAATCTTATTGTGCTACAAATGTTCTTTTCCAATTATGTTCCAATAAACCTTTAACCATGGATGAGATGTTGTAACATTGTAAGTTGATTGTTGACTTAGGAAAACCTCAATTTCACTAAAAACTTATCCTTTTCTCAAGCTATTCCAACATATATCTAAATGAATGAATTGGATGAGTTCATGATATGGGTTACTAAGTTCATGTTGTGATTTGTTTCTTTGCTATGAGTCCTTATCAAGCTTTGCATTTTCTATCCTCTAGTGCACACCTAGTTTAGAATAGTTTCACTCTGTTTTAGTGTAAACTTCTTAGCTCTTTTTCAACATAAAAACCATAAAACCAAAAACATCATAAAAAAACTAAACACAACGTAGTGAGAAACAGATACCTAGGCACATACAATTCACCACACTTCAGCAGTTTACTAGCCCTGGTTGACAATTAATGACCTCAATTTAGGAACACTAAGTTGAGCACAATAGGTTTATGTCAAAACTAGGGAAGGAGCATTGGAAAAAAATGAAGAGGGTTTTTCAGGTATTTGCATGGCACCAATGATTATGGTATGCGCTACCAAGGAATACCAGGATTGGACAAAGTTTTGGAGATCTGTGGCTTTGTTGATGCAAACTAGGTTGAAGATCTAGATCAGAGAAGATCTGCAAGTGGGTATGTGTTTAACCTATTTGGAGGAGCAGTTAGTTGGATGAGAAAAACATAGTATGTTGTGGCTCTTTCAACTACAGAAGCTAAATAAGTGGTATCCACTCATGCAATCAAGGAAGGAATTTGGTTACAAAAATTGTCTTCAAGTATGGGGTTTATACAACGAGCTATAAGGATAGACTGTGACAACCAAAGTGTAATTTTCTTGGCAAATAACCATACTTATCATTCAAAGAGAAAGCACATTTATGTTCAACATCACTTTGTGAGGGATATGGTTGAGGGAAAAAGGTGTTGTTGGTAAAGGTGGATACTTTGAAGAATGTTGCAGATGCATTGACGAAGTCTGCGAGCACTGAGAAGTTTTCTTGGTGTAGAGAAATAATGGGTGTTGCAGGTTTGGACCAATGAATAAGCTCTCCTGTGACCGCTTGTGTGGAAATAAAACAACAAGTGATAGAATGTTGGGTATGTGTTTTATTCTTTCCATGACTAGATCCATGTGTTGTACGTTGCGCTGGCGCAACCCGGGGGGGGGGGGGGGGGGGACAACCCCCCCTATCTACCAACCCCCCTGCATGGCGTTCGGGGCACCGCCCCAAGAATTTATTTATTTATGTGGACCCAATAATAGTTGGGTAGAACCAAGGATGGGGGAGAAGCCAAAGATGGTGGGCATACCTATCCATGTTTTTTTTCATGGGTTTTGCACATGGTTTTGGGCATGATGGTTTTCTGCCCATGGTATTTTGTAGATCCGGTCAAGGGAACTACGGTTATGTTCTAATCCAGGGTTAGTGGATTGGGGTTTATGAATAATTCAACATATATATATATATATATATATATATATATATATTATAACATTGAAAGAAATATAATGAAAAATCAATCTAGTAGTCCCAATTTTGGGATCCAGGGGAAAATCTCTGTGTATATTTATTTTCTGTTCTCACCATTGTTTCTTTTCCTATTTGAAGAATTAATTTGCAGGTAATTTATGTATAGGGGTAAAACCTACAAAGTAAAAATAAATAAAATACCATGCTTGCATGCAGACTTGGGTTTGAATGCAATAGCAATGTGGCTGAATATGAAGAACTTTTTCAAGGGCTACAAAAGGCTATTGGTCTTAATATTAAATTTCTCAAAGTTTTTGGTGATTCTAAAATTGTAATCAAACAATTATGCAATAATACTCATTGTGTTTTAAGTCACTTAAAACATTATCAATATTTAGTCCAACATTTAATCTCTCATTTTTTGGCTTTTAATATATCTCCTGTCTCTAGAATTCAAAATGCTAGTGCTGATCTATTATCCAATGATGCCTCCAAACTCATTCCTCCCGAGGACTTTAGTCTAGATAGGTTTTCCATTGAATTGATTTTTCGACCCTCTATCCTCGATAATGTTACCAATTGGATAGTGTCTAATGACGATGCATATATTTTTAGTTTTCTCACATCTGAAAGAATATATACTAATCAAATAATTGATGAGGATGTGCATGATAGAAATATTAATACATCCTTCAATGATGAATGAAATGAAAATTCATTACCAAAATCTGTTGTAAAATTATAAGACCTGTATGATTTGGAAGATAGATTCAAAAATCCAACTAATTGTAAGATCCAAAGAAATAGCCTAAAATTTGAACTCATCAACTTAGGGTCTGAGGAAAAACTCCATAACATAAATCTAGGACTCTGAATCTCTCTTGATGAAAGACTAGATTTTATACACTTAATTAGAAGATACATGGATGTCTTTTCTTGGAGCTATGATGATTTAAGGACTTATAAAACTTCAATCATTCAACATACGATGCCAATGTTTCCAGAGGTCAAACATGTACAACAAAAGCTCACAAAAATTTATCCCAACCCTGAGTCCTAAATCAAAACTGAATTGAATAAGTTAGTCAAGGCTAAAATAATTTTCGCGATTAGACAAAATGGGTATCAAATCTGGTCTTAGTTGGGAAAGATAATGGGGATATTGAAATTTGCATATATTTTCAAATTTTAAATAAAGCATCTGAGAAGGACAATTTTCCATATCTTCCTATGGAGCAGATTTTATAATCAGTTACAGGATCCGAATTGATTTTTTTCTTAGATGGATTTTATGGTTATAACCAAATTCTTGTTCATCCTAGTCATAGGCTGAAAACAACTTTCATAACCAAATGGGGAACGTATGGATACCAAAATACTCCCTTTGGTCTGATAAACAGAGGATCAAAATTTCAAAGAGCCATGGATATCGCTTTTAGAGGTTTGATTAATAAATCAATAATTGTTTACTTGGATGATATCACAATTTATTCTAAGATAAGAAGTAATCATGTACACGAAATGAAGTAAATCTTTGAGATATGTAGAAAGTTTGGGATATATCTTAATCCAAAGAAATCATATTTTTCTATGACTAAAAGAATTTTTTAAGGGTATATAGTTTCAAAAGATGGAATTACCATAGATCCTGAAAGAGTCAAATATATTTACGAAATCTCTTTGCCTCACATCAAAAAGTCAATGGAATCATTTCTAGGATAAATCAATTTCTTAAAATGTTTTGTGCCAAAGTTTTCACAAATGGTTATGCCTCTTCAAAATATCATAATAAAAAAGGCTATCTATAAATGGGGTCAAACTGAAAGAAAATATTTTGAATCCATCAAGCCGACAATTATCAATGCTCCTTCATTATCTTCTCCTGATTATTCTAGAGAATTTGTCTTGTATAATTTTTCCTCTGATCAATCATATGCAACGATATTGACTCAAAAGAATTAGGAACAAGAAGAAGCTCTTGTTTCCTTCCACAACTCCACATTACAGGGAGCATAACTAAATTACTCAGAAGTTGAGAAGCAAGCTTTTGTAGTCTTCAAATCCATAAAACACTTCAGGCCTATACAAAAGTAATTGTAACTCTCCCTGCTGTTAGAAAACTATTGATTCAAAGAGGAATAAGAGAGAAAAGGGCCAAGGTCATAACTCTACATGAATACGAACTTGAGATTAAACTTGCTAAAATTTTCAGAGGTCAAGGCTTATGTAAGCTATTAGCTAACTCATCTGACAATACACCCGAAACTAATACAGGTGAAAATTTTGAAGTATTTGAGGTTTGCATTGTAAACTCTAATCCTCAATATGAATATTTCATATTTTATTTAAAGCATGAATATGCACTGCTTGAGCTTGATCCCAAGAAGAAAAGGGCCTTAAGGTTGAAGGAAAATCATTAACAACAATTGAATGATAATTTATTTTGGAAAAATTATGATTTTGTTTTTCTTAGATGTCTTGAAAAATATGAAGCTAAAAAAGCTTTGTAGGAAATGCATTATGGAATGGCCGACAGACATTATGGAGGAGATACAACTGCTCAAAAAATCCTCCATTTTGGGTATTACTGGCCAAATTTGTTAAAGGATGCACATGCATATGTAGAAGATGCAAAACTTGCCAAACTGCTTCAGGAAAAGAAAATAAAGCAGCCTTACCATTGCAGCCAGTGAATATTGAGAAACCATTCAAGCAATGGGGGTTAGAAATTATAGGTGAGATTGTTCCTCACTTATATAAGCAACACAAATACATTCTCACTGCTACTGAATACTTTACCAAATGGGTGGAGGCTGCACCTTTAAAATTTGTCAATTTTGAAATTGTCATTGAATTTATTGACTAGCATATCATTGCCAGGCTTGGCTTTCCAAGCACTCTTATGTTTGAAAATGCATCCTACTTTTCTGGTAACTTGATAATTGAATTTGCATTAAAAATAGGTTTTGAAATGAAATATTATGCAAATTATCATCCGCAAGGGAATGGACTAGCATAATCATAAATAAAAACCTCATAAGAATTATAAAACGTACCATAGATGATAAGCAGAGAAATTTGCACAAAGCTCTGGTGTTTTATCTTTGGGCAGATAGATAACTTATAAAGAATCCTTCTGGACCTCTCGTTACTATTTAGTTTATGGAAAAGAAGAAATTATCCCCCCTAATGTTTCTTTACCATCATTAGCCCTAGTTCAATCTATTAAGGAACAACCCTCTTCTTCCCTTCTACAAAGATGATCACAATGATTAAAATTATAAGAAGGGAGGGATAAGGCCAAAAAATTTTATGCTAAACATAAAGACACGGTTAAATCATGCTTTGATTCAAGTTCAGTTGGAAATATAATGTTTGAAGTTGGTGTTCTTGTACTGAAATGGGACAAATCCCATGAGGAAAAAGCTAACACACAAAATTTCAAAAACTCTGGCTAGGACCATTTCAAATTGTGGAAAAACTTGGCCCATCTACTTTCATTCTCCAAGACCTTCAAGCGAGAAAATAAAATCTTACTGTAAATGGGTTAATCTTAAAGAAATATTTTTCTTGAAACTCATTCTACCTTTTTTAAATATGTAAATAATCATATGTATAAACTAGTGTGATCCGTTATCATTTAGTTAATATTGTTGAATGCTATTCTTCTGGTCTTGTACATGGGTGATATAATTATTTTAAAATCCTCTGATCATTCTTATGGAATTCATTTTTAATAGGAAGCTCATTAATAAAATGAAGTCATTTTCTATTTTTTAGAATTTCTTGAAATTTAGAATCTATGATTTTGAATTGCTATTCTTATCATTTTGTAAATAACTCTCAACCCAGTGTCCTTAAAAGGAATTGTTTTTTCTCATAATAAGCTATAATATCAAACAAATACTGAAGAACTAAATTAAATTAACAAGAGTTTAGCTTCTTATGACTCTAGTTGTCATCCTCATCTCTTAAGAAGTGGATTTTCCTCCCCATCCACTAATAAGATATTTTTAGAGTGTAATTAAAAAATATAAAACTTGAAATATAGGGGGTCTCATCAAGAGCCAACCTACCATGATAATGGGTAGTAATAGTAGTACCATTACCATATCTGGTCACAATGCCAGGGTAATGGCTTTGGGCCTAACGACTATAAGACAAGAGGTCTCATCATGAGTCGACTTGTTCACTATTGTTAATACATGTGAATGAAATTGTTAATATATGGTCACCAAGCCAAGACAATGAATTTCAAGGAAATTAAATACAAAATGTGTGAACTAAATTCCTCTAAATTATGTTCTAGTGGATGGGATATTGACATTTATTAGGTTAAAAGGTAATGTTATCGAGGCTATGGATGTCTGCTGGCAGCAACGACTCTACCTATGACATTAGAGTCTATCTTTATGCTAAAATCATTAACGCACTTGACCTATTAAAATAAAGTTGACATAAAGAACTATCTGTTAGAGATAGACTGTTCTCTTATATATAAATGCTGGTGAGGTTTACAAATGGTAATTCTCCTTCTTGGTATTTCAAAGAATCTATTACAAGAGATCTGAAACTTAGCATTATGCTCATTTATCTCTATTCCTTATATTTTTGAATTTGATTGATATATTCGAGAGATAACTGTTTCACCCAGTGCGTCGCCAATTTTTGTGGCAAACAATAACCCCCCATTTTACCTTTATAAATCATAATAATAATGAGGACCCTTTTGGTTTTTATATTTTTACTGGGCCATATAATAAAACAAAAATGGAAATTAAAGTGAGAGAGTCGAAAAGCCTTAGGATGTCTAAAGAAGACTAATGAACTAAATCCTTATGAAAAGTTAAAGTTGGACTTTAAAGGTTTAAGGTATAAAAACTTTTATATCATAATGGATTATTAAATTGTTACGCAATTTTCATCCTTGATATTTTCCTCTTTCAAGATATACGTGTCACTTTATTTTCTCACCTAAATACCTTGCTATTGGAAATCTCATAAGGAATTATTATTTGGGAATTATTAACACTTTCGAGATTTTGATATGGCGCTCACATCTGACGGTTGTCTCAGACCTTCAATATATCATAAAAATTATATAAAAGACATTAAGATAATGGATTTTCCTAGGTTCCATTTTAAACTTAGAACACTTAGTCGTTTTGGGTTCCCTATTAAATTTACCCTAATATCTCCTTTCATCTCTTGTCATCTTGGATCTTGGCATATCGGAACATTGTTATATCATAAGATAATTTTAAGTGTCCTCTGATACTTTCATCCTAATGCCTTACAAGGCATTGTTCGCACGATCTACTATCCGTTCATTTAAATTATTTACCATTATAATTATGTACATCGAATAAATGAAGGACTCCCATTAATCAACACTTTGGTTTTCTCAATTGGTTTAAAAGGGTTTTAATGCTGCATTTTTATTATTTTTTTTTCGATCTCCCGTTAAATGTTTTACTACTAATATATGCACTTGATTCCTCTAGGTGAGCTCAAAATCTCAATACACAAAGGAAATGAAGAAAATGGATAAGGATAAGAAGAAGGATTCACAAAAACAACCCACATGACCGTATATCGAAGAAGTAGATGAGAAGATCCTTGGAGTCGGGTTGTTCTCTGATACGATATGTACCAAATACTTTGGTAATTCTCTTTAGGATGCCATATATCAATATTTTGAGGATGAAGGGTTGAAGGTTACAGTTAGGAGAGTAACAACAAAGGATATAAACCTTATATTAGAAGCCACATCGGTAGATGCAACCAACTCATTTCTCCAAAGAATTGGGGCAAGACAGAGATTATTTTCATATATGGACATGGTCTAATGGGTGGTATAGAACTTGGACATCTTAGAGAGATGTATTCACACCAGAAAAGGAATAGTCATAGGCTCATTCACCATCAAATACCTCCAGATCATGTACCATTTTCCAAATTCCCAAATAATTTTCAACAAGAAATATGTTTAAGCCTTCGTAAATGAACATGGGAACCTAATAGATTCAATTAGATAATGGTGAAAATACTCGAACACGAAAAAAAATAAGGAAAATGGTTAGCATTCTCAAGCATCCCCTTCTTCCCAAGTCACTACTATGTTGTGTCAAATGTTTTCCCGCCTTAACGTGAATAATTTCCCTCACACCTAGGTACCTTTGATCGATGGGGTTTCTGAGGGTTATATTTTTATTTGGAAACTATCCTTTATGATAAACTAGCCAACCACATATTATCTTTATGATTTTCTAGGAATGTCTCTTAGGAAAATCTTCCTCCCTTATACATGTCTTCTTATATTATGGATGCCCTATGATTTTGTATGGACTTCTCTACCATGGGTTGGAAATGGAATATCTAGGACCCAAAACCTATTCATATTTATCATGAAATTTTGTGGGAAACTAAATATTTCAACCATTTCTATCATATTTTCCATAAAGTCATGATTCCTATTTACAGAATTATGTTTGGATCCCAACCATCAAGAATGTCACAAGAAGCCATGGAACATATTTTTAGGGTTGTAAATTTGTTATGGGAAGAACTATTTACCTATATTAGAGTTTGGGGTAGTATATCTCACCCCCATATTTTTCCCCTATTTATTCCAGATAAATTAGTCTGCAGAGAGGTGGTCTATCAAACTGTAGGCAATGGAATTTTTAAAGTGCCGAAGGAATCCAATAAGAAATAATGACTTGTATTCCTTATGAGATTTGGTATATTTAAATTATCCAATCATCAACATGCTAAAAAGGAAATCCTAGCATTTCGAGCTCTTAAGTTTTCAACCATTCCTAAAAGACAATATGATCCAAGCTTAGATGTCATGAATTTCACTACTTCACAAGGAATTAGATAATTTTTTCATGAGGAAGATAAGTTTGATGAATTATTTCCTCAAGCTCCCTCCTATGTGTTAGTGTTAAATTAGGTTGAAGAACAACTAAAGGTGGAAGAGAAAGGCCATTTGTATCATTTTAGGACTTCTCGATTAGCCACTTTTCCACTCGATTTGTTACAGTTACCTCTTAAAAAAAAATCATCTCTTAAGGAACCTATAGATGCCACTCAACTTGGAGCCTCCTCACAATTAGTTTTTCCTACTCAAGGCTAGTTGAGTGTTGTTGTAAGTTCCTCTACTTCTCAAGGAGAAGGGTTTATGAACGATCTTAAATTAAATTAAGCATGAAATGAGTATGATACCATTATTAATCCCCAAATTGGGGGAGAAGCCATGATTTCTAAAGTTAGAGCTTCCTCACATTAGATCAATGTTATAAGTATAACTAAGGATACCATAAAAGCCATAGATTCAGAAAAAACTGCATACTCTAAGTCTTATATGCATGAGCAGAAGGATGTCCAAGTCATTCCACCTTTTCCTACTTCCTAGGTCATCCTCAAGATTGAGGAAATACCTCCATTGGATATATTTTATAGTCCTTAGCATAAAGACAAAGTCAAAATAGGTAGGAAAAAGAGGAATCTTGATAAATCCCAGATGCTAGTACCTAGAAAAGCTACCCTCTCTCAGGTTTTGTGGAGAGGTTCTTCTACTGCTTTGGTAGATGAACTAGGAAAACTGACTCAATCCATAGGGGCATATGCCTCTTCCACTATGGAAAAATTAGTTGAGGTTCAAGATCTCATTAAAGAAGAAGAAGAAAAATCAATATGATGGAGAAAATTTTTGATTCAGAGAAAAGGCATATTTATAAAAACTGGCAGAAAGAAGTATCATAATTGCAAAATAAAAAGATGCAACATGATGAGGAAATAAGAATAAAAAACAACCAAATTAAAGAGATACAAAAAAAATTATAAAAACCGCAAGCCAGTCCTCCTCAATTGAAATAATTTAAGCAAGAAGCTAGATAATTGAATTATGTACTCAAGAATCAAAGGAAAATATTTTGCAATAAGCTTATGATAATTCAACATCAATTTAAAATAGGGGATGCCCTTATTGATCAACTAGCTGAGATGATGAGTTATTTTGATGAGGTGAATGACCAATTAACATATTTCTTGTCTTGGCAAGAAAGCATAGAGGGGAGAAAGGAAAATTTTCTTAAAATTAATGAAGTACATAAGTCAATTATCTTTCTAGAATGGGAGATAAGAATGAATCAAGCTGAAGCCGCGGTTAATGAGGTCTGAGATTTGTCCAATTCTATTATTGAATAAATCAATGATTATTTTCTACAAGAAAATATTGTCTCCACTTGTTCTAAAGATTCTTTGCTAGATGTCAAATTTTTGTTAAAATATTGGTTGTAGCATGGTACACAAATGGCTGAAAGAATCGAGTAGTTATCCAAGATTGATCTTGAGAATCACTGGCAATTTCTTGTAAAACCTCATAGTCAATGGTTGGTACTCAAGAGCCTATCCAATGCCACTACACAGTTGTTATCACATTTGAAAGTAGCCATATTTACAATTTAGATGAGGATCAAGACAAAGCACCCTCCTGAGCTCACCATTCATCTAGATGTTTATATGCTACGACAACTCACCATTGGACAATCTTTGTGTTAAATAAAATCCTGTTGTAACAATTTTATTTTTGATCTTTTTCTATTATAGTTTAAGTGATAAGTTTCATGGGATTTTTTTGTAATATATTTTTGTTTTGGACTATAAATTCCCCCCTACAAGACTAGAGAAGGGGTTCTGAATTTTGAGAAGAAAGGGCTTGAATTTCACTTTTGTATTTAAGTTTTTCTTAATAATAAAACTAAACCATTGGCAGTTCTAGAATGCATAGATTCTCGGTCTCTCAGGTACTGCTATCCATTGCATATGTTTATTTTCTTTGAAAGGATTTTTTTTGTTTTGTATTGTTCCTGTATCTGTGCTTTATGTCTATCTTTCATGATCACTTTTGACATGTTTGAATGATAATTAATCAATACAATGAACAAACGATATATATATCATACACGATGTTTTCATCAAAATTAATTTAATTAAATTATTATTGTTTAATCAAGTTAAATATGATAATCACATAAATAATCTACATTATTATTTTTATTGCGAGAATCTTATAGCACATATGATATCATCTTACCATAATGCTATAAAAAATTAGAATAAATTGAAGCTAGATAGTTAGGATGCATCTTTAGATCTCATTACCATCACCACACATCTCGTTATATACAGTTTATGTGAAAGGATAATTGGTATCATAATTCTAGTCAGAACCACTATCCAAAATGGAAAAGGGTCTAATTGGGGCTCTGACCAAGTGGTTTTCCCCAATGTTGATGATGTCAAATCTGTCCATCAACACCACCCACCTATTTCATTTGGACCCCTGTTGAGAAATAAATTAAAGGAATTAGGGTTTGATTCCTCTTTCTTGATAATTAATTGTGAGCTATTTGGGTCTCTTTTACCTCTCTATTAGTTTATCTTTCATGAAGCAATTATCAAATTAAATGTATATGAATACCACAAGAACTAGAGACATAAGGTGTAGGCACTAAGCCAGGGAAAAACCCTTATAAGGCGAAAAACTAGTCCAACTCTTCCATTAGTATATTAAAATCAAAATGTGTCAATCCAAGACCCTTTAGACCTAGACAAATACCTCCTCCAATCACCAAGTAAACCCTTCCTTCCAATGGAGAATCCCTGTCAAAGTCTCCAAGTGACAGGTTCCCAGTAGCAGCTACAATCCAAAATTTTGACCCCTAGTTACAGATTGTTGGCCCCCAACAATATAATTTCAGGCCCGCAGTAGATTCAAAATTTCATCCCCATCTACAACCCAAAAGATTCACACTTGTGAGAGGTATATTTCCCAAGAACTCGATTTAGGTCTTCCAATTTCTTCCATCCTTCACAATTTCACTCTCTTTTTTTGCTTCTTATTCTTGTAGATCAAAATTTTTGAGTGACTGAACCTAATAGGTCGAGCTACCTCTTTATATATTGCCTTTATATTGGGTTGAATAGCCCTAATTTAGGACAACTTCACGAGGACAGGGCCGACTTGGTGTGGATGTGACAAATGACCTTTTTGACTAAAAAATAATTCTTTTCACATGATACAAAACCCCAACAAGGGTATAATAAAAAAGATAATGACTCTATTGACTCAAGACAAAACCTAGAAGCCTTCAATGGAGGTTTTGTCCTAGAAATCATCAACCCAAGCATGAAATCCATTATTTAATAATTCATTTTCCTTAATAATAATTTTTCTTTGAAAACACAATTATGAAGACCAACACTAGTTACATTCTTCAACGCTCCCTTTTAAGTAGGGAGGTATTCAAAATTACATGCATACATAGGTACATGTAAGATATTAAAATGATACGAACTATCAAGAGTTTTAGCAGACACAGTGCTATAGATTAGATACTTGACCAGGGTGGTCTAATCAGGTCGGACTAATTTGTACTCAAGCTTTAGACTATATAGGTACCATCAGGATTTTAAGCTCTAACACCAACCTAGGGATATAGGTGTGTTTCCAAGGTTGGAGCTCCATGAACTACACCACCCTCCCTACTTTAGGATCTAGACATCAACAAAAAGGCTGGCCATATTTCCTCCCAAGCATCGTGTTGCCACAAGATGCTTCATCTCTCCCTATCAACTAAATCTACAACATTAACCAATCCAAGCATGCTTATGAAATATTCAAAATTCTTATATGGAAGAGTTTCCGTCAACACTCCAGGCTACTTGTTCATCCATCGAAATATATTGTAGCTTTATGACCCCATCTTGTACCAAACACCTAATGTAAGGGTACTTGTTGTTTATATGTTTTGTCCTAGCATGAAATACAAGGTATTTATACATCTTGATGCTGCTTTGATTATCACAGTTTCTCATTGTAGTGTAATATTCCCAAATTAGCAGTAAGCTAATTGGGATATTAATTTTGATTAATTTTGGAAAATCATAATGTTGGGCAGAAATAAAGTGGGTAGGGGACCCACAATTAATAATTAGGAAAAATAAAGTCTTTTACTAAAGTCCCTAAGGGAAAATTTTGGCTCTAGTGGTGGGGTTGAGTTGGCCTTAGGTGGCTGCATAGAAGAGGCACAAAAAGGACAAAGTGGGATTGGCTAGAGGAAGGCAACACGTGATTGTCCAAGGAGAGGCAATGCAGGCCAAGGTGGAACCCAAGGTATAAGATGGGCCTCAATGGATAAAATGAAGAAGGGAAGGCTCATTTTGGGATTCATTCATTCAAATATTTTATTCTTTTCATTTTGACAGAGCACGCTTGAGTCGGAGAGCCAAGTCTACAACGTTGTTTAGCACATGAGACCTTCAAGCAGAGATCTCAAATTCTACCTTAGGGGACTTTGATTCCCTTCTTAGGAGAGGAGTTCCACACCTTGTGAGGAGAATTTCCATCAGTAGCATCAGGAGGAAGCATAGCCTGTTCTGGACTACGTAGAGGAGGAGGAGACTGCATAGGGGAGGACACAATGTAGAGAGGATTTGGTTGTTCTGTGAGGTGAGAAGAGAGGGAGTTGAAACTGAGATTTGTTAGGAAGGCTTGGAGCTTCCTAACAGGGATTTTTGTGGCATTTTTGAGACTTCTAGCAGTAGGATTTATAAGAGGATCGATTTACCCAGTAGTGCAGTGAGCCAAGCCCAAGAGGGCCAATTTTCATGGTCATGTTTTGGGAAAACCCTTTCTGGGTTTATTGAGGAGAAGCCAAGATTAATTTGGCAGAAATTTCTGGGCAGATTGAGGTGTCAAACAGAGATCCTAACCTAGCTAGCAACTAGAGGAGCTAAGGGAAATTAGGCCGAAATTCCGGGGTCAACATTTGGCCAATTCCTTCATGGGTTTTTGTGGGTCTCTTCAGTAGAGTCCGGGGTTAAAGTCCCAAAATTCTTTGAACAGTGTAGCAGGCCCTAGTGGCATTTATTCGGGAGAAGTAGAAAAATTTCTGGAATATTGTAGTGCAAATCTATAGCCATACAATGTACCATTAGTGGGAGATTTAAACATTGATGCATAGGCCTTCTCTATCTTGCCTTGAGCAAGCCCAGGGGCCTTCATTCCAACACCTCCATTGTACTCATTTATAGCAAATTAATAAAATGGCTTAATAGTATTTTATGGCTCCGTTGGTGTTTTGACATCAGTTTTTGTTTTTTTGTCTCTTTAATATCTTTTAGCTTGTTATTACTGTTATTTTCCCATTTGGGATATTACAGTGGTATTAGAGCTTCGTTCTTGGCTCAGCCATGGGGATATTTTTCTATGAACAAGGAGGGTAGGCAGAACCTTACTCACTAAAGGAAGTAGAGGTGGAAAATATGGGGGAGTCAAGGAGCAAAGGGGAAGCAAAATTTGGTAACATTTTTAAGGCCCTAAACTACTTAGCTAAAGGACAAAAGGAAATGTTGGAAAGACTCAAGCAACAAAATAGGAATGAGAGCATCCATCAGGAATCCTTAGTTGGGGAGACTTTGGGGGTCTCACAACACTGTGACCACCCTTTACTAGCCACTCACTCGCCAGCCTTTAGTAGCAAAAACAGGATTGCGATGCCTACATTATTACCTCCAGTAACGAGTGAGAAAGGTAGGCAGCATGATCATATACCCATGGGTGATTATTTCCAAGAATGGAAGTCCATGGCGGAAAACTTAAGAGCAGCTTTGTCCTCCAGAGATTACTGCCAGCTTAGGTGGGATGAAGAAGGAAGGAACATTGGGGGGTCTAGCATGCAGAGTTCAGAGTTGCAGTGTACCATTGGGAGGACACATTTTCCCACGTATAATGGATCCATTGATTGCATGGCTCGCGATTGGGTGGAAAAGTTGGATACCTCTTTCCATATTGACCGAATTACGGAGGAGGAAGCCATCAAAATGGCTACCTCGCACTTGGAGGATGAGGTCAAACACAATTGTGGGGAGCTCGTAGATACACTTAGCGTGACACATGACTCACCCTTGTTGGAGACTTCTTTGACTGTGTCGGGTGACATATTAGTGGAGAGAATAGAGCCTACCCCAGTAGAGCCATCCATTGAGGTGATGACCAAAGTTGTGTCCGAGTTTTTGGGTGACAACTGCACGCAACATATGGGTGAGGTGCAAGGAGATGCATCCACCTTTGATGAGGCATTAGGAGATACAAAGGTAGAGCAGGAGGACAATCCTTTTGTATGTCAGGATGATGAATATTATTTGGATGAGTCCATGGGGTCATATGAGGATGCTTCTGGGGAGCATGAGCAGTCATGTAGAGTTGATGAAAGTAGGCCGATTTTGTATTCGAGTGTGCATGTGGTATCAGGGGATTTATGGGAGATATTCAGGATGATGAGTCACTTGTGATGATTCAGTCAAAGCAACTTATGGTATAGCTAGAGGGCATATTGGAGCGTCAGAGAAACCCCCTTTAGGCACACATAGATGGGGCTAGCATCATGGTTGGGTCACCTTTGGCCATTGGAGAGAGAGAGACAGAGCTACCTAGTAATATCTCATGGGTTGACTTGGATAACGGGATGATCCGACCTGAGTTGCACAGGGTGCAACATCTATAAGTCAGGGTTGCTCTAGGTGCACGAGTTCACGCATTCGATCCCTCTCTTTGGGTTGGATGGTGAGAGATTTTGTGTTGGTATCTGGTGGAGTGGGTTATGGAGATGGTGATGCACCGAGGTGTAGCTTAGCAGGAGCTTCTAGGCACTGAGGTTATTAGCCTGGAATGGCATTGGGATCTGGGTGGGACTACCCATCACTTCCCACGTATGTCGGTTAACTATGACCTGGAGGGTAAAGTTGAGTGTACACATTCAGTAGGGGAGTTTTAGTCAAAACTAGTGTCCAACCAGTTTAGGTACAGACTTATTGAGCTATCTTGGTACGAGGATTGTACACAGGATCATGGGATGATCAACATAATCTGGCAGTAGCTTGACAAAGGAGGGGGCATTAGTAGGCCACTAGACAATGCCTTGTATGGAGCTAGGGATTCTTCGCATTTGTGTGGCGCACAGAGGACATGGAGGAGCAGAGCAAGATTTTCATCGCTACTGGTACCTAGGGAGATTCAATTCTTGGGTCCCTCAGGGAGGATTTGGAAGGGAGATCCATTCATTGGAGAGTGTGGTGATGCAGCAGTGGAATTGATGGTACTGATTGAGTATGGGCTGACGCATATGGATGCAACCTTAGGACATCACACCCTGGGATGTGAAGGAGCATCCATCATTAGGAAATGGTCTGTAGATGGGCATGGAGATGCATGGGGGTGCGTTGCAGTATGTCAGACTACATTATGGAGTAGGAGTGTTTCCCATCACATTGAGTACGTGCGGGGAGTGATAGGTGCAGTGAAATAAGATGGACACATGACGGTATAGGACGATATAGCTATTACTGGGGGTATCCATTGGTGTACAGGGGAATGTTGCAGCATACAGTGGCAGGTCGAGGAGTGTGGTGATACTTGTTGGTATCTAGTGACACATGATGCAGGGAAGTGGTCTCTTGGAGCGTTGCCTCCAAAGAGACACATGGATAGGGGCGGTAGGTTTACCATGGGATGCATCTCACCTAGGATCGATGAGGATCTTGTTGAGCATCTGGAGATGTCACGTTTAGCGGAGATAGGGTTACGAGGGTGTTATCTGCAGATCCGAGGCAAAGAGAGTGTCATCTGGAGGATTACTCTTGATAATTTAGGTAAACTCTTGGTCACACCCTTTGGGAGATACCTACCCATCACCCTCCACTATTTCTTATGGTTGCAGAGTGTTTGGTTAGTGCTCCTTGACACTCTCCATTCGGGTAGCAGGGCATGAGAGGCTCACCCTAGACAGTTGGATGAGATACTGCGTGTCATGAGCCAGAAGGAAAATATCCAGTTGAGACACTTGGTAGGTGCACGAGTTGATGGGTCCAGGCTTAGGGATGGCATAGTAGATTGCCAAGGTAGCATATGTTCCACCCCTGGGATCACATTTGAGGGACGGTGGATGATATATTTCATCTACAAGAGGGTACCCAAACTCTGAGCAGTATCTAGGTGTATAAGTAGGAGTTGGGATAATGGGTATCACGACGTGGTTTGGCAGGAGCAGGGTAGGTACGCATGCATGGGACAGACTCTTGATACTTGGGGTCCCCCCATGGGATACATACAGGGGTCACAGATGAGGGCCATATGGGTTCTAGCAAGTAGTATTGCTACACAGCGGCATCCCACGGGGAGTGGGAGTTGTGAGCTCCCCGTATGGTTGGTGGATCCAGGGGTCTCTTGGGAAGGCGGATCACTCCACTTTGTGATGAGCAGGGACAAAGCATACGGTGATCCAATCCACTTTGGGTTTGACACGTGGGGGAGAAGTGAGACCTCCATTGCATGGCGAGGCAGAATTATCATGTTGTTTCTTAGGGTCATGATCGATAGTGGAGGGGTAGATATCAACATCATGGAGATGCCTGGGCAGGATGAGCTTTGCCTTCACAGATTTTTCACCACAAAGCCCCAGGAGAGAGGGATAAAATCTACGCACGATGGAGGGTATCTCATAGTCAGAGTGGCGTAATGATAACATGGTGGCACCTCTCTGAGATTAGCAGGGGAACCGAGCACTACAACTATACACAACTCGATAACCTCTAGGGGTGAGTTGTATACTACATGGGGAGATCATGTACACATTCTATTGGGATTTAGCAATCATTCATGGAGTGGGAGACTTCATTAGCATGGCAGGATGGTGAGTTGAGCAGGTGGAGCTTCATGTTTGACAGGATGGCTTGGGATCATGGTTGATCCCTTCATATCAGGGCGATGCAGAGGACAAGGAAGATTCAATGGCGCATCTGGGACCCATGCACATTTTTCAGTGACAGTTGGGAGCGTCATCTAGAGAGGAAGCTTGTTCAGGTGTTGCTTGAGGATGAGAAATTTTTGGTGGGGAGGATTGTAATATTCCCAAATTAGCAGTCAGCTAATTGGGATATTAATTTTGATTAATTTAGAAAATCCTAATGTTGGGCTGAAATAAAGTGGGTAGAGGACCAAAAAATAATAATTACGCCAAATAAAGTCTTTTCCTAAAGTACCTAAGGGAAAATTATAGCTCTAATCGTGGGGTCAAGTTCGCCTTACGTGGTAGCGTAGAAGAGGCACGAAAAGCACAAACTGGGATTGGCTAGAGGAAGGCAACATGTGATTGGCCAAGGAGAGGAAATGCAGACCAAGGTGGGAACCAAGGCATACATTGGGCCTCAATGGATAAAATGAAGAAGGGAAGGATCATTTTGGGATTCATTCATTCAATTATTTTCTTCTTGTCATTTTGACAGAGCACGCTTGAGCCAAAGGGCCAAGCCTGCAGTGCTGTTTAGCACACGAGATCTTCAAGTGGAGATCTAAACCTCTACTTAGGGGGACTTCGAGTGCCCGCTCAAGAGAGGAGTTCCACACCTTGTGAGGATAATTTCCATCAGAAAATTCAAGAGGAATCGTATATAGTTCTAGATTGTGCACAGGAGGAGGATAATGCGTATGTGAGGATGCAGTGTAGAGAGGATTTGGTTGTTCCGGGAGGTGAGAAGAGAGGGAGTTTCAACTGAGATTTGTTGGGGAGGCTTGGAGCTTTCTAACAGGTATTTTTGTGGAATTTTGGAGACTTATAGCAGTAGGATTTACCGGAGGATCGATTTACCTACCAGTGCAGTGAGCCAAGCCGAAGAGGGCCAATTTTCGGGGTTAAGCTTTGGGCAAACCCTTTCTGGGTTTTTCTGGGTTTATTGAGGAGAAGCCAAGATTAATTTGACATAATTTTATAGATATATTTGAGGTGTCAAACATAGATCCTAACTTATCCAGAAGCTAGAGGAGCTAGGGGAAATTGGGCCAAAATTCCGGGGTCAATATTTTTCCAATTCCTTCGTGGGTTTCTTGAGTAGAATCCGGGGTTAAAGTCCTGAAATTTTCAGAGCAGTGTAGCAGGCCCTAACGACATTTATTTGGGAGAAACAACAACATTTCTAGTAGATTGGAGTGTAGGGCTATAATGATACATCATACCATCATTGGGGGATTTCAACATTGATTCAGAGGGCTTCTCTAGCTTTCCTTGAGCAAGCCTAGGTGCCTTCATTTCAACACCTCAATTGTACTCATTTCTAGCAAATTAATAAAATGGCTCAGTAGTATTTTATGGCTCTGTTGGTGTTTTGATATCAATTTTTGTTTTTTCATCTCCTTATATATTTTATCCTGTTATTACTGTATTTTCCCATTTGGGATATTACATGTAGGATCTAGAGGCTTTCCAAACAAATCTGTCAAGATTTTCCTTAACGAAACAACTTATTTTCCTACTTGACATGCAACAACATATTCAACTTAAACGCTACTTAACACCCCATGATATTTCTTTCTACTTATCCATGAAATCACAATAGATCCCAAAATAAAACAACCACCTGTAGTGCTTCTCCATTAGTTTCATTGCCACCCTAATCGGAATCGGTAAATACTATTAACTTAACTTCCTTTCCATCATACTTTTGGAAGTGATGAATTGTACTACGTAGGTATCTCAATCTATCCTTAGAAAATATAAAATGGTCATGATGAGGCTCCAATTGAAATTGACTAAGAAAATTTACGCAAAGCATATATCAGGTCTTATATTCACCAAGTACATCAAAGAGCCCACCAACTTACTATTTCTTGTAGGATCGACGAGACTAGAGTGAGATCTTCTCAACTTCTTGAGATTTGTGATCATGGGAGTAGTCATAGGCTTGGAACCCATCATACAAAACTTTTTTAACATCTTTATTATGTACTTACCTTGAATAAGATATATTTCACTGGGATTCTGCCAAACATTCAAGCCCAAGTAGTAGTGCATGAGTCCCAAATATTTCATTTCAAATTCTACTGCCAACATTTTCTTACATTTCAAGATTTTGCGCTCCATACCTGTAATAAAAAAGTCATCTACATGTAGTAGTACAATGACTAGTTCATTCTTCACTATCTTAATGTAGAGGCTTGCATCATTATATTTTTTGACGAACTTAATCCTTAAGAGATGTGCATCTGTTCTTGCATACCAAGCCCTAGAAGCTTGCTGCAAGCCATATATAGCTTTCTTGACTGTGAAAACATGTGTATCCCCGATATTTATCTCAAAGCCTTCCGGTTGTTCAATATATCCTTTTTCATCAATGGTTCCGTTTGGAAATGTTGTTTTGAAATAAATTTAATGGATATTCCATCCCATACTAGTAGTGAGCGAAACCAAAGATCTAATAGTAGTATACCCAGGAGTAGGAGAAATTTTTTCTTCATAATTTATTCCTTCCTTTTGTGAGAATCCCATTGCAACAAATCTAGATTTGTATTTGTCTATGCTTCCATCTATGACATGTTTGAATTTTTTGGAAGTGACAACAAAATTTTCAATTGGTACAATAATGATCTCCCAAGATCCATTCTTCTTGATGGATTAATATTCTCCCTGCATCTCTTTCTTCCATTCTTCTTCATGACCGATTTTTTCAAAGGTAGTTGGTTCTACTTCGATTAACTTTGTCATGTATGCTGCATATCTTGAGTATCTCTTTGGTGTTTTTCTTTCTTTTAAAGTTCCTTTAGTTGTTCCATGTCCATTGACATCTTCAAGTGTATCTTTTAACCAATTTGGCATCTTATTTGTTTCAGGAATGAATATAGGTTGAATAGGCTCACTTGGTCCTTCTTCTTCCTCTTCTTCATTTTCAGGTGCCTTTTCATGTTTTGTAATATTCCAAAATTTGCCTATAATAAATTGGAATATTAAAATTTTTCTGATTTCACTTAGGAGTTGAATAATTGGGTGAGGAGGCCCATACATAATAAAAACATGGATGAAATCCCTCTTAGGATGAAAGGGGATCATCAATGGAGTTGGATTTCACACCCTCATGTGTGAAAGAGGACATTTGCAAGAAGACAAGGTCAAGTTTGACCAAGTCAAACAACACAGAGGTAGGAGGTGGAGAGCATCTTGGTGGACAATAGAGTGAAAGAGGAGGGAAGTTTCCTTGATGGAGGAAACCCTAAAGAGTGGGACCCATGGATATGGAGCTCTCATTTTTTTAAAAGGAGGGCAAGGCAGCCATTGTTTGACATGCATATGATTATTGATTTCTTGTCTGTTTAGACTAATTGCAGTCTCCGGCTGTTTAGCTGAGTTGCAGTGCTGTTTAGCACGAGGGATACCTGTTTAGGATTCCTTATCCTTCTTGAGAGGCCTCTTGAGGGATTTCACTACATTTCTCCACATCTAGGCTCAAGGCCAAGCCACTTCCTTCAGCTACAATATTATGTCTACTCAAGTGTAACGTTGTGTTGCAAGGTGTTGCAATGGAGGTTCCACAACACCATTCCTTGGCTTGTTTTTCAGAGGAGGGATCCTTCCTTCCTTTGGGAGATAAGTAAGGAAGGATTCAAAGCTCATTTCAGATCTTGGCACTTGGCCAACACTTTCTATTCCAGCTACATCGCAGTTTCCCTCTTAGACAACTTTATTTTCAGAGTGCACTTGCAGTCAGGGTTTGCAGTGTTGATTGGAGGGTGAGATCTTAAGTGATAGGATCAACCTTCACTTAGAAGATCCATTGGAGTAGGTATACTTCATATTGTTCATCATCTTCAGCCTTATTTATTCATTTCTAGTTTTGAGTTGCAACTTCTACCCAGCAACTCCGACATTTTTCTATTTTTGTATATTTCAGCCAATCCTCCTCAGGATTGTTGTACTATTGTTTCCAGGGGTTGAGAGCTTGCTCCCCCACATTTATTGAGCCTTATATTGTTATATCTTGTATTATGATTCAGTATGTTGTAGTTTATCCAAATAATGTGTTATTTTAGCCTTATGACATTTCTGTGTAGCAGTGTTTCTCTATTCTCATGTACATGTCTCATTGAGGCCTTCATTGCCTAGCTTGAGTGATTGATTCCTCAAACCATTGTATACATTTGCTGCTATAATATCAAAAGGGAAGGCTATTTACATCTTCTTTTCTCACAACTAATAAAAATAACACTGTTTTTCCTTCTCTTGTTCAAGATTTGTTGCAGAGCCTTCATTGGGCACTTTTTCATGACAACTAGGTGTGGGAGACCTGTTTAACCCACTTAGAGGGATTTCTTTTGAGCCTCTTCTTGGATTATGGTCTTAGATACATTGATATAAGGGATCCAGGTCTTGGTTTCAAATCCTGTAGCAACCATTCTTGGAAAATGCATTTTCTAGTCATGCCTTACTGACAGATCCCATTTTGGGATATTACAGTGGTATCAGAGCAGCTTTCTTGGCTCAGCCTGTGAGTCTCAGTACAAGAATATAAAAGAATATTAGGATGATGAAGAAGATGAGATTACTCTCATCAGTTTTTAGAACTAAGAAGAGCCTCTCCAAAGAGGAGGAGAGAAAAGACGAGGAAGGACCATGCACTTCCTACTCCCATGAAGAAGAAGAATACAAGCATGGAAGATACTTGGATCATCAGGTTCTAAGTCAGTATCTGGGTAAATACAAATCTCATTCTAGAGCCTTCAAGGAGACTCTAGCTCTCCCATAGTTTATTCAGCAGAAGGAGGAGAGGAGGCCCTACAGCAGAAGGGAGATCAAAGGCAATATATTCCTATTGTCTACATTTGATGGGTCAACTACAGAAAGAGCTTGGGCAAGAAATCTTGAGGAATTCTTCCTACTACATCCAGTGGTAGAGAGGGAGGCAGTAGAAGTTGCAGCACTACACTTGGAGGGTGAAGCCTATGTCTAGTGGTTCAGCCATTTGAGCCATGCAAGGGTGAAATTTTTTGTAGAGTTCACTCAAGGGTTGATCCAAACCTTTGATGGAGAAGAAACAAAAGAGGAGAAGCTCACACCACCATGGTGTTGATCAACGGTTGTCATTGATGTCAACCCAAGCATCACTAGGGGCTAACCCAATATTGCATGGGAATTTTGACCTACCAAATTAATATATTCTAGGTCAATAATTATTTTGATGGTTTCTACTTGTCGAGATGTTTCTGTTGATATATGGCACGCCATGTAATTCTTCACGATTGGAGAGATATTCATGTTTGAAGTTTGTACCCCCAGTTAGTGGGCTAAAACCTCATGGGGTTGTGGCATGGGTCATTGAAAAGTCATAATTAATATTTTTAAAGCTCCTAAAATCCCTCCCACATTCACTTGTTGAAGCCCCTCTCAACCTAAGCATTTATAGAAATTGTGATCCTCATATCCTCCTGATGCAAGGGATTTCGCCATCTGAAACAGGTCATCATGAAATTTTCGCTCTAACTTTTTTTCTACGAAGGTTCAGAAGCTAAAATTTTTATGAGACAAAGCCGAAATACTAAGGAAGCTTCTGTGAAAATTTCAGATCAAGGTGCACAATATTTTCGGAGATATGATCTGTGGAAGTCAGTGTTTTTGCAGGCTCCTGAAATTCATATCAAATAAGTGACCTTGGGAAAATTGTCATAACTCTCTCTCTGAGTATCAGATTGGAATTCTATAAAAAGTGGCAGATAGTGCACAGTCTTTATTTTTTGCTCTATAAATTTTAGTGCCAAATGAAGAAACAATGACACGTGGCATGTCGTACAAGTTCGCTCTGCTGAAATAGTCCATAATTAGGGAATTGTGAGAGATTGGGTATAAATCTCCCTTGAATAATCCAAATTGGGTCAAACCTATGGCATTGGAAAGAAGAATTAGAGGAATACTACAGTACCGAAAATTAGATGTTGGGGATATGAAATAACAGAGATACACTAGATTCAATATCGAGCTCCTAGAAGGCAAAGAAAAAGCTAGTTCATGTGTTGTCAAGGGATGGAAAGGACTAGACTTTCTAGGGAAGCAAAGCAAAGAAAGGTGTAGCAGAGGGTAGCATGACAAGAGAAACAACCAAGATACATAACAACAGTAAGAAGTTCATCACATGAAGTCTTCAAGTGGGAAACATTGTAAATAATAATTCATCACATGAAGTCTTCAAGTGGGCATCATAAAGGTATCATTGTACTAAGTCATTGTAAATACATTATTGTAAAAATTGTACTAGTGTCTATCTGCCAAGAGTTGAAGAGGCAGTGTCGGGTGGTTTAGTATCATCATTAGGTGGTTGTGTTATAGTTGGGGTTATGTTCTAGTGTACCTTCTTCTTCTACATCATTATATATCATTGTAAAGTGGACCATTTTCCCTGGTATGGGAGTCCATTCTTCTTTTATTCTTCTATAGGGTGGTAGGGTGGTGCTAGGGTGAGTTGTAGCTCATTGGGTGTTGGGGCATCCGTTCAGTTGACTACTGAAGAATCTCGGGCGTTGGAGCGTCCATATAGTGGGAGCTGGAGAAGAATTCTTTTCTAGATTCTAGGAAGTTGGAGCTTTATTTTCAATTGGAGTTGAATATTAAAGGATTATTAGAAAAGCATTAGGTGGTTTTTGTCCCGGAGTGGGTTTCCACCTTAAAAACTGTGTGCATTTGGGTTCCTCTTGTTTGTTGCTCTCATTGTACAAACACTGATAATAATTGAAGATTAACCAATGCTATAATTGAAAGAAATATTGATTCACCCCCCCTCTCAGTATTTCTAACAATTGGTATCAGAGCTTGGTTCCTTCAATAACAGTTTAACAGCTCGAAGGAGGTCATGGAGCATACCAAGAATGGTGTACCTCTATTCAATGAAAATAATTATACACTCTGGAAAGGAATAATGGAGGTCTATCTCTTGGCACAAGGTTACCAAGTATGGGACACTGTTCAAAATGGATTTACATCAACCATGGATGAAAAAGGTAAGAAGAATTTGGTAAATGATGAAAAAGCAAAGAATATTATTATCAATGGACTTATTGAATCTGCTTATCATAAGGTGTTGGGTTGTAAAACCACCAAAAATGTATGGGACAAGCTTGAGAATATATATGTAGGTGACTCAAATTTCAAAGAAGCAAAGCTTCAAATCTATAGAGAAAAATTTGAGCAACTCAGAATGAAAGAAGATTGCAACATTGCTGCATAATTCCAATACATTGATGAAATAACCAATACTTTGGAAGGATTGGGAGAGCTAGTTGACGAGAAGACTATTATACGGAAGATTCTTAGAACGTTACCAGGGAGATTCAACCCAAAGGTATCGGTCTTAGAATACAGTGCAAATCTGGACAAACTCAGCAAAGAGGAATTACATGGAGTTCTCATAGCATATGAAATGAGACTTGATGAAGAAGAGGGTACTTCAAATCTAGAAACTGCATTCGTTGCATCTAAGAAAACCAATAAGTACAAACAACCTTCAATTGAAATGACATGCACCTGCAAGTGTGAAGAAAAGGGAGATGATGGAGAAGGTCTTTTATATGAAGAATATGCTTACTTTACGAGAAAACTAAAAAATGGTAAGGGAAAATTCAAAGGTAAACTTCCATTGATATGTTTCGTTTGTGGTGAGGTTGGGCATTTCGCAGCAAAATGTCCGAACAAAAGTGATGGAAACTCAAAAGGAAAGAAAGGCTTTAAAAAATTCAACAAGCACGACAGAAAGAAAGGATCCAAAAGGAACTTTCTCTCTAAAGAATATAGCTCATCATCCGATGAAGAAAGTGACAGCAAAGAAGAAGCCAATGAGAGAGTATTGTTTATGGCCAAGCACAATAAACAAGAGGTATCAAACAATGAAGAAGAAGGATTGACCAAAGGAAGCAATCAAGATTATAAAAGATCTCAAGGCAGAGAAGATCCGTTCCAATACTCTTGAAGAACAAGGTAAAGGTCTCAAAATCAAAGTTGAAGAACACAAATGCATTGAAGAGTCACTTCAAAAGAAGTTGGAAGAAAGCAACCAAGAAAGGGAAGAATTAGAAGCCGAAGTAGTCTCACTGCGTGAGGAAGTGAAGAAAGGAAAAACTATCCAAAACTATGCCAACAACTCAAGGGCATTGGAATAACTCATCAAAAATCAATGATCTTACAACGAAAGAACTGACATCGGTTACAAAGAAGAAGAAGCATGACCTTCTACAAAAAAATACAATGAACCTATGAGATCTGACATGCATGTAGACTTCATTGGACAAGATTCGCAAGAACAACCTTGGAAGATAATTCCTCGATGAAAATTTCCATTCAGGTACCAACATATTTTTTATGGCTACTGTTATTCATGTGGAAAATTTGGTCATAAATCTGTAGAATGTTGCACGTACCCTAGGAACGAATACAATTCCAGGAGATCTGTCAAATATGAACCTCCTAGGGCTCAGCGAAACATCAATAGATTTGAACATTTAAGAAATAATATTGAATGTTACAGATGTCAAAACTTTGGACACATAGCCAAAGCTTGTAGACTTGAAAATCCTCCAGAAGAATCTTCGAAGCCACAAAATGAATGAACATGGAAGAAGAAGAATATTGATAATTGTGCTCTCACTCTCAAGGCTCAAAACAACAAAGATGTGTGGTATGTTGATAGCGGTTGCTCAATGCATATGACTGGAGATAGAAATAAATTTGTATCTCTAAAAGAGAGGAAGGATGGAACCTTGTCCTTTGGAAATGATGGATCTTCAAATGTTATAGGATCAGGTACTGTCACTCTCGAAAGAAAAGATGCTCTAGCCAAGAACTTTCTATTGGTTGAAAACATGAATCACAATCTGCTCAGTGTTGGAAAAATGTGTGATCAAGGACACACAATACTATTCAACTCCACAAAATGCGAAATCAGGAAAGGCGTGTATGATGAAATTGTGGCTACAGCAAGTTGAGCTCCAAATGACATATATGTTCTTGATGAAGAACCTAAAGCATGTATATTAGCTAAACAGGATGATATAATAATTGGTAGCAATGATGATCGACTAAGTAAGAAGTTTGCTACAAAGGTGCAAAGTGATTTCGAGATGTCTTTACTTGGTGAGCTGACATACTTATTAGGGCTTCAAATATCTTAGCAAGAGAAAGGAATATTTATATGTCAAGCCAAGTATATCAAGGAAATGCTCAAGAAATTTAAAATGGAAGATTGCAAACCCATCCTTACTCCAATGGTAATAGGTTGCAAATTGAGCATAGACGACTCATTTAAGGATGTGGATCAAAGGTTGTACAAATCTATGATTGGTAGTCTTCTATATTTAACAACCTTACGACGGATGTTATACAAGTTGAATGAGCGCAAGATTCAGAAGCTTTAAAAGAATCACATATTATTGCCATGAAAAGAATTCTTTGATATCTAAAGGGAACAACAGAATATGGCTTGTGGTATCCCAAGGGTAAAAATTTCATTATTAATGCCTTTAAAGATGCATATTGGGCAGGAAGTGTTGATTATTGTTGGAGTACTCGTGAAGCATTGGAATATCTTCGCCAGAAGCTTTGGATTCTCCCAAGTTCTGATTATATTTTCCTTATTTAAAATATAAAGGGGGAGTGGAAGTGTGTACAAGTCTACAGGATGGTTGTGTTTCAGGGGGAGTTACCCTTTGCCATTGATGTCAAAGGGGGAGAGAACGTTGTAGGAAGAGGTGTCATGATCGTAGGGGGAGTACTTGTGTTGCCATCAATGCCAAAGGGGGAGATTGTTGATCAGTGGTTGTCATTGATGTCAACCCAAGAAGCACCAGGGGATAACCCAATATTGCATGGGAATTTTGACCTACCAAATTAATATATTCTGGGTCAATAATTCTTTTTATGGTTTCTACTTGTCGAGATGTTTCCGTTGATATATTTCACGCCATGTAATGCTTCACGATTTGAGAGATATTCATGTTTGAAGTTTTTACCCCCAGTTAGTGGGATAAAACCCCATGGGGTTGTGGCATGGGTCATTGAAAAGTCATAATTAATATTTTTTAAGCTCCTAAAATCCCTCCCATGTTCACTTGTTGAAGCCCCGCTCAACCTAAGCATTTATATAAAATGTGATCCTCATATCCTCCTCATGCAAGGGATTTCACAATTTGAAATAGGTCATCGTGGAATTTTCGCTCTAATGTTTTTTCTACGAAGGTTCAAAAGTTGAATTTTTTATGAGACGAATTTGAAATCCTGAGGAAGCTTCTGTGAAAATTTCAAATCAAGGTGCACAATATTTTCAGAGATATGATCTATGGAAGTCAGTGTTTTTGCAGGCTCCTGAAATTCATCTCAAAGAAGTGACCTTGGGAAAATCATCATAACTCTCTCTCTGAGTATCAGATTGGAATTCCATAAAAAGTGGTAGATAGTTCATAGTCTATAGCTTTCGTTATATAAATTTTAGATCCAAATGAAGAAACAGTGACACGTGGCACATCGTACAAGTTCGCTCTGCTGAAACAATCCATAATTAGGGAACTGTGAGCGATTGGGTATAAATTTCCCTTGAAGAATCCAAATTGGGTCAGACTTGCGGAATTGGAAAGATGACTCAGAGGACTACTACAGTACCAAAAATCAGATATTGGGGATCTGAAATAACATAGATACACCAGATTCAATATTGAGCTCCTAGAAGGAAAAGAAAAAGCTAGATCATGTGCTATCAAGGGCTGCAAAGGACCAGAATTTCTAGGGAAGCAAAGCAAAGCAAGGTGCAGCAGAGGGTAGCATGACAAGAGCAAGAACCAAGGTACATAACAACAACAACAAGTTCATCACATGAATCCTTCAAGTGGGCAACACTATATACAATCATTGTAAAGGTATCATTGTACTAAGTCATTGTAAATACATTATTGTACAAATTGTACTAGTGTCTATCTGCCAAGAGTTGAAGAGGCAGTGTCGGGTGGTCTAGGATAATCATTAGGTGGTTGTGTCATAGTTTGGGTTATGGTCTAGTGTATCTTATTCTTCTTCATCATTCTATATCATTGTAAAGTGGACCATTTTCCCTGGTACGAGAGTCCATTCTTCTTTTATTCTTCTACAGGGTGGTAGGGTGGTGCTAGGGTGAGTTGTATCTCATTGGGTGTTGGGGCATCTGTTTAGTTGACTACTGAAGAATCTCAGGCATTGGAGCATCCATCCAGTGGGAGATGGAGAAGAATGCTTTTCTAGATTCTAGGAAGTTGGAGCTTTATTTTCAATTGGAGTTGAATATTAAAGAATTATTAGAAAATCATTAGGTGGTTTTTGTCCCGGAGTGGGTTTCCACCTTAAAAACTGTGTGCATTTATGTTCCTCTTGCTTGCTGCAATCATTGTACAAGCATTGATAATAATTGAAGATTAACTAATGCTCTAATTGAAAGAAATACAGATTCGCCCCCCCTCTCAGTATTTCCAACACATGGGAGGAGAATTGTACCAACACTGTCACAGCCTTGGAAGAACAACCTTCTACCTCTACAAATAAGGTAGCCATTGCATTGGAAGAGAAGACTATTGCAGCCATACAAGAAGATCCAAAATCTCATCAAGGTATGAAAAGATTTCCACTATCTATTATTGCAGCAAAACCTTTTGAAAGTTGTGGAAATTTTCTTTTGTATGACCTAGGGTCAAATCACACTGCTACTCTAGAGAAGCAGGATTGCACTGCGATGTGCAAACTTGAATGGTTCAATAAATAGGTGAACCATCATCCTCATGCAAATTTGTTGAGTTGCACACAACCCTTGAGGTTGGAGTGTGAACTTTTGGAGGATGAAACAAACCATGACACTCTTATGAAAAACCATGAAACCATCCTTAAGTTGGAGTATAAGACAACCACTACATCCTTGGAGAGATTAAAAATGCTTTCAAACAATGGTGAAAAGGAGGTGTTATCTTCATAATATCTGAATCCTTGTGGATTCAATGTAGTCATGGGTGAGAGATCTTCTCTAGGAGATCTCCAAAGAGCTGCATTTCAAACTTTCATGAAATGCAAAGAGAGATATTTGGTTTGGGAGAAGGGTAGCCCTCATGAGAGGGGTACCAAGGGAAAGGAAAGGAAGAGACATCCACAAATGATTGAGTGGATGTGGTTGATGAGCAAGAAGTTGGAAAGCTACTTGCAATTATATGACACGCGGCAGCAATATGCTTGGCTGCGCTAGCTCCTCTTGAGGGAGTTTGGCCATCACTTGGCATATCCTCTTCTTAAGGGGATGGGAATGGAGGAGAGGTGGTAGGATGTTTGCATAATTGGGTAGAAAGGAGTATGTATGCATGGTGTTGATGTGACATTCATATCATTCATTGTGTCTCCATCACATGAGTTGTATGATGGGGGCATAAGGAGGCAGCAAGCACTTTGGTTGCTTGAGTTGTCCTTGAGAGAGAAAGGGCACATTTGCTCTCACATGTTGTGTGATGTTGCAGGAGTAGAAGAGAGCACTTTCATGGTGCAAAGGGGCTACGGGCCTTGGCCTTGAATGACCAGGAAGCACTTCCATCTTGGAGGGTATTCCATATTTGCAGCAACACTATTAGAGGAGTCTTTGACAAGGAGCATGTCAAAGAACAGAGCTTTGTATTGACAGGAGCCTATTTACATGTGCTAACAACACTGTCACTTTGGAGCAAGGAATTATGGATGGAGTGTCCCTAGGATCACTTCAAATTGGATGCACTTGGTGAAAAAAGAGGAGGTAAAAATGATAGAGTAGTGGATGGATACATCTACCACTATGACATATTATTCTTGACTTGGATTCCCAAGCATGAGAAGAATGATCTTCTTACAACACATGGTTCATTCCTCTTCATAGCATGCCAGATAACTATGGAGGACTCAGTCATGGATCCATGTACCACCTTACTTCTAGCATATGGTAAGAAGTTTGTTTTTACATGTAGTGAGTTCCATACTCTTACCATTACTATGCAGTGCAATGCTCCACAAAAGGGCAAGTTTTTCACTTTGCTCCATGATCAATGTTGGGCCCAAATATATGATGGAGGCAACCATATTTTATGTGGCCTTGGGAAAATTTTTTATCATCACATGTTTGTTCAATTGTTGCACCCAAACATTTACCATATAATGACATACATGATTAACTATGTAACAAGAAACATTTTGCCTTGTAATTTTCTGAAGCAGCAGTTTGTAAAACTGTGCTGTGCATACTTAGGATACTGTTAGTATCTTCAAGCACCACATGAAGCCATCAATACATCCTTTATTCTTGTTCTGATCATGTCTTCATTTGCTGATATTGTTGCTATTCTTGTTGAGAACATGATTGGGGAATTGACACATGAGTTGGATGTGTCCTTGAGGGGGGAGAATTCCCACATTTTTTTCACTACATGTTCTAATGGGAGCATGGGAGGAGATATGGCCACCACAGCCACACATTTGTTCTCTTTTGGGGTGGGCCATGAGTTTGATAGCTATCAATTTTATAACTATGGGCAAGTGTTTGATCATGTATTGTTGACACATTCAGCCATTTACTATTCATTAGTAGATGTGATGGATTTTGTATATTACTTGCCATGTTATTTCCTGAAATTGCAGTGGATGAGACTACGTTGTGTCCTCTTGAGATATTGTTTATATCATGTATCATCATGTAAAACCTTCAGAAAAATACTCATTAGGATTCTCTATGATGATCATGTCCTATTCATCATGGATGGAATACTTTGGGCCAGCTTGTTCTTCAATGTTGGAGGGGAAATCCTTGGAGGATTGTTCTTCATTTTTCCACTTGAGGGAAATAATTTTGCAGCCAAAGATCAGCACATACACTACACTCATCATGAGTGGAGAGAAGGACAGCATGGGGTAGGCTATGATGCTTACCATATTCAGATTTTCAGCCCGACTTCATTTCCGGAGCTCAAGGTGGAAGGAGATTTTCAAGAGTTACCATGTTGGGAGGTGACTCATTTTGTATGGATGATTGCTTGGGGATGGAGGGTCCATTTGGGGAAGATGTTTTCCCAACACTTTACATTCTCCATGCCTTGAAGGAAACTCCTCAGTTCTATCCTTGCAGTTGCTTGAGGACAAGCAACATTTGGGAGGGGAGGACTGTAATATTCCAAAATTTTCCTACAATAAATTGGAATATTAAAATTTTGCTGATTTCACTTAGGAGTTGAGTAATTGGGTGAGGAGGCCCATAAATAATAAAAACATGGATGAAATCCCTCTTAGGATGAAAGGGGATCATCAATGGAGTTGTATTTCACACCCTCATGTGTGAAAGAGGACATTTGCAAGAAGACAAGGTCAAGTTTGACCAAGTCAAACAGCGCAGAGGTAGGAGGTGGAGAGCATCTTGTGGGATAGGGCAGTGAAAGAGGAGGGAATTTTCCTTGATGGAGGAAATATTAAAGAGTGGGACCCATGGATATGGAGCTCTCATTTTTTTAAAAGGAGGGCAAGGCAACCATTGTTTGAAATGCATATGATTATTGATTTCTTGTCTGTTTAGACTATTTCCAATCTCCCACTATTTAGATGAGTTGCAGTGATGATTAGCACGAGGGATACCTATTTAGGATTCCTTCTCCTTCTTGAGAGGCCCCTTGAGGGATTGAACTACATTTCTCCACATCTAGGCTCAAGGCCAAGCCGCTTCCTTCAGCTACAGTGTTATGTCTGCTCAAGTGTAACGTTGTGTTGCAGGGTGTTGCAGTGGAGGTTCCACAACACCATTCCTTGGCTTGTTTTTCAGAGGAGGGAGCCTTAATTCCTTTCAGAGATAAGTGAGTAAGGATTCATAGCTCATTTCAGATCTTGGCACTTGGCCAACACTTTCTATTCCAGCTACAGTGCAGTTTCCCTCTTAGACTGCATTATTTTCAGAGTGCACTTGCAGTCAAGGTTTGCAGTGTTGATTGGAGGGTGAGATCTTAAGTGATAGGATCATCCCTCACTTAGAAGATCCATTGGAGGAGGTATACTTCATATTTTTCATCATCTTCAGCCTGCTCTATTCATTTCTAGTTTTGAGTTGCAGCTGCTACCCAACAACTCCGACATTTTGCTATTTTTGTATATTTCAGCCAGTCCTCCTCAGGATTGTTGTACTATTGTTTCCAGGGGTTGAGAGCTTTCTCCCCCACATTTCTTGAGCCTTATATTGTTATATATTGTATTATGATTCAGTATGTTGCATTGTCTCCAAAGAACTGCATTATTTTAGCCTTATGACATTTCTGTGTAGTAGTGTTTCTCTATTCTCATGTACATGTCTCATTGAGGCCTTCATTGCCTAGCTTGAGTGATTGATTCCTAAAAGAATTGTATATATTTGCTGATATAATATCAAAAGGGAAGGATATTTACATATTCTTGTCTCACAGCTAATAAAAATAATGCTGTTGTTCCATCTCTTGTTCAAGAATTTTTGCAGAGCCTTCATTGGGAACTTTTTCAAGACAACTAGGTGTGGGAGACCTGTTTAACCCACCTAGAGGGATTTATTTTGAGCCTCTTCTTGGATTCTAGTCTTATATACATTGATATAAGGGATCTATGTCTTGGTTTCAAATCCTGTAGAATTCATTCCTGGAAAATGCGTTTTCTAGTCATGCCTTGCTGACAGATCCCATTTTGGGATATTACATGTTTATTATCTTCTTCAAATATCAATACATATTCTTCATTGGATTTGATTGGCATATCCTTGGATGTTTTGTAGGTATGGTTTTCATCAAATATAACATCCCTACTAACTTCAATTTATCTCCCTTCTTTGATGTAGATTTTTTAAGCCTTTGATAAAAGGAGATAACATGGTGATAAACAATGAAGATTCATTTTATACTTGTAGAGTCTAACTTCTTTCACTTTTATTTTGGAACATGGATGTATGCAGGACACCCAAAGATTGAGATATGGTATAGACATGACTTCTTCCTTGTGAATTCTTATTCCGGTGTCATATTATCAATGATTTTATCTGGACTTCTATTTTGTATATATATTGTTGTCCTGGCTGCTTCTCCCCATAGAAAATTTTGGTAGATATTGATAAAATATAATACTCCTTATGCATTCTTCAATGGTTCTGTTCTTCCTTTCTGATACTCCATTCTTCTTGGGGTTGTAGGGAATAATGAGCTCCCTATTAATACCCGCTTCTTTCCAATATGCAATCGGGTCATTTGAAGTTTATTCCCATCCATTTTCGGGTATCAAATTATTTATATTTCTTTTGGTTAAGGTCTCAACTTTGGATCTAAATTCATTGAAATTTTTAAATACTTCATCCTTTGTTTTAATAAAATAGAACCATGTCTTGCTAGAGTGATCATCAATGAAGGTAACATAGTAAATATGGCCTCCAAGATATTTATTATACATTGGTCCACACACATTAGAATGAATGAGGTCTAATATCTCCTTAGACCTTATATCACTACTTGTAAAAGGTTTCAAAGCACATCCCTTGCATACTACATGATTTTCCTTGATGTTCGGGATTCCCTTTACCGTTTGACTAAGAGAGGGAATTATATTGTAATGGATATGCCCATATATTCTATTCCAAATTTAAATAAGATTGATCTCCATGTGAACTAGGGCTTGAGGAGATGGTGTTATAACTCTATATAGTCTTCTGTCACGAACTCCAATAAGGCTTGAATTTTCAATACTTGAATCTGTTCCCCAAAACTAAAACTTTTACATATATAAAAGAAAACCTATCTCCTTTATCTTCTAAACAATAAATGGAAAGTAAATTATTTTCCAAACCTGGGTAATACAAGATGTTTTTGAGGTATATCTTTGCTCCACTTTACAACTTCAATGATGTATATCCAAGGCCCTTGACTGCATAGCTATTGCTATCTCCTAACCCCGTTGCATTTGATGATGGTTCCCTTGATAGAGTATGAAGTTGTCCAATTTTTCCTGTCATATGTCTTGAGGATCCAATATCAATGATCCATGTGTTTCCATCGTCAAGTTTACTTGTAAGTGCAACCAAGAATGCTTCACTCTTGAATCTCCTAGATAGATTGTACATGATCCTTCCCATCCATATTCCTGCAATTCTCATGATATTGATTCCCCTATTGGGGTAACTTTCCACTGAGGGATTAACCTTTCCTTCCTTCAAATGATAGCCAACAAAGTGATCTTCAGCTAGCCCTTCTTTCAAATTAGCTCTGAGACCATGTTGAGAAATCAATGCTTATAGGAACTAGGGTTTGATTCCTCTTTCTTCATAATTACTTGTGATTTATGTTGGATTATTTTAATTTTTTATTAGTTTCTCTTTCATCAAGAAATTATCAAATTAAATGTATATGAAGACCACAAGAAAAAGAGAGACAATATGCAAGAACTCAGGTAGGGAAAAACCCCTCCAAAGGGAAAACCCAATCCAACTCTTCCACTAGTAGATTCAAATCAAGATGAGATAATCCAAGATCCTTTAGACCTAGACAAATACCTCCTCCATTCACTAAGTCAACCCTTACTTCCAATAGAGGATCCTTATAAAAATCTCCAAGTGATAGATTCCTAGTATCAACTACAATCCAAAATTTCGATCCCGGACTACATATTTTTAGTCCCCAACAAGAGAATTTCATACCTACAGTAGATTCAAAATTTCAACCCCAACTGCAGCCCAGAAAATTTGCACGTGTGAGAGATAGATAGAACAAGAACTCGATTTAGGCCTTCCAATGTCTTCTTCTATCCTTATCCAAATTTTTTTCACTTTTTCTACTTCTTCTTCTTGTAGATTGAACTTTTTGAGTGAGTGTAACAAATAGGTCGAGTTGCCTCTATATATATATCCTTTCTGCTAGGTCGAATAGCCCTAATTTAGGTCAACTTCATGAGGAAATGGATGGCTTGGTGTGGAGATGACAAATGGACTTTTTGACTAAAAAATAATTCTTTTTACATGATACAAAAGTCTAGTAAGGGTCTAATAAAAAATGACAATGAATCTATTAATTGAATACAAAACCTAGAATCCTTCAAAGAAAGCTTTGACCTAGAAATCATTGACCCAAGCATGAAACCCATGCTTTAATAAGTAATTTTATTTAATAATAAAATTTATTTTGAGAAATACAATTATGAATACTAAAACTAGTTACATTCTTCAACAATCCCCACCACTATTTCTTTCAGTTTCCTTAATTTTAGCCCAATTTACTTTTTTTGAGAGTTTTTCGAGTCTTAAACTTCCGGAGGTGTTTTGAGGCCCTAAACGATGTTTTTCTGGAAAAAATGAAAACTTGAAGTATTATGATGCAGGCAGGGCTTGCAATAACCAGGATCTCCATCACTCATGCATATAGTAAAACATGCGCATCAAACAATTACCCAATTCAACTTCAATACACGACAATTTTCACCCACTGGCAATCTCAAATAATATAAAAAAACTTATCTTTCATTTCTTGGCAAACTCAAACAACTTAAATTCACGGAAGCTATCTTCAATAAATGGTTTAAAACTCACAACCCAACCATCTTCTTTTCAAGGGTTTCAATAGCATTAAAAACCCCTTATACAAGTCTTATAAAGACTTTTAACAACCGTCAGTTTCATTGTTTTATTTTAAAACCCCCAATGCTTCTCATTTACTCATGTGCTCAATTCAACAACCTTCATGCCCTTTCCAAACTCAATACAATCTGAACTTCTAAAACAGCTTGAATGTTCTTCTTATTTTGAAAGAGAGCAATGGTATATACATTAATTGGAATTTAAAGATTTCTGGCAATAACCATCAATCACCACAGCAACACTCAAGATTTGTATCAACCATTTATGCAAAACAAATCAATATTCAAATCGATTGTCCCAGCAGTAGAACCCAACTCCACTCGATTATTGAAAACTTCGATCCATTATCTCAGGAAAACTGATAATTATATATACCGAACACAACACCCAATCCACGTTCATATTAACCATATCACAACAGAATTTGAAAACTGTACATTTACATCGACCTCACAGTAACAATCGATGGCAATTTTAATCGATTACTTCTGATTCAACTCGACTCACAATTTAAACAACATCGATCACAGATTTTGAACAAATTTTACCTTCAAGCGCGCAACTTCTGACAAATTGGCCACTGCTTAACACTGGATTTAGCGCCATTCAACACTCATACGACCTTGCTAACACAATCTTCAGTTAACCCGCATCTTTTGTTCTTTATGGATAACATATGGGTCGAATTCACGCACAGTTCTGCTTTGAGTATGCTTCAACTTAACGCAGAAACTAACCCAGTGTAGGCTCTAGCTCCACGTGACTACAGAACCGTGGCTTTTTGCGTCCACGAATTCATAATAATACCACGATATGAAATCTCACACGAACAGTCAGAAATTTGACCTGCGCCCTTTACCTGCATTACGTTAGTACATAGAAATCGACTCTTATTCAAAACAGAAATGGATGCTTGAACATGCCAATCATCAGAATTCAGTCATCCGCAGTTCAAATACCAAAGCGGGCTCCATCACATAAGTGTGTACTCGCATTATGAAATACAGCAGCACTGTCTACCTGGCGTAAGAAAACCTCCGCAACATCACGATCTTCAGTTATTATACAGTCCGTGTGAGCACTTCCATGTTTGTGAATATGATAAATAGCCCCAAAACATCCTTTACTATTTATACAGTGCATGCCATTGAACTGTATTCATGATGAAAACTACTAGCCTTTAAGCCACCATACAATCTAACATTTATAATCTGTGTATTATACAGTTAGCTTGTGTGGATATGATTGCCGGATTCAAGTCAATTTCAACCTAATCGACTGTTGAATCATTTCAGTTTCATTACAGCATAAGCGCTGGCTTAGTTATTAGTTTTTCCACAACTCAACAGATTTCATCTTTAACACAACATTCACAACAGTCAATTAAATTTTCATCAAAACAAGTGCGCCTCCCTGAATTCAACTTTCTGAAGTCGATATGTCAATGCTGCTTAATTGATAATCGATCTAATCCTCCTTCAGTAGGATCGAATGCTCATTCCTTCCATCTATCTCCCATAGTCACTTCAATTCAGGCATATACATTTAACCAGAAACCGCACACAACTTTTCCATGTTATTCTTCACAAAATTTGCATATCAATTTCCACAATTACATACATAATTTACTTCAAAATCCCACTTCAGAAATCATTCATACAGTTCCTCAATCAATCAACTGAAATATATATAATACTGAGCAATGTTTTCATATAAACAAAATGAGACTACTTACAAACTTATCTTTGGCCTGATATTCGACACTCATGGCCCTTTACAAACTGCCCGAAGGCATCAAAGCAGAAAACCTCTCACTCTCTACTCACACTAACTCACAATCTCCCCTCATGCCTTTGAGGCTTGATGAATTTATACAATTTTTAAAAATGATCTAATTTAATGCTCAATCCCCTTAATATCTCAATATCACTAAAATATCTCAACAAATCCTATTATCTAGAATCTTATCCCTTTATATCCTTAACTAACCAAATCCTCTCATATCCTTTTATTAATTAAAAGGATATTTACCAAATCCTCACTTTCTCCTATTTTATTTAAAATAACAAATTTATTAATAAAATATTAAAAATTGTCACACCCCCTTTTCTAACATATTTACAAATAAAAAAAATGCCCTTGATGCTCCTGCATCATATTATATAATCATTTGTAGTTCAAAGTTTTTTTCCTCAAACAAATATTTCTAATGAAGTATTGTACACATAAAATGGAGATTGTGTGCCAAATTTATGACCCTGAGAAGTTGATGTACCAACTAACCCGAACAGGGCCCACAATTTTGGGGCTTTATCTCCTAGGGTTAGGTTTTTGGATTTTTAGGGTTTTCCATTGTTTCTAAATAATAAAATTTTTGTCAAGCTTCATTTTAAAATAGTTCAAAAGGCATATACCCTCCACATATCTTATAAGAGATAATCTACCATCGTCCAAGCTAGTTTATTTCCATTTTGCATGTAAACAATTTTCAGTACTTAGTTGTTAATAAATTGAAGTTATTTTTTCACTGTAGCTTCGTGTTTTTTTTTATAACTGTATTTAATTTGATTCCTTCATAAATATATAACAGTGGTATTAGAGTGGTCTTCCCTTTCTCTATTTTTCCGTGCATGTCCCAAACGAGGTTAATGTATAAGGAGTTTGGACTTGAATTTGTTGAGCCTTTACAAGACCATCCCTGCCGACAACGACGACCTCCCATGGTGGAATAAAATTAATATGAGGGGGAAAGATATCATATCAAAATATTGCTAGAAGAAGCCCTTGAGCAACAAAGGGATGGGATGAGGGACAACTCTGCTTAGATCCTTCAATGGATGCCTACAAACGATACATCTTCATCCAATAGTAACTTTGGAGGCACCACCCTCTTCAAGGTAAAATAGATGCATATGTGGTAGATAAATGATTGAATATGCGTGCAGGTTATTTTTCAGTCCATAGTTTCTCCGATAGAGAAAATATTACTTTTTCACTTCTTAAGGCCGCTCCCAATGTCAAGCACTGGTGGGAAACTTACTGTGAGAAAAGGGACAAGGAATCCTCTCTGTTTATAGCTGCACCCTCTTGGAACTCTTTATGAGATGTTTTCAAGGAAAAATATTACCCTGTGGGGAGCTATGAGGACAAGTACATACAATGGAACAGACTATGATAACAAAGGGACCAAGATGTGCATTAGTTCGCAAATATTTTTCATACTCGATGCACAAAGTTGGGTATTAAATATCTTGAGCGACATATGGTTCTCAAGTACCACAAATATATACAAAAATACATTAAGGAAGAAATGAATTTCCTGGACATCTCCTTTCTTGGTGCAACATACCGATATGATTCCAAGTTTGAACAAAAATTTAAACAAAATAAGCGCGACTTTGGATCTTCGAATCAGAAGAAGGGTAGGAGCACCTTAAAACCACATAACAAAGGAAAGAGCTAAGGTAGATCGGCCCAAGACAACCCATAAAATCCACAAGTGAATAATGGCACCAAAATGACGAAGAAGGACACATGAAAGTGGTTTAGGTTCCACAAGAGCCCCACTCGCAACACAAATAATTGTCACGCCAAGCAGTCATAGGTGGATGAGGTAAAAGCTTTTGAGTTCGATGCATATTATGATTCTGAGCAAGAACCTGACAAGGGGAATGGCAAGGTGAAGCATATTATTGATGCAGAACCTAGTGCCATTGTTGCTACCACCAAGGTCCAGAAGACCGAGCGTTAGATCCAGAGGAGGGGGAGCGCCTCTTCCACTCATAGTTGCGGGTGACAGATTCTCCTTTGAAGTTAATTATTGATAGTGGGAGCCATAAGAACCTATTTTCAATAAAGGTTGTTAAGTGGTTAGGCTAACCAAAAAAACCACACCTGCAACCATAAACCATCGGGTGGCTCCACTAAGGATGAGATCTCTGCGTCAACCAACAATTATTCCTTCCCTAAAAAATCAATCCATTCACATATGAGGTTGTGTGGTGTTTCTCCTCTTGAAGTTTGTGATGTGTTATTAGGCCAACCATACTTGTGGAAGCATCATATCCCAAACTGGGATTTTTTTTTTCTTTTTTATTATATCTCAAAGTAAGGGGAAGATGGTGGCCACATCCATGGCCCCTAAGAAGGTTTCCCCCATGCAAAAAAAGAATGTGGATAAGGTCATGGAAGAATACAGGGACATATTCTCCTCACCCACAGGGGTAAATTTGCAATGTCAGGTTAAGCATTCGATCGACGTGACTCCCAGAGCATGTATACCTAATGGGAAGATATACCATTGCTCCATTTTGGAAAATGAAGAAATCAAGCAACATGTCTAGGAGTTGCTTCAAAAATGGCACATCTCACCCAGTTCCTCACCTTGTGGGAGCCTGATAGTACTTGTACAAAAGAAGGATGGAACCTAGAGACTTTCACTTGATTATAGGGCACTAAAAAAACCACTATTAGGAACATGTATCCAATCCAATGGATTGATTACCTTCTTCACCAGCTCGAGGGGGCCAAATATTTTCCGCCTCTTTTTCAAACTCCCTAAACATGAAAAATATGTTGAGTTACACTTTCTCCGGACTCGTAAAATTTAAACGACGTAGGAATTTTCACCATTACGAGATTGAGCTACTCCTTCCTAGAGCTCGTTAAACTTACTTGGATGGATTCATCCAAAGGGTGAAATTATATGAAAATAATATGCTATCATCTTCAAGCTTGTGTAAAAATAAAGAGGTACTCACTAGAAATAGTGAGGGAAAATGGAAGAAAACACATATCCTATATTTTGTGTGAAAGGCAGCATGTCGCTCTTGAACATGACACTCATATGTATCTTGTGTCAAGTTTGGGACATCCTCACTTTGTCACTTGCCTTCTTGGGTTTGGGAAATCCATTTGTCTATAATTTGATGACATATTGTCAACATGAAATATGATCCTATTTTGAGTCAAATGCTACCAAATTTTGGAGTCGTGTCACCGATATGTTTAAGAGAAGTCCCATATGCAAATACAAAACTTTGGTGCCTCATTTGACTTTCTCTGTTACAGTCCTGAATCACTCTCACCAACTTTGCAAAATCCTATTTTTCATGTAGACGATGTGGGAAACATTATGGCCCTCATTTGATGGATCACTTCCTGTCGAATCTAGCTCGTTATCCAGAAATATGATATAGGAATTCCCTTTCGGTACCTTGGAGCTTGCATGCCTCAATGGAAATTTATTCACGTTCGACGACAGGTTCACATCATTGGCCTTCGATCGAATGATTCTACAAGTGTTGGAATTCATCTGTCTTATTCACACTTGTAGATTGTGTTGTCGTACCTTGAGGGCCATCGTTATTATTGGTGGTTTCTCTCATGCATGTTAATGGTTTACATCATCAACATGTAATCAAGTGGTCTATACCATGTTTTAAATCAACACGTCTATTCACATGGTTAGATTCGTAGTTTGGACAGGTCAGAATATAGATGAAGACCCTGGATTTCATTTAATAAATATGGGATTTGTGAAGTATTCATGATTATACACATTATCCTTTATATACGGATGGCTGTGCCCATGCCATGGATCCACACTTATGATCCTTTTTAGTCGAATGATTGTGTCCATGCCATGGGTTCATGTATTGTTCGATGCCTATTCAGAGATGTACTATGGACATATTTACATTAGAGATGTCATATATATTGTACTATGTTTGATTTTCAGGTCTCATGATGGTGGTTTTACAAAGTCCTTCCCTTGAATGATAAAACACTTTAACCATCACTTATCATTCCGCTTTCATGCTTTAGGGGGCATCTGTTACACAATATTTTGTCACATTCCACACTCCATACTTGAAGTGTCATCATTTTTGTCACTCATGCCACAAATGTCACAAAGAGAAAAAATCTATAAAAACATATTCACCATGAATAACATTCTCAAACCATCCCTGAAGAGATGGAGAATCAATGTATTAAAGTAATTATAGAGAAGGCTTGTGAAAAACCAAATTTGCAATCCTAGCGCGGTTCTCTCCTCCATGGCCTCGCGCTTGTCTCCTTATGCATAACCTGTGTATAGTGCTGGAAACACGAGAATTAAAGTGAAAATTTGTGTTGGTCCTCTTCAGGCAGGTTCTACAAAATTGGAGTAGAAGCTTTGCCTACTATAAGCCTCAAGAACGAAATTTTGGTATCAGTTGGCTGAGGATTGGGTCGAGTTTTCCAATTTTGAGCCCTTGATCCTACATTTAAGGATCTTCCCCTTAAGATATGGACCTTCCTCCCTCTTTTGTGGATCCATAACCTCTTCATCTTCCCTATAAATGAATTTCATGCTTTCCCCAAATGATCAGTTGCCATTCTTCTGCTCAATTGCGCTTAGATGCTTTCATTTTGGTGAAGGAGAAAGGAGTGCTTAAGAAGTTTTGGCTTGTACTTGGAAACCCAACCCAAAGGAGGCTTCCAACATTATGGCACTAGTTGTATGCTTCCCTCTTTGATTTATCAATAATACAAAGAATGTTTTACTTTCCATAAGCTTGTCGATTATTAGTTGCTTAGTATGATGCTCCTTGATCCATCATACAGTTTACATTATAATGCAATATACTATGCTTTCTTTGTTTGTCATTGTTTTATTTCTCTTGCAGGTAATCATGCATAAAGGAATAGTGAGGAGCAAGATTGGAAGAGAGGAGATCATGATTAACATCGAAAAGCGACTGCATAGGAGTGAGTTAGGCCATCTTCCTTTCTCATGTCATTCTGATTTAAGCTAGGATAGTTTGCTTGCGTTTGTCTTGTTTGTTACTAGACAGAATCATTGGGCTAAAGGGATCGATTCTATTCGTAGAATGGATTGCCTAGATAAAACTAAGGTAAGGAATGATCTAGCCAAGGTTCTAGTGAAAATCCTACCACCACTCGCTGCCCACCACGAAATATTTTTGTCATGTTGAACACTGCCAATGGTGATACCAATGAGTGGAGGGATGTGGATTTGACCCGAAAAGTATATTTTCTGTTGACTTGTCAGAGTTACTTGGAAGCCACGTGGGTGCCACATGAAAAACTTGATGATGTGGAATTTTATTTGTTAGGGAAAATTATCTAAGCATAATAATAAGAGGTCAGGCCTAATGGGACCCACAAAACTATGTTGACTTGGTAGTTCTACATGGGCTTGATAAGGACCATGTGTGGGCCTCATAAGAACCTTTCAATGTTTAAGCCCTGGGCCTCATTATCAAACAAGTGTATTTTAGTGGCATGATTGTTAGGGGATTAGATCAATGGACTACGATCACTATGGCCCCCCCTAGTACAATATGGGTTAACAATAGGATTCCAACATGGGGATTCCCAATTTGGGTACCTCATTTAATCATGCACCATTTCTGAATTTTTTGGCTGGGGTGCGGGACTGATCAACATTCCCTGTACATCTTGGTTCCCCCCCCAGGTCTATTAAGAGTTAGCAAGGGGGGGTGGTCCAAAACTAGATACTTCCCAACATTAAAAACCACTTGGATCTAGTTTTTTGTATTACCTTGGAACCCCTCCCAAGGTGATGTGGCATGGCATGGAACCTGTTGTGGATCATCTGCATATCCTTTTCTATTTTGTCTTGAAAATTGAAAAATAACAAAAAAATTTGAAATTCCGAAAATGCATATGATATAGTATAATGTTTTATGCTGTATTATAAAAAAAGAGTATCCTTACAAGCTCGATACAAATTAAGTTTATCATTAAACTTTATTTGAATGTATGTTCGGGTTTCATGCTTAATTTTCGAGCAAATTCCCGAGCGGAAGTAGTGATCATTAAAGAATATTTTCCGACGCGTAACTACGGGGGCGCAAACAGCTCGTGCATTATCCAATTCGGCACCCCCGCAGTTGACTGGTCAGATCACGAGTGAGCCGTGATCGACGGCTGGGATTCATTTCGGGGGGTGCCATGCGAAGTTCACCGCCGTACTCTAGGATCCCCCGCGGTGACGTCATCAGATGAGGTGGAAGACAGCTGTCATCCTCTTTCAACGGCTTTTTACACGTCATTTCGGCATTTATTACGGTTTTTGCAGCTTTTAAATGGTTATTTTGTCCCATTCTCTCTTATTGTGATTGTTTTTACCATTCTCGCCACCTTTTCATTGATTCACTGCCCCTCGAATTGTTTCCATTGTTTGTCAGCCATGGAAAAGCGAGTCTCTCAAGCTGGTTCATCAAGCCTAAATTCCCTCCTGGACAGTGAAAAATATGTCCAGGATACCATGTCATCTGTCAACCATCCCTTATTGTATCACCAAGTGACCCTAAACGCTGAGAAATCCCCAGTGTTTTCCGCCATGAAGAATTCCAGTGTCTTGTCCGCTTGTATCCCAAAAGCCCACTTTTTTCCCGAGTTCATCTCATGGCTGGTCTCTTCAATGTACCCTGGTAAGTGTTTCATAATGAACTCGCAGGGAGAAAAAGTTCTGCAGGTATCGACGCAATTAATTTGACAAGCATTGTGCTTTCCCGAAAATGAGTCACCACTGCAATTTTCTGAAGATTCATTGGCTCGTTATTTTGAAGACCTTTCAAATGAAGAATTTAGTCTGTGTATGTCATACTTGAGATCAAATTCAGAGGAGGCTCGGCTTGAAGGAGAAGAATTTAGTTTGGAAGCGTTCGATGCTGAGTATAGGCCAATTCTAAGTTGCATTGCAGAGGTTTTGGGTAAATAAAATGACCAGAAAGTTGATAAATCAGTCTTGGGAATGTACGCACTCATGATGAAGCCAGGGGTTGTTCTCGATATTCCGTCTTTCTGGCAGGAGATTGTAAATTCTCAGCTGATGGCCTTTCCTCTTACAGGTTTCTTTAGATTCCCATCATTGATTGTTTATTTATTTCTATATCAGAATTTCGAAGAATTTATGAGTTTGGGATTGAATATAGTTGATGTCAATAAGAAAAAGCAATCTGTGTTATTTTGAACTGATATGACTAGAAAAGAAGGAAATGAAGCAGGGTTATTTGAGTTTGCTAGTCATTATATGTCTATTGCTTATAGAATTTTGAATGGAGTTCCTCCTCCATGTTTTTTACCAAAAGCCCGGGGGTTCCTACAGCTAGGACCAAGTTGCAAATTCGGAGATTGGTTTGTGTTTGATGAGTATTCAGAAATAAGGTTGTATGGAGCTAGCATCGAGCCCTATAGGCTCCCAACTTTTGTACCCATGCGGCTTTTTGCCTTGGAATTCATAAGACAGAGCCTTAATGTGGATTAGGTACACTTTCTTCCCATGAAGAAAGGTTTTATGTTTAAATTTCCTATGAGTGTGGGACCTTTCGTGGTCAATATGAGGCAAGCTTTTGATGAAGTTTCTAAAATGTTGGAAGAGACACATTTGCTACTGGGAGAAAAATGGTCTTATGATCTACATGGAGTAATTTCCCAGAGAAGAATTGAGAATGGATATTCTGCGTTTTCTCATGTAAGCAGACCTGATCAAGAGAAGCTGGCAAACCCAGGCGAAATAAATACATCAAAAACGAGCATTCAAACACCTGTTATTACTGAAAGGGAAAATAAAAGAGGTAGGGAAGATGTTGTTGAAGTAGATGATGAAGAGGCCAGGGAAGAAAAGAGAACCAAATTGGCTGAAGATCATTCTTCCAACTCGCCTGGTTTTACCTTCCATATTAATGAAGAACAAAATGTCCTCTCTTATCCTAGAGGACATGAATTTTACTCAGAGAAGATGCCTTTAGTCAAAAAAATATTTACACAGATCGAAGAAAGAAATCAGAGGATAAAAGCTAATGTAGAAAATCAGGCAGAGCATCACGTAGTTGCTAATCAGACCAGGTTATTGACTGTAATGGACCTTGAAAAGGATCAATTTAGGATGGCTCTGACACATCCAACTGGGATGTCCCTTGGATCTTCGAGCAATTTTAATGAGGTAAACATAACTATGGATGTTAAAAAGATCCCACTATGGGATAAAATGAATCTTCATATGCAGACTGGGCAGTTAATTGTAAATGATTTAACCAAGACTAATTCCACAACAGTTAAGGCTGAGAACATGCTTGCAAAAGTTATTAAACAATTCAAGATAGAGAAAGCTAATTCAAGGGCTTTGTCAATTCAAAATGAAGAATTGAAGAAGATCATTATGAAAATTGGTGTAGATCCTAATGATAAAGCCGCGATTCAAAAGCTCATGAAAAGCATGGAAATAGAGATATCCTCATTGAGGAAAAAGCTAAAGTTACCAGCTGCAGAGCATTCAATGGCTACAAAAGTAGCAGAGGTGGAGAAAGAAAAAGAGGATCTGCGTCAGCAATTGTTGCAGAAGGATGAAGAATTGACTAAATTAAAACATACTGCTATTTCATTGCAGAACCATATTGAAAATCATACTTGCACTTTTGTTTTTACAGGTGATGCTAATTCTAATCCCCAAGCTCAGATTGTACAGCTCAGTACAGAATTGAAGATGGAAAAACGAGATCGTAAGCAGGCTCAATCAGAGTTGGAAATGGCTACCAAGATCATGCAAGCATGGGAAGATAAAGCAAATGAGAACAAGCAGAAATTACAAAAGGCTGAAGATGAAATTAAAGATCTCAAGGAGAAGTTAAAGGGTAATATCTCGCTTATAAAAGCTAAAGATATCATTTGGGGTGAGATTATTTTAGAGATGAAGTCAAATTGGAATTCCCTGAATATAGTTGGTCAAGAGAAAAGCCTCATCTCAGAGCATGAAAAGGAGATATTATCTGAAAAGCAGACGGCCATTAAAAGAGAAAATTGGGCTAAGAAGTTTATAAATTTTATCAATTCCAAATCAGACGAAGAATTAGAAGATATTGGAATACAAGACATATATTTTCATGCTGAGGAAATTAATAAGATGATAATTAAGAATGATCTTCGGAAGGTTGCACAGAAAAGGTTACTGGGAATTAAAGAGGCGGTAAAGAAGTTTGATATATCATTTGACAAATTGACCAGAACATGTTTGCCTTCATGCTGGACTGAGAAAGGAGATATCATATCGTGGAAGTTTTATGAAGATCAGTTAACATTTGCAAAAAGTAGGGCAGATAATAGGCACGAAATGATCTGCTCCTGCAATTTGCTGCAACATGCCCATAATTATGACATTTAAAGCATTCAACTTTATTGACTGATTTCCTTTGAGATTTCATCATTGTTGGTTGACCTTTTGTTTCTTTCAACACTTCAGGTTTTGCATTGACATCCTATGAATTTTTAGCACTTCCTTGTGAGCTAGATTCTCCTTTAACAGTTTCATGGAAACGAAGACCAAGTTTGATAGCAGGAGACCTTTGATTACTCAGAATATTGTCCAAAATGTTAGTACTATCTTGAAACCTAAAAAGTTTAACCTTTTCTTCTAATTTACCTTTGAGAATGTTTACCTCAACCTCCAAGGTTTGACATTGCTTCGTCAATCTTTCTTCTTTCCTTCTTCCATCTTCTACTTGATCCTTCAGATTTAGAATCTCTTCTTTCAACCAATTTTCGTTTTCTTCACATGTTTGTTGCAGCTCTTCATTCTTCTTCTTCGATGCTTCGAGATTTTCTTTCAGAGATGTGTTTTCTGCTTCAAGTACTGCATTCTTCTTATTTGATTTATCCAGGTCTTCTTTGAGGGAAATGATTTCTGCTTCAAGTCCTTCCTTTTCAAATGATTGTAGAGGTTCCTCATTCTTCTTACTTGATGCTTCAAGATTTTCTTGTAGAGAGATGATTCCGGCTTCAAGACCTTCATTCTTCCTTTTTGATTTTTCCAGATCTGTTTTTAGAGAAATGTTTTCTGCTTCGAGTTCTGCCATCTTCTTCTTTGATATTTTCGGATCTTCCCTAAGAGAGATGATTTCAGCTTCAAGTCTTTCATTCTTCTTATATGATTTTTGCTGATCTTCATCTTTAATCTTAACAGCTTCTTCTAGATCCATACTGTCACTTTCACTATCATTACCTTTGCACATACAGGTAAGTAAAATACAAGAACAACGATCAATACCTGTTTCTATTTGTCCATTTTTTTCATTGTAGGCAGATTTCTTCTCATTAACTAATCTTTGTTGATCTTTGAAAACTTCTTCTAGGTCCACAACATAATTTTCACTATCTTCACCATTGTTTGTACAAATAAGATTATCAGGACCCCAATCACTATCTAATTCATCTTCTTCAATTTCTGCTATCCATGTTTTCTGAGATATCTCCTTTCTTCGAGAAGCCTTATTCTTTTGCTTCTTTGCCATGAGCACTTTCAGATCATGGTCAGAATCTTCTTCATCTTCACTGGACACTTCATCATCATCTTCATTTGCATAATAACTCTTCCTCTTTTCAAATTGTTTCCCTTTACCATGTTTTCTCTATAAGGACATTTAGCAGCATAGTGACCAACTTTTCCACACTCAAAACATTTGAAGGGAAGCTTACCTTTGAATTTTCCAGTACCTAGTTGGAGCTTTCTCACGAAATTCGCTTCTTCTTCATCGGATATATAGCTGGATTCTTTGACAACTTCCTTTTATTTTCCTCTTGTAGATGCCTTAAAAGCAGCTTCTCTTATTTGAGAAGGACCTCCTTGTCTCATTTCAAAAGCAGTCAGAGTACCATGTAATTGAACAATAGTAAGAGTTTGAAGATCTTGCCTTTCTTCAATAGCTGAAACTTTAGAGTCAAATTTTGAAGTCAAGGATCTTAAGACCTTTTCCACCAGAGTAGTATCAGTTATGGTTTCACCCCAATTTCTCATTCGATTTACAATATCATCCAGACGAAGAAAGAAACTGGCAACACTCTCATCACTATGCATCTTCAAATTTTCATATTCAATTCTAAGAGTTTGGAGTTTTGCACTTTTTACCTTTGTGTCTCCTTCATAACTCAGAATGATTTTGTCCCATATTTCTTTTGCTGAATGTAGCTGCATCACTTTGGCAAATTCTGGTTCAGACATGCTACCTAATAATACATTTACTTCTTTGGCATTGATTTCATACTTCTTCCTTTCTGCTGCATCAGTAGGAATACTTGCCGGATACTGATAACCTTCTTCCACGATTTCCCATACATCTGCACCAAGACTTTGCAGATATGCTTTTGTTCGTACCTTCCAGAATATCAGATTTCTTCCATTGAATAGAGGTGGCTTTATAGACATTACTCCTTTAAGACTTCCCATTGCGACAGATCTCCTTCAAGCGATCAAGCTTCTGCAGAAGGACCTGCTCTGAAACCAATTGTTGGGAAAAATACTGAGAGGGGGGGGTGAATCAGTATTTACTGCATATTCAAAAAATTTTACTTTTTCATTCCTTAAAACCCATACGCTACTTTGCTGAAGCCAAGTAGCGTATACACGCGGATATCCTTCATAAAACTCGCGTATACACAGAGATCTAATTATGCCATTAGTTCTTCACTTATATCATTCCATCATTCATTCATTAGATGTTCTATAAACAGTAAACATGTGCAGTAAGAACAGAATAAACCATCACACAAGCATCACACATGAACACCAGGATTTTTTAGGTGGAAACCCAAGTCGGGAGAAAACCACCGCTGCAGTTGCTCAGCCTTCAATATTTTATTATAGAGAAAACATCTTACAACATATGTGCTGGTGCAGACTCCTACCAGCACGCAGGCACCCACCTGCGCTCGTTTACCAGCCTCTCATGGAAGGGAGCTCCAACCCCCTGACTTGTTTACCAGCCTCTCCTGGAAGGGAGCTACGACCCCCTGCTCTCGTTTACCAGCCTCACCTGGAAGGGAGCTACGACCCCCTGCTCTCGTTTACCAGCCTCACCTGGAAGGGAGCTACGACCCCCTGACTGAAGGCTACAACCCTCAGCACCAATATGGACCACGTTTCATCAATTTTCACACTGGATCCAACAACTTCAATAGAACACAACTTGTAGGCCACATTTCATCATATTTTCAGACTGGACCCACTCCATACTTTTAAGCACAGTCAACCATGAAACAGATACATATAACTCACTGACAGATATCAGTAAACCAGCAGAACAGATCAGACATTTCTTACCACAGACTTCAGCAAACCCTAGTTTACATACGCGCTTTCCTTTCACTAATGTCGCGTATATACGCGCTTCCGTTCACATAAACCAGCATATACTTCTGTACATATTACAGAGCTAATTTTATTGCGCATACGTGATTTCTCTTTAGCGAAGCCGCGTATATACGTGCTTCCTTTGCGGTGAACTAGCGTATGGATTTTCAACCATTACAGAGCTGCATACTTCTTCAGATCAGACATTCAGTTCAGATTCAACCCTTTACTTCAGACAGATATTCGCATCATCACAGATCTAATCACTCCATAAACAGATCCAGCAAATACAGATACATTACAGATCTAGATATTCCGCTTCATCATTTATTCATAGGAGAATCATAGATTCAGATCTATCATCAAACCTTTACCCTTTCCATACAGATATACTTCACAGAGAAGTATTCATTCAAGCTCAGACATCTTGCTCCCACACTCATCATTTGCACAATGAATTTATTCTCCTTATATAGGTTTACCCTTTTTCAATACCATGAGCCAAAACCACATTACTTCCGATGGTATTCCTGGACGGGGTCATTTAGACGAATCATTACCCAATACAATGGGTCAATACCATGGTAGTTACCCCTGGTTTTGCACTTTATGAGCGCTTTTTCCCATACGCGACTTGGCACGTACTTAACCGCGTGCATACGCGACTTCTCCTAGACAAATCCGCGTATTCCTTGAAACATACTCTTTTCATCATGGATGTAGCACATATTGAATTCCTTTCTTCATTACCTTCTGTACTCTCTGTAGATACATCAGATTTACTTCATCAAGAACATATTCTATCAAGCACAACTTCATCAAGTAAGTTGCCATCTTCTTCATCAAGTGGGTTGCCATTCAATGACAACACTCAGCATCATATTGCTAACTAACATCATTTCACTTCAGATTTACACATTTACCAAGTCCATCAGGTCAAGAATAACTTCATCAGGTGGATTTCCATCAAGGACAACACATGCCAACACTCTCATGTCTTCATCTTCATTCAGTGGGTTGCCATCAAGGACAACACTCTGCATCATATTGCCAACACATGAATCCTCCTAGAACCGGGCTTGAGTTCCATCGTGAAATTCCCATAAGATGTGGGTGGATTAGATGTTTTTGTTGAATGGATGCATTTCGGATTTGGGATCCTCCAAGAGCAATGTTGAATTTTATTAGTTCCTCCTTGGGCCAATTTCTGACATATTTGGATACCCATAAGGTTTCCCATAGTGTATGTGGGTAGGAGACCCATTTCCACCATATACTGGCACTTATGATGTTGTTGTTGTGCTCCGGGTCTCTTAGACCAAGTCCTCCCTGAGTTTTCAACATACATACCTCTTTCCATTTGACTAGCACCCATTTGTGCTTGTCTTCGGATCCCCCCTAGAGAAAAGTTCCTTGAAGGTTGTAGATGGCTTTAAGGACCCATTTTGGTGTAGCCAGAACAGAAAAGAGATATATGGGCAGAGTTTGAAGAACATATTTGATGAGGACCAGGCGTCTGGAAATGTTGAGAGAGCGGTGGGTCCAGGTGGAAAGTTTAGTCTCCATTTTGTCCAACATCTCTCTCCAGGATGAATGTTTGATATTTGAGTCTGTGAGAGAAGCTCCCAAGTACTTGGAAGGCAGAGAGGTTGTGGTGAAGCCAAGGGTACGAGATTTTTTGCATTGGGTAACAAGGGGTGTGTTAAAAAACAAGATTTGAGATTTTTCAGGGTTAATAGTGGTTCCAGAGGCTTTAGATAAACAATCAAGAAGGGTTCTAAGGGTGTGAGATTCTTGCACAGAGGGGTGACCCATGATCATGTTGTCATCCAAAAATTGTTGATGGGAAATGGGAGAATATTGTGTAGGGAGATATCTTGAAGGTCATGAGATTGAATCAAGCTCTTGATCAGGCGACCCAGACCCTCAGCCATAAGAACAAAGAGAAAAGGCGAGAGAGGATATCCTTGCCTTATACCTCTAGAGGGTTTGAATGTTTCCAAGGGAATGCCATTGACTAGGATAGAGATGAAGGGAGAGGATATCAGGCTCATGATGCAGTGAACCCAGGTTTGACTGAAGCCAAAGGCTAGAAGAACTTGCTTTATGTAGTTCCAGTTCAGCTTGTCAAAAGCCTTGGAAAGGTTAATTTTGAGGACCATGATAGGATTTTTTGAGGTCTTAAAGGAGTGGATGAATTCATGGGTTAGAATGATTCCATAAAGGATCTGCCTGCCCTCAACATAGCCCGTTTTCTCTGGAGAGATGAGCATGGGAAGAAGTTGCTTCAATCTATTAGCTATAACTTTGGAAATAATTTTGTAAATAACATTGCAGAGTGATATTGGTCTATACTTACTTGGGGAAGCAACATTATCTTCCTTTGTGAGGAGAGTGAGGAAAGTTGTGTTGAGAGCTAGAAGGATCGAGTGAGTGTTGCAAGATTCCTCCACAATGCCCCACACTTCCTCCTTGATAGTATCCCAGAAGAAATGGAAGAATTTGGTGGTAAATCCATCTGGTCCTAGGGATTTCCATTCTTTGAAAAATTTTGGAATATTTTGTGTGGTTTTCATTGAACAATTTTGGAATATTCTTGTTGTGATCACAATTGGAAATCCGTCCTGTTGTGATCCTCATTGACCAATTTTGGAATATGATGTGTGATTTTCTCAATTGCCTCCTGTCGTTGGGTATTGGATTCTTTGAGGATGTCCTTGAAGTGATTGAGAATTTCCTCTGTGATGTCCTCATGGTTTTCCATATGATCCCCATTTTGATTCTTGAGGAATGTGATTCTATTGTGCATCCTATGGTGGATTTTGGAGCAGTGAAATAATTTAGTGTTCCGTTCTCCTTCCTTGAGCTAGCAACTGCGTGATTTTTTTTTCCATAGGATTTATTCTTGACTTCTTCTTTCTTCAAGTTGGGTAGTTAGTGTCTTTTCCTTGGTCTATGAGTTTGCTGATCTACCTTCTAAGATGATTTTTTTGTTGGAGCTATTGCATTTGCGTTTCAAGATCTCTTTGGTCTTTGAAGATGTTGTCGAAGGTGGTCTTGTTCGATAGTTTCAGTTTCCCTTTGAGCATATTCAATTTCTACTGGAAATGATACATTTTTGTACCCAAGGGTGGATTGAGGTAATCCCATAAATCCAATATAAGGTCTTTGAACCCTGGATGTTTGAGCCAAAATTGTTCAAAGAGAAAAGGTTTGGGTGTGGCAATACCAGGTCTGAGCCATTGAAGCTGGATCGACTAATGATCTGAACTAAAGGCCGAAATGATGGTGGCTGCAAGCTCTCCTCCTAGGTGGATGAAGTCTTCTTTGATGAGGAAGTGGTCCAATCTAGATGCAATTTGGTGGGATCCTCCCCTCCAATTATTCCAAGTGAAGACGCCATTGAATGTTTGAAGATCTAGTAAATGATTGCCTTGGATGAAATCCTTGAATTTGGTGTTGTATGTGTCAAGATGGGTTCTTCCTCCTTTTTTCTCCTGAGGGGTTGTGATCATGTTGAAGTCTCCTCCAATCATCTAGATAGGGTGAGTTTGCTGGTTTTTGAGATCTGCTATGCTATTTAAAATATCAGTTTTTTGTTGTACTAACTGTGGGAAGTAGACTTGCGTGAGATGTACGTGAATGCTGGTTCCAATTAGGTGGAAGGAAGCTTGAATGAAGTGTCGATGTGCCTGAATGTTCTCTTGGGTGATCAAGTGGGGGTTCCATATAATCGCTAAGCCTCCCGAAGCTCCACTTGCATCAAAAATTAGGGTGTTGCAGCCTTTCGAGAGTCTTTTGAAGATTGTATCTAGAGTTGAGATGGAGCATTTGGTTTCTTGCATGAAGAAAATCATGGGGTTGTCCTCAGTAATTATTTTCTTGATTAAACTGTTCTTGGAGGGACTATTTAGCCCTATGATATTCCATGAGATGATATTCATTGAGGGGTGTTGGGAACTACAAAGTAGAACCTTGTTAACTTGAGATATTGCCCTAATTATACTAGCTCTTTGCCCATGATGACTAGTCGCTGAAGATAAGTTTTTTTTCGTCATTTTTGGGATTCTTTCATAATGAGTTTGGTGTTCAAGAGTGTGCCACCTTGAATTCTGAGGGAGAGTATTTGTTGAGCTCTAAGGAGGACTTCTTCCAATTTATGGATTTGTTGATGTGGAATTGAGAGAAAGTCTTTACGCTTGCATGCATCTTACAACCCCATGATGTCTAGGTCCCCATAGTCAATGGTCTCTGGTTCTTCTTCCATTTCTTCAGGGATAGATTCCAAGACTACACCTTGGCCTTTTTCTAAGATGTCCATCATGTGCAATGAGGACTGGGGTTGCAGAAAGGCTTCCAGTTGGACTTTAGTTTGTTGTGTCTTTGAAGTATAGGGATTCTCCTGTGAGGGTTGATCTGAGTCTCTTGGGATTTCATTCTCATTCTCATTCAGTTGAACTAGGCCATAAAAGATATTTCTTGATGCTGGGGATTTTTTTCTCTGGTTCATATTGGACTTCCTGGTATGCCTTTTCCTTCCAAAGACTTTTGTGAACACTTCAGTGTCTTTGTCTATGGAGTCATTTGTCGGAGTAGATATCTATGAGCTTTAGGGGTTGGTGGTCTATGTGGATGACTGTTTCCTTCCCTAAAATGTATTGCTTCCATTGTCGAAAATCCTGCACAATGGAATACATTTATTTTTCATAAGTGGGATACTTGTGGACTGTGTTAGAAAATGTCTCACTATGATATGCCACTGGATGCCCTTGTAGAGTAAGAACTGCCCCAATATCATAGTTAGAGGCATTTTTCTCGATCTCAAATGATTGTTGCAAGTCTGGTAATGTGAGCACCAGGGCAGAGCAGAGGTGATGTTTCAAGTCTACGAATGCCTTCTGTTGAGATTCCGACCAAAATAATTTTTCTTTAGCTCCTCCCTTGGTGACTTGACTCAAGGGCCAAGTGATATGAGAGAATCCCAACACGAACCTGCGGTAGAAATTAGCAAGGCCTAAAAAGTTGTGAAGTTCTATTAGAGTGGTTGGGGCTGGCCAATCCTGAATGACTTGGATCTTGGTTGGATCCACATGCACCCCCCATTCATCAATAATGTATCCCAGATATTGAACCTTAGTCATGCAAAAAGTGCACTTCTCCAAATTGGCACACAACTTGTGTTGCCGTAGTGTTTGGAGGACATGTCGGATGTGGTGGAGGTGCTCTTCCCAAGTCTGGATGAAGATCAGAATGTCATCCAAGTACACTACTACAAATGAGTTGATGAATGGATGCAATACATCGTCCATCAACCTCATGAAGGTTGCAGGAGCATTCGTCAACCCAAAAGGCATGACCAGCCATTTGAAAAGGCCCTCCTTGGCTTTGAAGGCAGTCTTCCACACATCAGAGGGTTCAATTGGTACTTGGTGATACCCCATTAGGGGAATTTTGAGGTCTAAAATGGGCCTCCTAAGGAAATTGTAAAATAATAGTGGAATAATAAATAATATTTGATTACATCATCAAATTTTAGAGGGAAAAAAGAAAAAAACTACTTTTTCAACTCGTATTTTGAACTTGTCTCCCTAAGATTTTACTCAAATTTCGAGCAAGAATACTCATTGGATGAAAATTTTAATTCCCCATCCAAGGAGTACCCATGCTACATACTTTTTATGGACTCTTTTACACGAAAAATGAGAAAAACATGAAAAACATGATTGCAATCACGTTTTTTCATGTATTTCTCATTTTTCGTGTAGCAGGGTCCATCAAAAGTATGCAACATGGGTACTCCTTGGATGAGGAATTAAATTTTGCATCCAACAAGTACTCCCGCTCGAAATTTGAGTAAACCCTTAGGGATATAAATTGAAAATATGAGTTGAAAAAGTAGTTTTATTATTTTATTATTTTCTAATCTTTTTACCTTTTTACTCCAAAAATGGTGAATCATCCCCCATGGTTTACATCATCATCTTGAATCGTATTGGTTCTCATAAATTTTATTTTCGTTGTACCTTTTTCTTAGGAGGCCCATTTTAGACCTAAAAATTCCCCTAATGCAGACTTCAAGTCAATCTTGTTGAAATATTTCACCCCTTTGAGTTTGTTCACAAGGTCATCAATCCGTGGGATCGGGTACCTATTTTGAATAATGATCTTGTTCAGCGCTTGATAGTTAATACAGAGTCTCCAAGTCCCATCCTTCTTTTGTACCAACACGATTGAGCTCCCACAGGGCAATGAACTTGGCCGGATGTGACCTTTTTGTAGCAGCTCCTGAATCTGCCTCTTCATTTCATCGTTCTCGAGAATAGAGCGTTGATAGATCGATCCATTGGGTAGTGACGCACCTGGGGAATATCAATGAGGTGCTTGACCTGACAGTCTAGGGGCACCCCTGTGGGTGAGGTGAATATGTTCCTGTACTCCTCCACGACCTTGTCCATTTGTTGTTGTCATGCGGAGGACCCTTGTCTAGAGGTCATGGCCACAATCTTCTTCTTTCCTTGGGGGTGTATCATCAGGAAAACAAATTTCCCGGTTTTGGAAATGAGCTGACTACATTGTCTTGCAGTAACCAAAGAGATAACGACAGGGGGTGGTACCTCTGGTATCCTATAAAACTTATTGCCCAAAGTAACAATAACAACACTAGGTCAGGACTCATACATAACATGTCACTTCCACAAGTATGGTTGGCCTAATAATACATCACAAACATCAAGAGGAGCAATGTCATATAATACCTCATTCGTGAAGGGCTTCATGCTGTAGGGAAGGCGACACTGCTAGCTGACGCATAGATCTCGTCCTTGGTGAAGGCATCCGATGGTGTATGGATGTGGGTGTGTTGTGGTCAGCAAGCACAACCGCTTCACGACCTCTACTGAAATGAAGCCCTTTTGGCTCCCACTATTGATAATGAACTATAGCGGGGAACCCTTTACCCACATTTGGGAGTGGAAGAGACACTCCTCCTCCTCTAGATCTTCTGGTTTCTCCTTCTGGATCTTTGCAGTGGCAATGGTGGCATTGGGCTCCACATCAATAATCTACTTCCTTTTGTCATTCCCCTTATTAGGTTTTGATTCAGAGTCGGAGCATGGATCTGATTCAAAAGCCCTCATCTCAGCCACCAACGATTGCTTGGCTCGACACTCACTTATGTTGTGAGTGGATCTCTTATGGAACTCACACCACTTTCCCGTGTCCTTCTTTGGCTTCATGGTGTTGTTATTTTCTTGCGGCTTCGGCTATTTGTCTTGGGCCACCATGCCTTGTCTTTGTCCTTTGTTCTGCGGTTTGGGGGCACCTTTCCCTTGCTTTTTTACTCGCAGATCCAAAGTCTCATTCTTATGTTTGAATTTATGCTCAATCTTGGTAGCATACCGGCATGTCGTACCAAGAGAGGAGATGTCGAAGAACTCCATTTCCTCTTGAATGTATATTTGCAGAAAACTGTGGTACTTCAGCATAAAAATTTTCTCCGAATATTTTATACACAACATTGTGTGCAGGGTATGGAACATATTTGTCATCTCATGCACATCTTGATCCCTTTGCTGCCATAGCATAGTCCATTGTATGTATTTTTCCTCATAGCTCCCCACAGGATAATATTGTTCCTTGATGGCATCTCGGAAATAATTCCAATTGGGTACGATTGAGAAAAGAGAGGGTTTTGTCTCTTCCTTTTTCTCACAGTAGGTTTCCCACCAGTCCTTGACATGGGGGGTAGCTTTGACGAGTGCAATAATAATATTCTCTCGGTCGGAAAAGTCATGAACGGAGAAATATTCTTCTAATATATTCAACCATCTATCTACAACGTTTGCATATATTTTTCCCTCAAAAATGGGAATTCCAAAGTTTACTTGTACCTTAAAGGGAGTCACGCCTCCAGAGTGGCTTCTGGTGGGCAGTAGTTGAAGGATCTGGGAAAAGTTATCCATCATCGTGTTCCTTTGTTTTTCAAGGGCCTCCTTGAGAAATATTTTGGTAGGATCTCCTGCTCCATAATCTTTATTTTCGTCCCTCATGGGCAGCCGTCGGGGTTTGCGAGGCTGATCTTGCAAAAGTTCAATCGGATCGAGCCCTAACTTCTTATACCCCAACCTCATTGGGGACATGAAAAGAATGACCAAGAAAGAGAAAACCGCTCTGATACCAGTGATCCAGATTTATGCAGGAACACAAAAGAATACACATATAACCATAAATACAAAGAAGCAGTGGAAATAACACTTCATTTCCTTCATATCAAAGATTTGAAATTTGTTTACAGACAGAATGAAAATAAAATAGCTAGGGCGCTGGTAGCTTATCTCTGAGAAGAGATGTGGTGGCTACAAGCCTCTGAACTGTGTTGCAATGAGGCTCGAGGGCCTATTTATTTTTTAGAAACAATGGAAAACCCTAAACATCCAAAAACCTAACCCTAGGGGATGAAGTGCCAAAACTATGGGCCTTGTTTGGGTAAATTGGTACATCAACTTCTCAGGGACATAAATTTGATATACGATCTTTGTTTGATGTGATAAATACCTCGTTAGAAATATATATCTGAGGACTACAAGTTTTGAGTGAGAAACATCAGTCCATTGACCCAATTTTCTCTTGGTTTTCCCAACAAACATTGTTTAAGGCCTCAAAACGGCTGAGGAAGTTTAGGACCCGAAAAACTGCTAAAAATAGTAAATTTTGTTATAATTAAGGAAATTGGAAAACTAAAAGAAACAATGGTGGGCCCCAAGTGGAATAGGCAGGTGGCCACAAATATCCTCTTGCATCAAAGAATATTCTTAGATATAATATTGCTATAAGGGAATGGTCCCTTGATATTATTTCCACCAGCACATCCTTGACATATAACTTCATGATAAACCTGTATCTTGGGTATCCATGTAACCACCTTGATCAATTTAGAAAAATCCTTATAATGAAGGTGTGTGAAACTTCGGTGCCAAAGCTCACATTGATTAGTAGTGTCATGAACCAATGCTTGGATTGGTCATCCACAAACTATGTATAGACCTTAATTTAAAACACCAAGTGTGAAGGATACTCTCAAGTTATATATCCTTTGCTAAGCAATAAATTTTCCATTTTTGAATGCAACTCTAAACAATTTTTATTCCAAAGAAGAAATGGAGGCAATATTATTATTCAATCTTGGAACATACAACACATCTTATAGATGAATGGTTTGACAAAATTCCAAATGAAAATAAAATGAACTAGACCCTTTGACGAGATGAGAAGAGATATACCCAAGTAAAATATTCAAATTAGTATCACTCTCACCCAAATTTGAGAGGAATTCATGATACCTAGTGAAATGTCTAGATTGCCCACTATCCACCATTCATCAATCAATGTTGTCTAAAGATGAGCTAGAAAGAGAAACAACAAGAAAATATTTAGATTGAGTATTAACAACATTATTGTAATACCTTCTATTATTTGACCTCTTTTCAGGGAATTGGTCTCTTAAATACTTGCAAGGGCAGAAAGATCTCTTCCTCACCTTCTATTTTTTGAATTTTTTGTTTTTGTTGCTAGGCCTTTGAGCATTTCTTCTATCGGGACAATATCAAGCAAGGTGTCCAATGTTTTCACACTTGTAGCATTGGAATTTGGAAAAATCCCTTATATTATTGTTGAATTATGGCGCTAGCTTATTAGGCTTCCATTACCTTTTCATTTCATGGCATTTGTTGCAAAGGATGTAAGATCTCCTTTTTCTTGTCTCTGGATTCTTCCTCTAGAATTGAGCCTGGATTCTTCTTGAGTGAAATTGTGAAATTTTTCATTAAATGTAGGGAGCTCTTTTCAACAACTAATTATTGTAATAAAAGTATCTAAGGACATGGGGAGTCCTCCAAGGGTCATTTGTACCAACTCCCTATCATGGATGACTTCTCCATTGGAAAGAAATTGATCTCTTATTTGATAGGTCCTCATGAAGTATGATTTAATAGATTCATGCTTGTTCATCTCGATGTCATAGAGTTGAGTCTTCAAATATATGGATTAAATTTTTGACCTCATACATCCCAATCACTTTGTCATACATCTCCTTTGACTTACTCATCTTGCACACATAAGTGATGACATGGTTAATGGTGATTTTTTTGGCCTTGATCTCACCGTTCTTGTACTTGGACTTGGCACTAACATTGGAATCCTCCAGAGGTTCAACTACTTGGCTTGGCCCTGCACATATTCAATCACATCATTCTCTTCAATAGTAATATCTAATCTATCCCTCCATGCTGCAACGTTGGAGGAATCATTCAACTTCTCATAAATCTTGAGTAGGAGGTAGACATATTTCCCAATAAAGTTGGTCGCCAATCAACAACAGAGTGTGTCAAATTGGTTCTCTCTGGTCTTCATAGGATAACCTTCATCTTAGCTCTGATACCATGTTAATTTTCAAAATTTTATATGTTGATATAATCACTTTAAATAATTTATTCCAATTTCAATCACCCCATTAACAGTTAAGAAATTATAAATAGAAAAATAAACAATAAATGCACAATAGAAGATATCCAAACACAATGAGACACAAAGATTTTTGTTAAATATTAAGGGAAAACTCCAGAAGGGGGAAAATCCCACAAGGGGAAAACCAAGAAATAAATTCTTATTCTTCTATTAGTCAATTAATTTTCAACATGATATACAATAGTCCAATAGTACATCCATAATCTAGTCAAAGTCAAACTCTATCTCTCCAAGTAAATCAATCCAAAACTAGTCCAATGAAAGAGAAATAGTCAAATTTGGCTAAATATATTAGTCTGCAATTTTTCAACATGTAGAAGTTTAGTCAGCTACAATCAACAACTGACAATGATTAGCCAAAATCAATGGTAAAATCAGCTCAGAAAATTGATGGGCCTCCAAATTAGACATAAATTAAGGCCCATATGACTATCCTTCAGCACATTAAATCTCTATTTTTGCATTAGATGAAATATTTTTAACTTTAATATGTTCATTATGAAGGTTTAAATATAATTTCATATTTGTGCCTAATATGATTTATTTTTGTAGAATATTGTGAGAATATTGGGTAGATTATGAAGATTTGGAGAAGGATATAATTTAGGGAATTTCTCCCTACTACTGGAGGATCAATATTGGAAAATAAATGAACAAAATATCATGAAATTATTAATAAATTCTGGATATATTTTGGAACTCCGATGGTTGAGAAAATCTAGGAGTGTGTTCCCTGTCATTTACTGCAAACTCCTAGTGTTGGAAACCAGATCCACTATTTGAGGTGTTTTGGAGGGCAAAGATTCATCCTTTAAAGGGGAATGCTTCCTCATCATTTTTTATAAGTACCAATTCGAATTGGCCTCTAGGGGAATTTATTTTTTAGTGTTATTGTGGAGAAAACTTGTTTTCTGGTAGCTCCAATTTCTTTTCTTGCATGGATGTACTTGGATTGATTCAATAATGAATACTGGTGCCATTTTTAGCTTATGAGGCTTGGTTTCTTCCATAGGACTCTGATTCCTCCTTGGGATTAGCCATACTAGGAGCCTCATAGCCGTATTTCACAATTTCTTTATGTTATTTTCACATCTTATTCACATGCATCTCTTATTTCTGTTTTGCATAATTATGTATTTAGTATTGTTTCTTTTTTTGTTGTAGGATTGAGTTAAATGATTGAAGTGAGTTATTTTGAAGGTTTTTTATAGGATAAAAAGCATTATTTATCCTTGGAATAAATTTGGAAGGAAATATTAATCATTAAGCTACTTGGATTTGGTTACTAGTTCACGAATATAAGATTTATGGAAATGCCTTGTAGTGAAATATTAGTAAATTTCTGCTATTTTTTAGAATGGGTTAGTGACCTTCATTTGACTTGATTCCACTTCTATTAGGTCATAATAATTTTAAATTTCATAACATGATCTACCCAATTTCATTTTCACTTGACTAGGTTAGGAATTTGATAGATTAACTAGCTCACTAGTTCTTGAATTTCCAGATTTTAAAGTAGTAATTTTCTGTTATTTTTAGCACATGTGAACAGGGGAATTTTGGATTGATTCCACTTGGAATGGAGACCTAAGACATCATACTTAATAAAAATATTTGTCCCATCCAATTTTAATTTGATTTACTCAGTCATTCAGTGAGTTATTTCCAAAGCATAACTTCCTGTAGCAAAACCATAGTTTCCTGTAGCACACTTTTCGCACATGTAAACTTGACCATATTTTCTCCAAAAGCTTGGTTTTTGTCTCTTAGGCTTGTAACATGAACCCTAGGATATAAATCCATGATTTTGGAAGAATAAAAACCACTTACGGCATGCATTTTTACAAATTAGATTAGGCCTATTTATTTGAATTCACGCTCTTAGGATTTCAATTACAAATTTTTGTTCTCTCCTAGGATTAATTTGTTTTCAAAGCAACACTTCCATTTATACAATCATTTTAGGATTTTATTTCATGACATTCACTCCATTACATAAGATCAACAAAATAAGGACACATTGTATGCTTCACATATAGTGCTGATACCTCTTAAGTTTGTATGAACTCCAGGTTGATAATGAAAGTTGGTAGCCTCGGTAGTTGCAACATTATTCTTGTAATACTCAGGCTCATCACTTTGTTGTAAATACTGAGAGGGGGGGTGAATCAGTATTCCTTTCAATTAGAGCATTAGTTAATCTTCAATTATTATCAGTGTTTGTACAATTATAGCAGCAAAACAAGAGGAACAAAAATGCACATAGTTTTTAAGGTGGAAACCCACTCCAGGAAAAAAACCACCTAATTATTTTCTAATAATTCTTTAATATTCAACTCCAATTGAAAATAAAGATCCAACTTCCTAGAATCTAGAAAAGCATTCTTCTCCAGCTCCCACTGGATGGATGCTCCAACGCCCGAGATTCTTTAGTAGTCAACTGAACGGATGCCCCAACACCCAATGAGCTACAACTCACCCTAGCACCACCCTACCACCCTATAGAAGAATAAAAGAAGAATGGACTCCCGTACCAGGGAAAATGGTCCACATTCCAATGATATAGAATGATGTAGAAGAAGAAGATATACTAGACCATAAACCCAACTTTGACACAACCACCTAATGATGATCCTAGACCTCCAACACTGCCTCTTCAACCCTTGGCAGATAGATACTAGTACAATGTGTACAATAATGTATTTACAATGACTAAGTACAATGATACCTTTACAATGATTGTATCCAGTGCTGCCCACTTGAAGACTTCATATGATGAATTTCTTGCTGCTATTATGCACCTTGGTTGCTTCTCTTTTCATGCTACCCTCTGCTGCACCTTGCTTTGCTTTGCTGCCGTAGAAAGTCTGGTCCTTTGCAACCCTTGATAACACATGATCTAGCTTTTTCTTGCCTTCTAGGAGCTCGATATTGAATCTGGTGTATATCTGCTATTTTAGATCCTCAATATCTTATTTTCGGTCCTGTAGTATTCCTATGAGTCTTCTTTCCAATGCCATAGGTCTGACCCAATTTGGATTCTTCAAGAAAGAGTTATGTCCAATCTCTAACAATTTCCTAATTATGGAATGTTTTAGCAGAGCGAACTTGTAGGGCATTCCACGTGTCACATTTTCTTCATTTGGCTCTGAAATTGATAGAGAAAAAATTACAGACTGCTCGATATCTGCCACTTTTTACGGAATTCCAATCCGATACTCAGAGAGAGAGTTATGACAATTTTACCAAGGTCACTTCTTTGAGATGAATTTCAGGAGCCTACAAAAACCCTGACTTCCATAGAACATATCTCCAAAAATATTGCGCAACTTGATCTGAAATTTTTAATGCAGCTTCCTCAGGATTTCCGCTTCGCCTCATAAACATTTCAGCTTCTGAACCTTCGTAGAAAAAATGTTAGAGCGAAAATTCCACGATGACCTGTTTCAGATGGCTGAATCCCTTGCATAAGGAGGAAATGAAGATCACAATTTATATGAATGCTTAAGTTGAGAGGGGCTTCAAAAATGAACGTGGGAGGGATTTTAGGAGCTTAAAAAATATTAATTATGACTTTTCAATGACCCATGCCCCAACCCCACGGGGTTTTAGCCCACTAATTGGGGTTACAAACTTCAAACATGAATATCTCTCAAACCATGAAGAATTACACGGCGTGCCATTTATCAACGGAAACATCTCGACAAGTAGAAACCATAAAAAGAATTATTGACCCAGAATATATTAATTTGGTAGGCCAAAATTCTCATGCAATATTGGGTTAGCCCCTGGTGCTGCTTGGGTTGACATCAATGACAACCGCTGATCAACAATTTCCCCCTTTGGCATTGATGGCAACACAAGTACTCCCCTTGCGATCATGACACCTCTTCCTACAACAATCTCTCCCCCTTTGACATCAATGGAAAAGGGTAACTCCCCCTGAAACACAACCATCCTGCGGACCTGTACACACTTCCACTCCCACTGAAACACAACGGTCCTGTAGACCTGTACACACTTCCACTACCCCTAACACACAACCGTCTTGCAGAGCTGTAATTTAATGAGAACTTGGGAGAATCCCAAGCTTTTGACGAAGATATTCAAATGCTTCACGAGGTAAAGGTTTAGTGAAGATATCAGCAATTTGTTCTTTTGTACAAACATACTCAAAATTGATATTCTTTTCAGCGACTTTTTCTCTAACAAAATGATATTTGATTGGAATGTGTTTTGTTTTTGAATGCATGACAGGATTCTTGGAGATGCTGATGGCACTAGTGTTGTCACAGAATATGGGAATAGGCTCACTAAATTGTTCTTGAAGATCTTGCAAAGTTTGTTTCATCCAAAGGACTTGAGTACAACATGATGCTGCTGCAATATATTCTACTTCCGCTGTAGATAACAAGATTGAATTTTGCTTTTTTCTCAACCATGATACGAGACAAACACCTAGATAGAATGTTGCTCCACTAGTAATCTTACGATCATCAATGCTTCCTGCCAAATATGCATCTGTAAAGGCTTGAATAATGAGATTGTTACCCTTGGGATACCACAAGCCATATTCTTCTGTGCCCTTTAGATATCGAAGAATTATTTTGATGACAATAATATGTGATTCTTTTGGTGCTGCTTGGAATCTTGCTACTTGTCCAACTGCTTGCATAACATCTGGCCTAGAGGCTGTTACATATAGAAGACTACCAATCATAGATCTGAACAACCTCTAATCCACATCCTTAGATGAGTCGTCTATTCTCAATTTGCAACCTGTTACCATTGGAGTAAGGACGGGTTTGCAATCTTCCATTTTGAATTTCTTGAACATTTCCTTGATGTACTTGGCTTGACATATAAATATTCCTTTCTCTTGCTGAGATATTTTAAGCCCTAAGAAGTATGTCAGCTCACTAGGTAAAGACATCTCAAACTCACTTTGCATCTTTGTAGAAAATTTCTTACTTAATCGATCATCATTGCTACCAAATATTATATCATCCACATATACCTCAATGATTGTTAAATTATCTTTATCTATTTGTACATAAAGATTGCTATCAAAAGTACCTTTCTTGAACCCTTGTTGATGTAGATATCCATCAAGACGAGCATACCATGCTCTAGGAGCCTTCTTGAGACCATATAGAGCCTTCTTTAACCTACAGACATAGTCTTATTTTTGTGATAGTAGAAAACCTTCAGGGTGTTCGATGTAAACTTCTTCTTCTAATTCTCCATTCAGAAATGCTGACTTAACATCCATTTGGTAGAATTTGATTTTTCTTGAACATGCATAGGCGAGAAACATTCGGATGGCTACCATTCTGGCAACTGGTGCAAATGTTTCGTCAAAATCAATTCCTTCCACTTGTGCATAGCCTTTGCAAACCAATCTTGCTTTGTTTCTGGTAACCTGCCCATCTTCATTCAATTTGTTCTTGAACACCCATTTAGTCCCAATGACATTTTTATCTTTTGGTCATGGAACTAATTCCCAGGTGTTATTTTTTTCAATTTGATCCAATTCTTCATTCATAGTTGCTACCCAATGTTCATTCTGGCTGGCTTCCTCAAAACTACTAGGCTTAAAGGTTGCTAGAAAAGCAATGTGAGCTTGTTGTGATGAACGAAGCTATCGACCTCCATTTATGTCACCAATGATTTGATTTGATGGATGGCTCTTTTGAATCCACTCCTTTGTTCTCCTTGGATGAGCTTCTTGTTTTTGTTCTGATATATCTTGATGATCATTGTTTACTTCTTCCTCGTTGATAGTTGCTTCTTGTTCTACAATTTTATCTGTGTCTTTTTCAGCCTCTATCTCAAGTTTCAAGATTCTAGATCCTCATCATTACTCGCTAGAACACCATCTTCATCAAATGTAACATTTATGCTCCCCAGTATCTGTTTTCGTCTTAGATTATAGCATTTATAGGCCTTTCTTTTGCGTGAGTAACCAACAAAGATACCTTCATCAACACGTGATTCAAACTTACCCAAATTTTGATCTTCTCTTTTGATATAACATTTTCTTCCGAAGATTCTGAAATATTTTACATTAGCTGGTTTTCCTTTCCATAATTCATATGGAGTCTTGTTGCAATTATTTCTGAGAAGACTTTGGTTGATAATGAAGACTGCTGTATCAATTGCTTGAACCCAAAATTTTTCATCCAACATTGAGTCCTTCAACATTATTCTACCCATTTCCTGTACAGTTCTATTCTTTCTTTCAGCAACTCCATTTTGCTGAGGTGTTCGTGCTATTGAAAATTTCCTTTTTATTCCATTTTCATCACAATATTGCTGAAATAATTTGGAAGTGAATTCTCCACCATTATGTGATCTTAAACACTTTATTTTCAAATCAGTTTCATTTTCAACCAACTCCTTGTAGATCTTAAAGCACTCAAATACTTCAGATTTTTTCTTTAGGAAATTGATGGCTGTCATCCTGGTATAGTCATCTATCATTAACATGAAATATAATTCTTCGTCTAAGTCTTTTGTTCTCACAGGACCACATAGATCAGTATGTATCAATTCCAATGGATGCAATGAAAAGTGTTCTTTTGTTTTAAATTGGACTTTTGTCTGCTTGCCATGGCAACATGCCTCACATAGTGTGTTGGAAGGTTTTGAGATTTTCGGCATTTCTCGTACTGCTTCCTTTTTTCTTATCCTGACAAGATTGTCAAAGTTTATGTGACCCATTCGTTTGTGCCATAACCAACTTTCATCTTCTTTAGCTAGTAGACATGCTTTAGTTTCTTCATCCAGAACATATATGTCATTTGGAGCTCGACTTGCTGTAGCCACAATTTTACCATACCTGCCTTTCCTGATTTCACATTTTGTGGAGTTGAATAGCATTTTGTGTCCTTGATCACACATTTGTCCAACACTGAGCAGATTGTGATTCATGTTTTTGACCAATAGAACATTCTTGGCTATAACATCTTTGCTTCCGAGAGTGACGGTACCTGATCCTATAACATTTGAAGATCCATCATTTCCAAAGGATATGGTTCCATCCTTCTTCTCTTTCAGGGATACAAATTTCTTTCTATCTCCAGTCATATGCGTTGAGCAACCGCTATCAACATACCACACAAATTTATTTTTTTTAGCCTTGAGAGCGAGAGCACAATTATCAGTCTTCTTCTTCTTCCATGTTCATTCATTTTGTGGCTTCAAAGATTCTTCTGGAGGATTTTCAAGTCTGTAGTTTCTAGCTATGTGTCCAAATTTCTGACATTTGTAACATTCCATATTATTTCTTATATGTTCAAATCTATTGATGTTTTGTTGAGCCCTGGGAGGTTCATATTTGAAGAATCTCTTGGAATTGTATTGGTTCCTAGGGTATGTGCGACATTCTATAGCTTTATGACCAAATTTTCCACATGAATAACAATAGCCATGAAAAATATGTTGGTACCTGGATGAAAATATTCATCGAGGAATCATCTTCCAAGGATGTGCTTGCGAATCTTATCCAATGAAGTCTTCATGTATGTCAGATCTCATAGGTTCATTGTATTTTGTTGTAGAAGGTCCTGCTTCTTCTTCTTTGTAACTGACGCCAGTTCTATCATTGTAAGATCGTTGATTTTTGATGAGTTCTTCCAATGCCCTTGAGTTTTTGGTATATTTTTGGACAGTTTTTCCCTTCTTCACTTCCTTACGCAGCGAGACTACTTCGACTTCTAATGCTTCCCTTTCTTGGTTTCTTTCTTCCAACTTCTTTTGAAGTGACTCTTCAATACATTTGTGTTCTTCAACCTCAATTTTGAGACCTTGAACTTGTTCTTCAAGAGTATTGGAACGGATCTTCTCAGCATTGAGCTCTTTTATAAGCTTGATTTCCTCCTCATAAAATTCTTCTATGGTCAACCCTTCTTCTTCATTGTTTTATACTTATTGTTTATTGTGCTTGGCCATAAACAATAATTTCTCATTGGCTTCTTCTTTTTTGTCACTTTCTTCATCGGATGATGAGCTATCTTCTTTAGAGAGAAAGTTCCTTTTGGATCCTTTATTTTTTCCTTGCTTGTTGAATTTCTTAAAGCCTTTCTTTCCTTTTGAGTTGCCATCACTTTTGTTCGGACATTTTGCTACGAAATGCCCAACCTCACCACAACCGAAACATATCAATGGAAGTTTACCTTTGAATTTTACCTTACCAGGTTTTAGTTTTCTCGTAAAGTAAGCATATTCTTCATCTGAAAAACCTTCTCCATCATCTCCCTTTTCTTCACACTTACAGGTGCATGTCATTTCAATTGAAGGTTGTTTGTCCTTATTGGTTTGCTTAGATGCAACGAACGCAGTTTCTAGATTTGAAGTACCCTTTTCTTCATCAAGTCTCATTTCATATGCTATGAGAACTCCATGTAATTCTTCCTTGCTGAGTTTGTCCAGATTTTCACTGTATTCTAAGACTGATACATTTGGGTTGAATCTCCCTGGTAATGTTCTAAGAATCTTCCATATAATAGTCTTCTCGTCAACGGGCTCTCCCAATCCTTCCAGAGTATTGGTTATTTCATCAACGTATTAGAAGTATGCATCAATGTTGCAATCTTCTTTCATTCTGAGTTGCTCAAATTTTTCTCTATAGATTTGAAGCTTTGCTTCTTTGACATTTGAGTCACCTGCATATATATTCTCAAGCTTGTCCCATACATTTTTGGCGGTTTTACAACCCAACACCTTATGATAAGTAGATTCAATAACTCCACTGATAATAATATTCTTTTCTTTTGCATCATTTACCAAATTCTTCTTACCTTGTTCATCCGCGGTTGATGTAAATCCATTTTGAACAATGTCCCATACTTCGTAACCTTGCGCCAAGAGATAGACCTCCATTCTTCCTTTCCAAAGTGCATAATTATTTTCATTTAATAGAGGTACACCATTCTTGGTATGCTCCATGACCTCCTTCCAGCTGTTAAACTACTATTGAAGGAACCAAGCTCTGATACCAATTGTTGTAAATACTGAGAGGGGGGGGGGGGTGAATCAGTATTCCTTTCAATTAGAGCATTAGTTAATCTTCAATTATTATCAGTGTTTGTACAATGATAGCAGAAAAACAAGAGGAACACAAATGCACACAATTTTTAAGGTGGAAACCCACTCCGGGACAAAAATCACCTAATGCTTTTCTAATAATTCTTTAATATTAAACTCCAATTGAAAATAAAGCTCCAAATTCCAAGAATATAGAAAAGCATTCTTCTCTAGCTCCCACTGGATGGACGCTCCAACACCCGAGATTCTTCAGTAGTCAATTGAATGGATGCCCCAACACCTAATGAACTACAACTCACCCTAGCACCACCCTACCACCCTATAGAAGAATAAAAGAAGAATGGACTCCCGTACCAGGGAAAATGGTCCACATTACAATGATATAAAATGATGTAGAAGAAGAAGATATACTAGACCATAACCCCAACTTTGACACAACCACCTAATGATGATCCTAGACCTCCAACACTGCCTCTTCAACCCTTGGCAGATAGATACTATTACAATTTGTACAATAATGTATTTACAATGACTAAGTACAATGATACCTTTACAATGATTGTATCCAGTGTTGCCCACTTGAAGACTTCATATGATGAACTTCTTGCTGTTGTTATGCACCTTGTTTGCTGCTCTTTTCATGCTACCCTCTGTTGCACCTTGCTTTTCTTTGCTGCCATAGAAAGTATAGTCCTTTGCAACCCTTGATAACACATGATCTAGATTTTTCTTGCCTTCTAGGAGCTCGATATTGAATTTGGTGTATCTCTATTATTTCAGATCCTCAATATCTGATTTTTGGTTTTGAAGTAGTTCTATAAGTCTTATTTCCAATGCCATAGGTCTAACCCAATTTGGATTCTTCAAGAAATATTTATGCCCAATCTCTCACAATGCCCTAATTATGGACTGCTTCAGAAGATCGCACTTGTACGCCGTGTCACGTGTCAATTTTTTCTTCATTTGGCTCTAACATTGATAGAATTAACAATAAAGACTGTGCAGTATCTTCCAATTTTTACGGAATTTTAATCCGATACCCAGAGAGAGAGTTATGACGATTTTACCAAGGTCACTTCTTTGAGATGAATTTCATGAGCCTGCAAAAACCTTGACTTCCACAGAACATATCTCCAAAAATATTGCGTACCTTGATCTGAAATTTTTACTGCATCGTCCTCAGGATTTCTGCTTCGCCTCATAAAAATTTCAGCTTCTGAACCTTCGTAGAAGACAAGTTAGAGCAAAAATTCCACGATGACCTGTTTCAGATGGCCGAATCCCTTGCATAAGGAGGAAATGAAGATCACAACTTATATGAATGCTTAAGTTGAGAGGGGCTTCAACAAGTGAACGTGGGAGGGATTCTAGGAGCATAAAAAATATTAATTATGACCTTTCAATGACCCATGCCCCAACCCCATGGGGTTTTAGCCCACTAACTAGGGTTACAAACTTCAAACATGAATATCTCTCAAACCATGAAGAATTACATGGCGTGCCATATATCAATGGAAACATCTTGACAAGTAGAAACCATAAAAAATATTATTGACCCATAATATATTAGTTTGGTAGGTCAAAATTCCCATGCAATATTGGGTTAGCCCCTGGTGTTGCTTGGGTTGACATCAATGACAACTGCTGATCAACACACTTTTTGGTGTAGTTTTTGGGGAGGTGTCAAAGTATTTATTGTTTTCTTCCTTGGTTGAAAAATTCATTTTCTTTATACAAAAAATAAATAAATTGCATTAGAAATATTTCATTTCAAAATAGATAATTTCATTGCATTAGCATTCTTATTCAAAAAATATTTGAAAATACTTCTCCAAGACCAACCCCCCCCCATTTGATCACGTGGTGTTGTAAGAACCACATCACAATCCACTTTTGAAGGTAGAGGAAGAAGAGGTGGTAGAGAAGGTAGAGGAAATGGATGTATATGATGACAATGAAGAAGATCCTCTTGAATTTCCCATTCAAGATGTTATCACTCTAGTAATTCTAAAGTTGTGGGATTTTGGTTTTTAGTCAAAGTATTCGAGAGGTAACCACAAATATACTTTTAAACTCTAGGATCTAGCCTTCTTAGGGTTCAGAGAGGGCTCTCTCTTTAAGTTTTAACTTTGTTTTGATTTGTAAATATTAGGCTAGTTATGAAAGTGTAGCTTTGGTATATTTGGTGGGAAAAATCATTTGAAAGGAAGGATAGTGGGAAATCTATTTGTCCATTGGGCTAAGGAGTCAAAATCAAGCAAATAGAATTGGGATCAAGGGCAAAATGTCAAATGTTTTCAGGGCAAGATAGATAACCCTTGGAGATCTTCGAAAGTTGTTTTTATGGGGTGGTATGATCGAGATAAAGGGAACTTAAGGATCCTTAGATCCGGAAAAGGAAGTAGTAGGAAGAGGTCGAACGAGAGAGCGAGAAATTAAGGGTTCCCTACACTAGAAATCAGAGGAAAACATAGAAATGATAACTAGTTAAAAACAAGGTGCTTTTAACAAATCCTGTAGTAATGCTCCTAGTTATACATTCAGATTTAGCATAAACATAGATGGATGCATGTAACAAAGAAAGAAAACAATGAAAAATGAGGAAATACTTCACTCCAAATAGCTCATCATAGGAATCCTGAAGTATGATGCAGATTGTTTTGATCCAGCCTTGCTACTCGAATTTTGACACACAAAAGCTTTGAAGTCCAATAACAAATGACTATAACAATCCCAAAAATTTTATTCCACAAAAAATACTTCTAAAGATGAAGTATTTAAACATAATGTTTTACAAAATATCCTAGAAAAATTCTAGGAATTATCTTCGGAAAATAAAATATATTTACAACAATAATAGAGACAGCTGCTTAATAAATCATCAAGCTGTCCTATTTATCCAAAAGAAATAGAAACAGTTTTGAGGATAAGATGCAGCTGGTTACCTTGGTGTCCTCCTTGCTGGTTCTTAGATATTTTTTGGAATCTGATTTGCCTTGTATGATACTCTTTCTCGAATACTCTTTATTCACTGATACTCTCTAAACTAATACTCTTTAATCCTTAGTCAAAACTGTTTACTGCTGTAAAATTTTGTTTTGACTGCAAATTAGAAAACAATTTTCTTCTTCTTTCATCTGCTTGTCTTTTATTCTTCATAAAAAATCCGTGAGTGACTGCCAATCCTCATTTTTAGAATTTGCATATTTTTTAATTTCTCGAAGTTCTCATTAGCTTCAGTATATCTATCAAAGGTTTGCTTGATGACAAACAAGTGCTTTATCTCATGTTGCAAGTAGAATAAGTCTTCAAAACTCTTGAGTAACACTTTTCCAGTTGGAATGCCTTGACTTGTTGGTTTATTTACTTGTTCCTTGGCAAATTCTCTTATCTTCTTATCATAGTCATTCTGAGGCATTAACTTATCATTAATTGCCATAATGTCAAGTAGTCCTTTTTGTCTCAAACTTGTGAACTTAACCATAAACCTGGTTATGGCAGTATTCATACTTTCACACTTTTCTTCCAGTTTTCTCATCAATTTTTTCTTTTTTTGCGGCTTTCCTAATTTCTAAGATAATTGTAGTTCTGTCTGTGATTTTGAGTTCTTCCCACTCCTGTCTATTTTTACTGTTGAGAAAGGTGGTCAGTCTTACAGCTTGCTCTAGTTTGTCAGCCAAATCACTTTGAGTCTTGTGAATTTTTCTTGGGCTGCTACTAATAACTCTCTTTGCTAAAAAATTACTTGAATTGAAGGCCATACATCATGGATGGCTTCAATGACATTATTCCAAAGGTAATTTTTAATGTATGATATCTGATCTTTTAATGCAATTCCTTTTGAAATTTCTTTAAATCTTCATTCAGTCTGATGGAATTTTGTTCATGTGTCTTTGCATTTATCTGAGCTAATTTATTTGACTTCTCAAGATTTTCTACCATCTTTGTCAACCTGTTAATCTATTTTTCTTTAAAGACATTTCTTCCATTGCTTTCACTATTTTTCTGGCCTCATTTGTAGGCTATACTGCTGTTGTAGATGATTCAGTAGCTTATGTTATGGAAGAATTCACTGGCACTGCAGTAGCCAGTGGTTCTTTGGGTGCCAACTTTTCAGCTAAAGTTAAAGGCACTGCTGCAGTGATAACTGGAATAACTGTAGGAATCTATGGTTCTTTCATTGTTTCCTTTTGATTAGAACTTGATCATGGACCAGAATGATAGCTCAAAATTCAAAGTGCTCAGAAGAGTTTTGAACCTGAATGACTGGAAATTTTTCATCCCTGCAATTCTGGCACCGCGAATGGTTCTCGACATCGTATGTGAAAGTTATGAAGGTTTGAAGTCTCCAGTAAACTCCATTTTCAGTTGACCAAGTTTGACTTTTGAAAATTGGAAAAATTAAAAAAAATAATATTCCAAGGAATATTTCTAGAATATTCCTTGAAATATTCCCTGGAATATTCCATTCAGGCTTATCAGAAGTGGACAAATGGTAGCATGTTATTTGTGGTTTGGTTGACTTGGAGATTGGTGGCCAATCAGCGGGTGCCACGTGGCTAGCCTATAGGTCGCCACGTGGCCCCATGATAGAGGATAAATGACATTTCAAAAATATTTATAGTCGGCAGGTTTTGAACCGCGGTCTCCCTGCTGCCAGCCGGGCCGCCCAACCAACCGGGCTCCAACGTATTTCTTATTATGTTGTGGGCACATTAATTATTTAAAGGTTGAAAATGGAGTCAGCGGAAAAATTTAAGGGCTAGCCCCTCAGGGCTAGGCCAACAACACCGACCACTTTGTAAAACCATTCGCCATGACCCTGGCCTAAGGCTTTTAAACCGCGGGTCAAACGGTTTAACCACCACCCATATAACCACTTTGTTTAAACAATTAATGCCACGGCTTTTGTTCATGGTTATGACAACGGTTCTTCTTGCGGTTAGTGTGGGAGTGGTCACATGCCACCCATAACATTAAATTTTACCATTGCGGTTCCAACAGTTTTGGGAGGAGCGTGCCAAATATGGCGGAATCAACCAATTTGGTTTTTTAACTAGAGTTCCTCCAGTTTTGGAGGAGGATTTTGGGGGACACTAGGAAAATTTGGTTTTTGGCATAACTCCCTCAATATTTAACCAAATTGGATGAAATTGTAGTCAATTTTGGGTCTCTTTGACCTCCTGGATACTTTGGGATAGGTTTCAGGTGGAATGGAGGCTATCATCAACATATTTGGCTTCAGGGAAGATGAAGGAGCCATTAGGGCCACCATGAGACAAATTCAGTTTGAGGCCTAGCTAGGGGAGCTAGAGTATTTTTCCAGAGTTCCAATAGGGTAAATTAGATAATTCAGATGTTATAAATCTGATGAGATGGTTTATAGAGCCTGTAGAGAACGTTTGAAGGCCGAAAATCTTCAGTAAAGTTCCAGGGGTCATTAGTGCCAAATTTTTCCAGCAGGAGTGCAGGGCTTAGAAAGAGCTATTTGAGACCATTTGCAGTGAAAAAATGGTAATTATTGACTGAAAACATAATTATGAGTCTATTTAATTTTTTTTTAGCAAGTTTTAAAGACTTTTAGAGGTTGAAAACTCAGCAGAGAATTTTTCCTTGACCCTAGTGCCAAGGGGTGCCGATAAATGATTGAGGTGAAACCAGAGTAGCCAGAGTCTATTTTTGATGAAACAAAACTATATATTGGCTATTTAAGTCATTTTGGAACCAATGGAAGTGGTTTCAGAAAATTTTGAGAACTTATAGAGCTCGAAAAACTGATTTTAAGTTGTAGGCAGCCTTAGGCAAACCGTGGAGGATAGCCTATTTGGGGAATGCAGTGCTCAATTTGAGAAATTTATTAGTTGGTATTTGATGTATGATGTGTGTTGGATTCAGAAGTAGTGGTTTTAGTGACATAAACGAAATTCTGAGGGAGTATGTGCCATTTAGAAGCTTAGAGTAGCTTAGTGCACCGACAGAAAGAATCGTGTCAACAAGAGCCTAAAGCTGTTTTTCAGAGTTTGGAAAGCCAATTGAGGGATATTTATGGTATTTTCAGTCCTTTGTATCATTTTTTTATTCATTGGAATTAATTATTTACTTTGTAAAAAAAAAATTACCATAATCCCAAAGAGTTGAGTCATGATGACAAAGCTCAAAGGAGATGTAGCCCAAGATATTTCGGGTGAATTCCTAGATTAAAATTGTTGTTGTGTTTGAATGATTATTTGATGCATTATGTTGCTGTCATACATGCTAAATTAAAGCAAGAAAAAATGAATTTAAGACACATAAAAAATAAAAATTCATACACCACTTTCAAGTAAATAATTCCGCAAAGTTGTCAAGCAAAAGCTAGATCATTTTAATTAAAACTGAGTGGTAGGTTCTTGAAATACATACAAGTTATCCAGACCATTTTCAGATCAATTTGGTATTAGAGAACTTGGTTTCTTGATTGAAATAATAGTTTCTTGATTGTATAGCTTGAAAGGTGTTTAAACAGTGTAAAAGATTGACTGTTTTATTGTTTGCAAACTGATTGTTGTTTGAGTTTGCTTGAGTTTTTGGGATAGCTACTGATTAGCTAAGTCTTGGAGAGAACAAAAAGGAATAAAGGGCTGAAGACTTCTTCCTTACCCAAAAGAACCTTAGGGTCACTTTTGGAACAAACCTTCTTGACGATTGTTTGTTAAGAAGCTTTTGGAGTTTGTTTGTTGTTTGGCTGCTTGAATAAGAGTTTGTCTTTATAGCCATTTGATTAAAAATCTTGTCATCTATTTTGAAAGCTTTGAGAACTTTGTTGAAGTTCCTTTTGTTCATTGTCATCATAATGACAACTTCTACAAGTGAAGTTTCCTCCTTCACAAGATTCTTCGATGATGATATGAAGCGTGATTTTTTTTATATTGAAGGATACATTACAGATTTTGTTTGAGGACAAAAGAGAAAGTACTGAACTTTGTGAACAGTCGTTTACCATGAAGGAAGAGAAGGAAGAAATTCTTCAAAAATTTCATGATATGGAGAGGCAACTCCATCAAGCCTAAGAGGCTTTGACCAAGAAAATGCATGAGGAAAAGGTAATCCATTTTAACTTGTCTTCAGTTTCCTCATTAGAAAGATGTGTTGGTTCTTTCGAAAAACATACGAGGGGTATAGGATCCAAACTAATGATTAAAATGGGCTAAGAAGGCAAGGGATTAGGCAAGCATGTACAAGGCATGGTTGATCCCATTTCAGTTGAGGAACGACCCAAGAATATTGGTCTTGGTTATGTGCAATTTAATGGCGAAGACTCCAAAGCCATGAAGGCATGTGAGGCTAATTTAAAGAGAAATTTTGTTCCAAGTTCCAAGATAAAAATATGTCAAATTTGTTTCAAATATGATTTCCATTGCTTTAAGACTTTGATTTAGCAAGAAGATGGTAAACATGCAGCTTATGGCGAGCATGCAAGTTCATACAGTTTTCAAGACAAAAATTATGATGCTAGTCTACAAATGAAAGTTGTAGCCTCTACTAGTTCATCTTCTCATGAAGACAAAAAGGATGAACATTTAAAGCAGCACAAGAGGTATAAATCTTTTCATGATCAATTTTATTGTGTTTCTGCAAAGCATGATAATTTTACATGCTTAAATGGAAGAAAGTTTTGTTGTACATATTGTGGTGGATTTAACCATGTTGTTTCGAGATGCTAGATGAGGAAGAAAGCAAACAGGAAGCAGATGAGGCAAAGACAACTTTCAAAGAAGATGCATAAGTTTTGGACATATTGCCAAAAGAAGGGACATGATGTCTCCCATCGTTGGACTTTGCATCCAACTAATCGTCCAAAGCACATGTAGCAAGAGGACATAAAGATTCGCACGAGTGGAACTATAGATTCCATTATCGATGTGAAAATGGAAGATTCACATGAAGAAGTGTTGCAGTAGAAAAAGTCGCCATGGAGGTGGCTTGGAAAGAAGTGGATGGACTTCTTAACACAGTAAGACATACTCATTTTGTACATATGAAAATTTCGGTTGTATGCATGTATTTTATGTTGTAATATCTCGTTTGTTTGAGGATCTGCCTGATATACTCCAAGGCAAAGATCCTAATTGAAGGATGTTTGGGTAACTTGTAAGGTAACAAGTTTGACCCAAAGACTCTGATTTCAGTATATTTTTCACACAAATACCAGTCACCAACCTTACTCTGCTCTAACCATTGTAATATCTTTTTCATTTCTTCATTTATTATTGGCAGCTCTATCTTAATCAACATTATGATAATTGGATGTAAAAATAACTCTAAAAATTATGAATATGTGAAATCTGTACATTATTTCTTGAGTAGGGATGTCCAAAAAATGACAGATAGAGGATTTCCCTCAATGTCAAGTTTTTGGAGAGTAACTGAAAAATGATCTGATTGGAAGTATAAAAACATATGGAAAAGGTAGGAGGTATATCTAAATACTCCCTCAATTTGCAAATTGGTCAATTGATAATGAATAATCTCAGCAATGAAACCAACATAATAAAATATTACTGATGGAGTTTGACCTGGGGAGAAAGTGGATAAGAATCCCAAGATGGACTCATCTGTGTGTTCATCAGTAAAATATACAAGGATGAAAGAGAGCATGGAAATCACATTTCTTGAACCTTCAGGGAATTTAGTAGTAGAATATGGGGGATTTAGCTTAGGAATTTCTACATGCAGAGGCATAAATGCGTGAAAAAGCATGAAACTTTTGGGAAAATCTAGGCCAATATATAACTTGGTGAGGGCCTTTATAGACAAAGGAAATTCTTGGGGGTCAGGCTGAAGCTACAACATCTGGTTAATTGATTCTGCAGTAATGGTAAAAAGCACTTCCTTATTGGAATTTATAATAGCTCTTTGCTCAGGAACATAATACTGCTGACACAATCTAATGACCTCCTCACATGGGTGAGTTAATGGGACAACATATTTGGGAAAATGGGATTCCAAAATATGGACTTCTTCTTGATCATCTAAATACTTCTCATAGCACCAGTTATGGATATCTTGGAGGTTAAATTCAACAATGGGATCTGCTATCTTGTAATCAGTATCAGGTAGTGGGATGTGCTCAATATCAATATCAATATCTGGTTTTGTTTTAGTAGATTTGGTGGGAAAAATCACTTGAAAATAAGGATAGTGGGAAATATATTTGTCCATTGGGCTAAGGAGTCAAAATCAAGCGAACAGAACTAGGATCAAGGGCAAAAGGTCAAATGTTTTCAGGGCAAGATAGATAACCCTTGGAGATCTTGGAAATTTGTTTTTATGGGGTGGTATGATCGGGATAAATGGCACTTAAGAATCCTTAGATCCAGAAAAGTAAGTAGTAGGAAGAGGTAAAACGAGAGAGGGAGAAATTAATATTTCTCTACACTGGAAATCAGAGGAAAACATAGAAATGATAACTAGTTAAAAACAGGGTGCTTTTAACAAATCCTATAGTAATTCTCCTAGTTATACATTTGGATTTCACATAAACATAGATGGATGCATGTAACAAAGAAAGAAAACAATGAAAAATGAGAAAATACTTCACTCCAAATAGCTCATCACAGGAATCCTGAACTATGATGCCAATTGTTTTGATCCAGCCCTGCTACTCGAATTTTGACACATAAAAGCTTTCAAGTCTAAGAAGAAATGACTATAACAATCCTAGCAATTCTATTCCACAAAAAATACTTCTAAAGATGAAGTATTTATACATAATGTTTTAAAAAATATCCTAGAAAAATTCTAGGAATTGTCTTAGGAAAATAAAATATCTTTACAACAATAATAGAGACACCTGCTTAATAAATCAGCAAGTTGTCCTATTTATCCAAAAGAAATAGAAACAGTTTCGGGGATAAGATGTCACTAGCTGCCTTGGTGTCCTCCTTGCTGGCTATTAGATATTTTTTGGAATATGATCTTCCTTGTATGATACTCTTTCTCGGATACTCTTTATTCACTGATACTCTCTAAACTGATACTCTTTAACCCTTAGTCAAAAATTGTTTACTACTGTAAAATTATGTTTTGACTGCAAATTAGAAAACCTTTTTCTTCTTCTTTCATCTGTTTGTCTTTTATTCTTCATAATAAATCCGTGAGTGACTGCCAATCCTCATTTTTAGGAATTTTTATATTTTTTAATTTCCCGAAGTTCTCATCAGCTTCAGTATATCTAGCAAAGGTTGGCTTGATGACAAAAAAGTGCTTTATCTCATGTTGCAAGTAGAATAAGTCTTAAAAAATCTTGAGTAACACTTTTCCAGTTGGAATGCCTTGTCCTTGTGGCTTATTTACCTGTTCCTTGGAAAATTATCTTATCTTCTTATCATAGTCATTTTGAGGCATCAACTTATCATTAACTACCAAAATGTCAGGCAGTCTTTTTTGTCTCAAACTTGTGAACTTAACCATAGACTTGGTTATGGTAGTATTCATACTTTCACACTTTTCTTCCAATTGTCTCATCAATTTTTTCTTTGTTGTGACTTTACTAATTTCTAGGATAGTTGCAGTTCTGTCTGTGACTTTGAGTTCTTCAAACTCTTGTTTATTTTTACTGTTGAGGAAGGTGATCAGTCTTACAGCTTGCTTTGGTTTGTCAGCCAACTTAGTTTGAGTCTTTTGAATTTCTATTTGGGATGTTAGTAATAACTCTCTTTGCTAAAAAATTACCTGAATTGAAGGCCATACATCATGGATGGCTTCAATGACATTATTCCAAAGGTAATTTTTAATGTATGATATCTGATCTTTTAATGTCAATTCCTTTTGCAATTTCTTCAAATCTTCATTCAGTCTGATGGAATTTTGTTCATGTGTCTTTGCATTTATCTGAGCTAATTTATTTGACTTCTCAAGATTTTCTACCATCTTTGTCAACATGTTAATCTCATTTGTCTTTAAAGACATTTCTTCCATTGCTTTCACTATTTTGCTGGCCTCATCTGTAGGCTGTACTGTTGTTGTAGATGATTTAGTAGCTGATGTTGTGGAAGAAGTCACTGGCACTGCAGTAGCCAGTGGTTCTTTGGGTGCCAAATTTTTAGCTAAAGTTGAAGGCATTGCTGCAGTGATAACTGGAACAACTGTAGGAACCTATGGTTCTTTCACCGTTTCCTTTTCTTGGACAAGTTTCTCCATCTGTATTTCCATCTCCTTAACCTGGGTTTTCAACTGAAGAATTAAATTCATCATGTCATCCTTTTCACTCTGTTCCTATATGACTTCTTTTGTTTCAGGATACTCACTTTGAGGAATTTTGGGTTGTTTCCTCAAGGCTACTATATCTTCATTTATCTTCTTCACCAATAATTTTGCTTCTTTGATATTAGCAGGGTCATATCCCACTTGAAAAACTAGTTCTTATAAGGATTTTATCCTTAGATCCTTGGCATAAAATGAGGCTTTGTCCAACTTCATTTGATCTTGGATGTTGGAGATGGTGTTTTGTAGCTTATGTGCACTCATGGCTTTTTTTGTGATAGTAGAATAAAGCATCTCTGAAGTTTGCGTATGGAACTCAATTTGATCAAGAGCAGGACTTCCAAATCAAATTTCTTATAATCTACCACTGTCTTAGGAGATTTGACTGTGGGCTGCAACACTAACATTTTGATTAGAATAATCAAATGCAGAAAGGAGTCTATTTTGTACACTTGGATTCTATTTGAGATATTGAGAATAAATATTATTCTTTATTTCTTCATTCTTCAGTTTAATATACTTCTATTTCTCTTTAATAACCAAATCCTTTTCCTCAGCTACCTGTGAGGAAGAGGCTTCCATGCTTTGCTATCTTTCCATCAACTGTGTATCTTCATTATTGATTTTTCCTTCATTCTAATTTTTAGCAGTTGACTCATTGATAATTACAGTAGCAACATTGGTCTCTGGCAAATCTGTGTTGGTATTTAAAGGCTCTGTTTCTTCAACATCAATTGTCACTTTTCCTTTACTTGCTGCATCTAATTTAGGCCTTTTGTTATATATGAGCTTGAACTTGGTTTCAGTTGTAGTTTCTGCCACATAGGATCCTTCTTCTCTTACTCTTTTAATGGACTTCTCTAGCTGATTTGCAGTCTCTAAGGTATGACTAGTATTAACTTTGTTCATTGCATCTATTAATGTGTTTTCAGTCCATTCAATCTGATTTGCAAAATTTTCTATTTCTGGTTTAGCTTCATGGATAAAGAGTGTTAACTTTCATTTAACCCTTAGCTTACTCAAGATCCCTTGTGGATCATAGTTCCAAGGAAAACTCTCTTCAAATTTATATTCCAATAATTGATTAGTTGCCTCTTTCTCTGCATCCCTGTGATTACATATGAATGGCCCTATCTAATTCTTAAGTTTGAATTGGGTCTTCTTCTTAGCTACCATGAAATTTATGGAATCAGAGTTTAGGATCTGCCTGATATACTCCATGGAAAAGATCCTCATTGAAGGATGTTTGGGTAACTTGTAAGGTAACAAGTTTGACCCAAAGACTCTGCTTTCAATATATTTTTCATACAAATACCAATCACCAACCTTACTCTGCTCTGACAACTGCAATATCTTTTTCATTTATTCATTTATTCTTGGCTGCTTTGTCTTAATCAACATTGTGATCACTGGATGTAAAAATAACTCTAAAAATTCTGAATATGTGAAATCTGTACATTCTTTCTTGAGGAGGGATGTCCAAAAAATGACAGATAGAGGATTTCCCTCTATGTCAAGTTTTTGGAGAGTAACTTAAAAATTATCTGATTGGAAGTATAAAAACATATGGAAAATTTAGGAGGTATATCTGAATACTCCCTCAATTTGCAAATTGGTCAATTGATAATAAATACTATCAACAATGAAACCATCATAATCAAATACAACTGATGGGGGTTGACTTGGGGAGAAAGTGGATAAGAATCCCAAGATGGACTCATCTGTGTTTTCATAAGTAAAATATCCAAGGATGAAAGAGAGCATGGAAATCACATGTCTTGAACCTTCAGGGAATTTAGCAGTAGAATATGGGGGATTTACCTAAGGAATTTCTACATGCAGAGGCATAAATGTCTAAAAAATCATGAACATTTTGGGAAAATCTAGACCAATATATAGCTTGGTGAGGGCCTCTATAGACAAAGTGACTGCTTGGGGGTCAGGATGAAGCTGCAACATCTGGTTAATTGATTCTGTAGTAATGGTAAAAAGCACTTTTTTATTGGCATTTATAATAGCTCTTTGCTCAGGAACATAATAATGTTGACAAAATCTAATGACCTCTTGACATGGGTGAGTTAATGGGACAACATATTTGGGAAAATGGGATTCCCAAATATGGACGTCTTCTTGATCATCTAAAGAATTTCCATAACACTAGTTATGGATATCTAGCAGGTTAAATTCAACAATGGGATCTGCTATCTTGTAATTAGTATCAGCTAGTGGGATGTGTTCAATATCAATAAAAAGTGGTTGAAGAGGATTTACAACAATAATAGTGTTTGAAGTCATGACAGGGGTAGGCTTAGGTACTTTGGAATCTTCAGGCTTGCTTGCACTCTACTTCTTAGGCATTTTGATGTACTTCTGCAAGTTTATAAAGTATGCAGAAGCAATTTACTTTAGGAGAGGGTTTATTGGACAAATTTGGCAAAGTATAGCTTTTTTCTTTGGGCTTTCTTCTCAAATAGGTCTGTGAAATAGTTTTATAGGCCTTTAACTGGTTTAAAACAAGAAAAAAGGGTTTCTTGAGTATTCTAATGGAAATTTGGGCTAAAAACTCTTTTGAAAAGGGTTACAAAGGCTTAGGATACTTGCAGAGGTTTTTTGGTTTGATTTCAAGCTTGAAAATTTTCATCAAAATGTGACAAACTAACAAATTTCTTGAAAATGGTGCGCAACAAAGAAAGAGGGTTTCTGGGAAAAATTTTGACAGGGTTTGGCATGTTTTTGGGCTTTTTGGCAGTTTCTTTCAATTAATTTCTAAAGCTCTAAGTGTGTTTTTATTCTTTAAAGGTCTTTTAAATCGATTGCAGGTTCAAATTTTTAGAAAAATACCTGTAATATGCAGGTATCGGGCTTTGGAACAATTTCTGAGGTTTTGACTAAATTAATAACTTATGTAGGTTTTCTGGAGCAACGCAAAGCTCCTCGACAATCTTCAATGGTTTGCAGGACAAATTATGCAGGTTTCAGGCACAAAAATGGCGAAAAAAGGCTTTAAACGGGTGTTTTTACAGTCGGGAAGGCGCGAGCATAGGTTAAATGAAGAAGAAAGGTATGAAACGAATACATTTCTAATGCATTGTATGTATATTGGTTACATTATTTATGCATTGAATGATTGTCACGTCAGGTATGAGCAGCGGTTTATGGATTCAACATATCAAAAACTAGTGGTTATTGTGCGACAATTTGGTGGTAAGCGGTTTTGGCTTGAACCCACACGATCGAATAAGAATCGATCACGTGGAGGAGAGATAAAACTACAAAACAACCCATTTCGCACAACTTTGGTGTTTGGATGATCGCGCAACTTTTCTGTGTGATACTGGATGTCCGCCGTAGGATTTGAGCTTTGAAAGCGAACAGTCCAGATCTGTTGGGAAGGTGCGCCGAACTGGGAGTGGGGCCGAAGTTTGTTATATGCGTGGAGGAAATGGCTTAACCTTTATAAAAACTTTGTTTTAATAAAGTTCAAACCTTTTGGATTTTATGAAAATAGCAGAGGGGTTTAGTCTATTTAAATGTTTTTTAATAAAACATTTACAATGGGTTGATCATGGTATAGGCGGGGATTAATATTATATAGTAATTAAAAATTCTGGCATATGTTTTGAACACTATAGGGGCAAGATATTTAAATAAAGATATGTTTAGTCCGATGGGTTTATGGGGGCGGGGTTTTTATATTGCGCATGTGGGATATTAAACCTTGGTCTAAACTTAAAATAGTGGGTTTTAGGGGGTTATTTTAAATATAAGGGAATTAATAACTACGGGAGGGTGCAGTTAGGGATTTAATACAATAAGTTAGGTGTTAATATGAAAAAAAGGGTAGTGAAATGGAAATAAACCATATGTTACCTCTAAGTAAAGTATAAAAATAAAGCCTTGCTCATCTTTGTTGTATTACTTATACTTATACTTAGGATAAATGCTTTTTTAGGGTTTTATGAATGATTTTGAAGGTAATGAAGTTAATTATTTTAGGATTTCAATTTTACTAAGTAAAAAATGTATTTTTACTTAAGGAAAAAGGGATTATAATGTATGAATGAAGGACAAATGTTGATGAATGAAGGTTTAAGGTACGAATTCAATATTTTTAACTCATCAGTGATCCAGCCTTGGTTCGGGTCCCAATAAAAGTCAGAGAAATGCTCTGAGCCTTTTTGACTGATAGTTTAGAATATTGAATACTTGTAGGGGAGGGGAAATTAGTGATTTTTCCTGATGATGCTTTATTACATGCTTGCTCAACTGATTTCTACCTACCCAACTTTATTTATAACATATTTTCTTCATTTTGTAGGTGCATTTAGGCTTCCAACCTTAAAACATTTTTCTTTCCAAGTTTAAAACTATATAAATCTACCTTATTTCATCTGAGGGCTTAGATTAAACTGTTGAGCTCCTCGTTATACTCTACCTATCTACTGATTTGTCAAGTTTAAACTGTTTGACAAATCTTTATTCTCTATCTAAAACATGAAATTGAAAGCATGAAAAGTTAATATTAAACTTTTTAACTTATCATGGATTATGGCATTTATTGACACTTTGCACATAATCATTATTCTTGCAGTAAAAGTAAAATTAGAGGCATTTGGACTTGCTCACTTTTAGGTCTTATTTCTCTTTTTTCTTTTGGGGTCTATATTTTTCTTTGTCCTTTGATTTTTCTTTTAAGACTTTTTACCCTCTTTTTGGCTTTTTATTATTTTTCATTTTTCAAAATATGGAAAACAACTTTCAGAAAGAAAGGTATGTACATATTTACAAGACTATCAAAGTCTATTAAAAGTTTTATGAACCCTATTATTATAGGACCCTAACAGTGGCTCCACATGGGGATGGCATTTCCTAGTGAAATGTCAAGAAATTTGAGACTAGTAGCCTTTGGAATTTGACTGTGATGATCCTGTAAATGTCTTCTAATATCTGCAATTTATTCATACTTATGATATTTACCTCTCAAAGCTTAGGGCCTTCTCTTCAGGCTTTAACTTTTTTAGGGAAACATCCAATCCAATCTAAACTCTGCAATGTATATTTACAATGATCAAAGTGAATAAAAACTAACTATTTGTTAACTCAGGAGAGTAGTAGTGCTTCATCATTCTGCCATTTACTAGTCTTTCTTGCAGATCTGTTCCATCCATTTCTTTCAAAAAGAAAGCATTATTACCTCTATATCCATAAATCACATAAGGTCCTTTCCAAAAAAAATCAAATTTTCCATGTTTACCTTTGTCTTCTCTTCTGGAATCCCATTTTAACACTTTATCTCCTATGTAGAAATCATCCTATTTAGTCTTTTTATCAAAAAATTTCTTGATCTTATCCTGAATAACTTGAGATTTGATATAAACTTCTTCCCTTGTTTGTTGCAAGTGAATATTTTGATTGATTATTCTTTGAACGTCATTTGTTTCAACTTGTAACTCTTGGATAATTTTCATAGGGAGGATGGAAAAACAATATCCATTCCATAAACAAGTTGATAAAGGGAAGTGCCAATGGATTTTTTAGTAGTAAGTCTATCTGCCCATAAGGCATTGCCTAACTTCTTATTCAAAGTCTTTTTATTGTCTTCAAGTAACTTTTTTATGGTGTTTACAAGGATCTTGTTTTAGGATTCAGCTAGGCCATTACCTTGGGGGTAATATGCAGTAGAATGACCTAAGGTAATGTGGTATTTGTGGCAAAAGTCAATCATTTTCTTGGATTTGAATGCTGCTGCATTGTCAGTAATTATCTTTTGGGGACATTCAAATCTTGAAAGAATGTTGTTTTCTAGTAAAGAGATAATGACAGTATCTGTGGCTTATCTGGAGGGTATGGCTTCAATCCACTTGGTAAAATAATCAGTGGCTGTCAAAATCCACTTATGTTGGCCTGAAGATGGAGGGTGAATTTCACCAATGAAGTCTAAACCCCATTGTTGAAATGGAATTTCAGTTGAAATAGGCTTTAAGGGGAGGGGTAATAATTTCTTCTTACCCTAAAAAATTTGGCACTTGTGACATGAAGTTACATATTTTTTGACATCAACAAACAAAGTAGGCCAGTAAAAACCAGCTCTCAGGATCTCGTCTGTAGTAGTTTTCCAATATAGATGTCCTTCACAGTCACTTGCATGAAATTATGCAAGTATTTTTTTAGCTTCTTCCTTTAATAAACAATTCAATAAAATCTCACTATGATCTCTCCAAAAATGTAGATTGTCTAAAATACAAAATCCTACTGCCTTTAGTTTTAAGAATCTGGCTTTGGTTCTTGACAATCCAGGAGGAGCTTGTAAGTTTAGGAGTACAAATATGATATATGTATACCAAGGTGAGTCTAAGAAGGCTTCACTGATCGTTGGAGTCACCATCTCTTCCTGATCATCTACTTGGGAAATAAAATTTATGTCTAGGGCATTACAATTAGATTCAACCATAAATATGGCTAATCCTTGAACTTTGATGAGTTTTGTGGGTTTTATCTCTATGTAATATTCTAAGGTAGTGGTAATCCACTTACCTTTTCTTCCATCAGGACCATCCTGAGTAAGAATTTATTTTACTATAGAATTTGGGACATAGGCAATAATATGGGAGTAGAGAATATAAACTCTGAAGTCTTTAATGTCCTTAACCAAAGCTAAGGCTTGTTTCTCCATAATGTTGTAATTCAAAGGGGAATATCTAAGGGTCTTACTGAAGAAAAATATAGGTTGTTCAAATACCTGGTCATTTTTCTGCTGTAAAATTGCAGCAATGTTGTGTTCTGAAGCAAATGAAAAAATTGTAAAATCTCTCTTAAAGTCGGGACTTATTAGGATTGGAGTTTTGGTTAAGGCTTGTTTGATGGAGTCAAATGATTTTTTGGCCTCAATAGTCCATTTAAGAACTGAATATTTTTTAATCATGTTATTTAGTTCTCTAATTATCTCAGTTAAATTGGATATAAATCTTCTTAAAAAATTAATCTTACCTAAAAAGGCTTGTAACTCTTTGATGTTTCTTGGTGGACTGATGTTAAGAATTTCTTCTATCTTAATAGGATCTATTTTGATTCCTTCTTTATAAATTATGTGTCCAAGTAACTTTCCTTCTTCTAATCCAAATAAAATTTTCTTAGGGTTTAAAGAGATACCAAATTTCCTACACTTAATAAAAACTTGTCTCACATAATCCAAGTGTTCATTATCAATTTTGGAAAAGACAGTAATGTAATATAAGTAAATTATTAATAAATCATGTATTTCCTTTGCAAAAGCTATGTCCATAGCCCTTTGAAAGTTTTCCCCTGCATTCATTAGACCAAATGAAATTTTTACATACATAAAAGTGCCCTAAGGAGTAGTAAATGTTGTTTTGGCTTGATCTTATTTTTGGAATAAAATCTGGTTGTATCCTGAAAAACCATCTAAAAGTGACATCCTAGAGGAGCCAAATACCCTTTGTAATATATAATCCATTGTAGGTAAAGGGTAATTATCTTTCAAGGACACTTTGTTTAGATTCCTAAATTCGACACATAATCTAATCTCTCATGTTTTCTTTCCTGTTGGAACTAGGTTGTGCATCATACATTCTTTTCACTTATTTTTCTATCAAAGGTAATAAAATAGGGTTAATTCTTCTCAACTTTTGCTTAAAGGGCTTTTGGTCTTCTTTTATTGGAATTTTATGTTGGATAATGCTGGTATCATAGGATTTGAGATCCTCATAACTCCAAGAAAAAACATCTTGATATTCCTTTAAAAGAGTAATATATTTTTCCTTTTCTTGTTGGGGTAATGTTTTGGAAAGTTTGATTATTTTTGGTTTTAACTCTGTACCAATATTGTATTCTTCTATATCAGATCTAACTGGCTCCATTTTACGTTTTCTAGCTACATCATTTGACTCAAAAAGATCTTCTAAGGGAGTTAAACCTTTGGGTAAGAAATTATCCTTAAGATTCAATATGTCAGATTCATCATCAATAATTTCTTCAATCTCTACTTTAACTAAGCTATCTATGTCTGATTGAATAAATCTAGTTGGTTTATCAAACTTTATTCTATTTAAATCTAATTTATTCAAATCTATTTCACAATCTAAATCTTGATCTATAGTATCTGTGTCTATCTTATAGTTCTAAAATTCACCTTCATTTTTCATAAACTTGTAAATCTGTTCATCCTGAGAAAATATTTTCCAATACTTGAGGTTGTATGGATTTATTGGCCTATGTTTGAATTCAATAATATATCTGTGATTAGGTTGGAATGGCAAATTGCATGTACTAGCAAAGGTTGCTAGACAATGAGCCTGTATATTTTGTTTTCTAGGTATAGCAACAAATTTACATTCCAATAAATCATCAGTTAAATCTATCACAGTGTCTCTTGTTAACAGGAAAATTTGTCCGGCCAACAGAAGGGGATCTCCTTGGTAGAAAGTCCCAATTAGACTATGAACCATTTGTGATAGGGATCCCGTCTGAGGGTGTGGGTCTGGCTACTGCTAAATACTCCTTCTTCTGGACGCAAATGAGCCCTGTAGAGTTAAAGGTGTACAGTTATCGAATGATACAAGACAAATATCGATGATTGTCAATGCGCATAAACACTACAAATAGAAAGATATAAAAGAAAACACACAGCTGAAGGAGATGTTGTTAGTAGCATATCATTAAGGTCGTGTTTGTAAGATTTTTCAAACCATAGGAGAAACAGTTCTGCCTGGTAAGAACAACTTGTGCGTACTAGGCGTTTTCGTGAATGAGATAGATGTCAATAATAAAGTTACTAACATCTCCTATGTAAATAACATACCCTCATACACACATACAGTAAGTTGAAATGCATAAAGAGTATAATCACGAAACGCAGATCAATTAATCATAAGATATCAGACATATACGAAGAAATACTCATAGTATTGACACATTGATTTCCATTGGATCCAATAGTGGATTTAAAACAAATGCTTGTAGTAATTCATAATAGGCCGATTAATTCTTTACAACTCTTTTCTCTCCTTTGGAGTCCAAAAAAAAGGTCATTTACAAGTCCCCAAATGGGGTATATATAAGACAAAATTGACCCTTGGGGGCCCTGACTCTTCACCTTCCTGCCTGTTGGGCTGCCTTGCGACTTGAATGGAAGATGCAACCTATGACTTGATTGGAGAGTGCGACCTGTGACTTGATCATGGAAGGTGCGACTTGCGACCCCTCCTATGGACTGTGCCTTGCAATCTGATCATGGGAGCATGCACGCGATTGCGAGGTCGGTAACATCAACTTGTTTCTCTTTGAGGAAATTCTGTCATTCACGATAATCTGCAGCGACTGGGGAGATTAGAGGAGTATCTTCCCTTAACTGGTGCAGGAATGCTAAGGCATTCAGAATCAAAGTTTCTCTCTTGATTGTGACTTGGTTAGATAAGGAAGCCAGTTTGGTGTAAATCCAAACTGGTGTTACGACAAACTTAACCAAGTTCTCCCGTGATGCGAGAAGGTTAGGTGTAGTGGCGGCTTGTCTGATAGGCTGTAGAAATGCCTGAATCTCCTGATCTACCTATCCCCTTGTCTTTTCCTTGCTCAGTGCACCTAGAGAAGGAATATGGTGCAATTCATGCATCGAGTCAATGCCACTAATCAAATTCTCGTACGCGGTCATCACCTTCTCTAGATCTTTAAATAATTTCTCCTTGGATTGCACCTTCATGCGAATTTGGACCTTGTCATTCTGAGTGTGAATCTAGTCTTTCTTGGGCAAGGTTTCTGGAGCCTGTGGGTATTTTATTGTCCATTCTATCATTCTATCCAAGGCGGCAGAGGCCTCTTTCAATTTCTCGTTTCTCTTCTTCGTCTGTACTTGGGCTCTCAGTAGAGGTGCGACTATTTGCTTTATGGTGAACATCTCCCTGTAAACCTGTCTCATGGTGGCTTCCAGTGTCACCAACTCTCTCTGGACGGTAAGTGGTACTTCGTTAATAAGAGTATTTTTTTCCTGGAGCTGTTGGATTTCTTCACTTAGTGCTCTCTTTTCTTGCTCCGACCCGGCTTCCCTTTTTTCAGAGTCCTGTAATCTATTTTGTAGGGAAAGGATTTCCCTACTCATCCGGCTCACATTTTCTTCCGTGGCTGCGGAAAAAGCAGTGCCGGCTGATGCTATCATCACTGGGTTGGTCCTAATGTCTAGGACTATATCCTTTTCCGTCGTGGCTGTGAATGGGGTGGTAGGGTTCCATGCTAGGCATCTCCTCTTTTCCTGCCAGATTTTAAAAGTGAACTGATCATAAGTGAGTCTTGTTAGGTTGAACACCTCCTCCTCCTATCCTTCAGAGGAGCCTAGCTCTGAGAGTGAAAAACGTGTGTTAATTGTAGGTACTTCGATGGGTGGCAGCTCGGTCTATACTTCTGTTACCAGAGGAGGTGTCTCAACGTCTTTTGATATTTGATCCTCTTCCTCTTTTCTCTTTTGTTCTTCTTCCTCTTTCAGAAGCCGCTTTGCCTCTGCCTTATCTTATTATGCCTTTTGCCTATGCTCTGCTTCCACTTTTGTTTCCTCTTCTTCCTTTCTTCTTCTTTCAGCTTCTACTCTTGATTCCTCTTCTTCCTTCCTTTTCCGTTCAGCTTCTGCTTTTGTTTATTTCTCTTCCTTCCTTTTGCGTTCCGCCTCCACTTGATCCAATTCTTTCTTGAGCTGCAATTCAGCTTTTGCTTTTGCTTCTTGCTCTTCCTTCCTTTTCTGGGCATCCTCTGCCTGTTTCTTTCTCTGTTCTTCCTTTAGGTTTTTCTTACGCTTATCTTCATATTATTTTGCTTTATTTTCAGCTTCTAGTTGAGCTTCTGCTTCCTTTTCTTTCTGTTGGGTGGCAGAGTTGTGGCTTGTTCTAGTTTGTGGCTTCTTGGCCTGGGAAGAAGAGGCGCCTCCCAACTCACAGATTCTTTCCTCTAGAGTATGATCATCTTGATCCTCTTGATCGGACCATGCTCCCGGGGTGAGTTCCCTATCCATGTTATACCAATTTCTTTTTGCATCCTCAGATGGGCGTTCAGTGTGTTGGTAGCTCCATTTGAATTTGGCCTGTTTGCAGTGGTCAGGGAATATCCTCTCAGAATCATATGTCCAGTGATCCAAAGGCCCCAGGAAGAATCCTTTGATTTGTTCAGCTTCTGCCTCTACCTCCATGAAATCCTTGACTATGTAAGCACCAATGGTGAGTAACAATGTAGGCCACGACTTTTTCTTACCTTTAGTAAGGACCTTTGAGAAGCCGGAAGTCATCTGATAACATACTTCCTGAAGAAGCATCTTGTCAGTGATGAATCAGGGCAGAGCATGGGGAGCCTTGAATGAACCGAAGACTCGAATAAAGGTGTATTCCATAAATGGAAACCAATGTGCTACCTTGACTAACGTTTCCATGGCTCGCCAGGACATGCATGGGGTATCCTCACCGAACAATTTTCCCTAGAGTGCAGGGATGAAACTTTGTGAGATTGACTCTATATCCTACTTGTATTTAGAGTCCCAGAATACCTGCAATTCTTTGTGAATTGGGCGTGCTCGATCCTGATCCCAGTTGTGAGCCCATCCCTCAAAGTAGCACCTGGAACAAACTGCATCCAATAGATAGGAGGCCATGTAAAATTCGGACGAGTATCCCTCCTCTGGTGCTAGTGCTGCAGATATGTTTTTTTTGAGAGCCGCCATTATTAAGCTGGCCCAATTGAATCGAGTGTCGTATACAGTGACAAAGTTCATCAGGGATACCCAAGAACCATTTAATGTGGTGACATCGGGACGACCATATATCCTACAAAGCATAGCTGCCACCAGCTTGTATACCTTTCTGAGGCCTGCCATTGGATACTCTTGATCCTTCTTGATCTTGAACTTCTCGGGTTCTTCCCACCATCCTCTCAGGGTGTCTGCTATGGGGACCACATGGGTGGTGGCCCATTCCTTTGTGAATGTCTGTTCCCATTCTGGAAGTGCGTAATAATACTCTGCATCTGATCTTTTTAGATTTTTAAAAGCCTTTCCCTCGTAGTCTCTAATTATCCACTTCCTTGGGTCGATCTTCTGTATGATCCATTCAATAATTTCCGCACATGGGAATATAGCTGGGTGGGCACCTACGTAGTGAAGATTCGACCTCTTAACTTGTACATATACTTGCCTATCGAGGAGGTCCTTTGGAAATTCTGGTTGTGCGAATTCTTGGTATACTTGATACCAACTCATGCTTTCTCCTTTTCTAAATGTACATGTAGTGTCCCCATAGATCGGAGGAGGAGACATTGGTATTTCATTTTATGTGATTTCTATCTTTAGGCTCTTTTTTTTCTTTCGAACTGCCAGAGGTCCCATGTCACTTGAGGCTGAAGAGATGGAGACACACTCTAACTTTTCTTCGAGGTTCCCTAGCATGTTCATAAAATAGACCCAGGATAAGAAAAATGCCATAATAATAAATTCCTAGGTACTGCTTTTAACTCTGACCAACTGAGATCTAGGAAAGGGTGGATCTGTGACTTGGCGACCTATTTCTTGGGTCATTGGGTTGTAGAGGTTTAAAATTTATAAGTGAGCTACCTGCGACTTGGAAACCCTACGACAAGGTTGCGAGGTCTCTGGGTCACATTGGTTTAACAATTCACGAGGGTGCGACCTTGCGACCGGGTCGCTGGGTCGCCGAGTTGCATTGATTTAAAAATCCACGAGGGTGCGACCTTGTGATTTAGAGACTTGCGACCGCATCGCTGAGTCGCAAGGTCACAAACGTCCAGTTTTGAGCGGGATGCAACTTAGCGACTTAGCGATCGAGGTCGTTGGGTCACGAGGTTGCGGGATCGGAGGTCGCGCTAGGGCTGGCCGGAAGATTTCGATGGCAACATGGTCCTTTGTTTCATTTTTTAACTTAAAATAATACAAGGACTGAGTGAGGAAAACCATAAATGAGGATGAAGGGGTCATTGGGGGAAGAGACAGAGACAGGGGAGGCTGGTTGGCTCCATTTATAAATCTGTGTTAGGAATGGCTGTGGTTTGGATAATTGGAAAAGGCTCAGGTTCAAAAGGATCTGAAATGGGAAATGGTGGGTGGCTTAAAAAGGGCTAAGGTCAGTGGAAAGGGGCAACAAATAGAAAAAACAGAAACATCAAGAGGATTAGGCAACTTACCTGAGAAAATCATGCTCGAGTTGGCCTGTTAGAAGCGTTTTTTTCTCTCCGTCACGTGGGTGAAATGCGACCTAGCGACCTTTCTATTTATAAAAGGGTCACGCGTGTGGGAAATAAATGAGGTCGTTGGGTCACAAATATCCCGCGCTTATGAGATGTGTGACCTCAAAACCTTGCGACCTTGAGACCTGGGTGGTCGTGGGGTCATAAGGTCACTAGGTCGTGATTTTGAAATTTGAGTGCGATTTGTGACTTGGCGACCTGGTGACTTGATAGGTCGCAGGGTCACTAGGTCACAATTTGGGAAAAATACCTACTCTGGGACTCAGTGACTTAAGGATTTTTCTGAAACAGACTTGAACTTCAGATTTTGACTTAGCTTTTCGATGCTCAGGGGGGCTCAAAAAATTTTAGATGGTGAATTTTTGGAGGGTGTTGTAGTGGCTACAACATATTTGTATCTTCTTAGTCTAGGATTGTAAACAAAATATACTCCATTTACTTGCTTTATGATCAATTATGAATCTCCCATGATTAATATTCTTTTACCTCCTAAGTTCCTAATGATTGAGAGTCCTAGAATGAGGGCTTCATACTCATCCATATTATTGGTACATTTGAAATTGAGCCTGAAAGCATGGCTTTCTGAGTGATTAGTCTCCACGTTGGTTATCCAAACTCCTGCTCCTGCTCCTAACTTATTCACTGAACCATCAAAGTCTAAATGCCATAGAGATTCATGAAAGATATTATCATTGTTGGGTGTTTTCCATTAGATTTATTGCATCCTCATCATCATCATTATTCTAAGAACTTTAAGCATAGTTCTCTTGGAATGGGGGCCTTATTGTTTGGTCTGGGGCTGTTTCTTTTGCTTTTCCTGAATTTGTGTTTTTTCTAAGATTGGGATTTCTGATTTGTTGTTGATTATCCCACTGAGGTATCCTCTCTATGTTTTCTAATCTATCCATCATCCTATCTAACGTTTTAGCTAACATGTCTATTTTTTAGTCTGAATTGGAAGTTTCTTCTTTAATGGTCACTCTTCTCTCATTTCTTAGTCTAGCTTTTCTGGCTAAAATGTTTACTTCTACACTAACATCATTTCTTTGCATTCTTTCTAAGGTTTCTGCATTTCTTTCCCTCAATTGATAAGCCATGTCCATGTCAAATCCATCAGGGAATTTGAGTAAGACATTATCAGGGGTGGGTTTAATATTTGCAGGGATGGAATTTTCAACATTGTTATATCTAGTGCAGTAGTCTTGGATTGACTCATTTGGATCTCTTCTCATGGCATCAAATTTAGAAAATATCTGGAGTGGATTCTTTTTCTTTTCCCATTTATTTAAAAACAATCTATGAAATATAGCTAAATCAGTTACACTACCAACAGCGAGACCTCTAAACCACTTCTTAACTTTTCCTATCAATGTTTGTGCAAATAACCTCATTTGAACATCAGAATCATCAATCTCATGGAGTTCAAAGAAATCAGTCATTTTATTTATGTGTTGCTGAGCTGTATAATGGATAGTGGCATCAAACTGTGGTATCTTGCTCTGATAGTCTTAAGGCATGTCATGAAGCTGTTGTGGTAAGACTAGGGGAGCATACCTAGCAGCCATAGCTTGAATTTTAGCTTGACTAGGGGGTAAAATAGAACTGCTTGGGGATGTGCTAGAAATGATGGTTGATGAACTAAAAGCTGTAGTTGAAGTGCTGGGAAATGAAACTAGAATGTATATGGAACTATTAGGGAATGAGGATAATGTGTTTAAAAAATCAAAAGGTGAGCTAATGGATATAGTGGATGAAGTGAGTGGTGGAAATAGTACTCTAGGCTGTAAAGGTAATCTAGGGATAAATGGATTTGTAGATGAGTTGGTAGTGGAATTTATATATGATGTAACAACATATAGAGATGAATCTTTAGCTGGTATTATTGTGGTATGTAACTGAGAAACTGGAGGTTTGTTTGCGTAGGTCAAAAATTGAGCTAATTCAATAACTTCATCAATATCTTTGATAATAGTAACATTATTTTCTTCAATTTTAGTTCGATCTTGAAATTTATTTGATTTAGAATTTACTATAATATTTTTATGTTTTGTATTCAAGAATGAAATAAAAATAGGGTATAAAAAAATAGTTTTCCAATCACTTTCATATTTACTTCTAAATAAAGAATGCTCAAATTTCAGATCAAAATCAATATATTGCAGACTTACTAATTCTTATGGTAATGAATTAACTCTTTTTAATGATACTTCATCTTCTAAATCTTCTAACTGTTTTTTCTTTTTACCAATTCAGTCTAGGTTGTCTACTATAAAAACAGGTTTAGGATCCGGGTTAGACCTGGTACAATAATCTTTCCTAGAAGCCAAAATTACTGTTTTCAATACCTAAAATTTATAAAAGCAATCTTAAAGTAAAAGGATTAATAAAAATATTTCCTTTAAGACTAGTTTTATGACTGAGGATTGGTTAGTTCCCCAGTGTGGTAGCCAATAATGTTATCACTCTAGTAATTTTAAATTTGTGGGATTTTGGTTTTTAGTCAAATGATTCTAGAGGTAACCACAAACCTACTTTTAAACTCTAGGATCTAGCCTTCCTAGGGTTCAAAGAGGGCTCTCTCATTAAGTTTTAACTTTGTTTTGATTTGTCAATATTAGGCTAGTTATGAATGTGTAGCTTTGGTTTTGTTTTGGTAGATTTGGAAGGAAAAATCACTTGAAAAGAAGGATAGTGGGAAATATATTTGTCCATTGGGATAAGGAGTCAAAATCAAGCAAACAGAACTGGGATCAAGGGCAAAAGGTGAAATGTTTTCAGGGCAAGATAGATAACCCTTGGAGATCTTGGAAAGTTGTTTTGATGGGGTGGTATGATTGGGATAAAGGGCACTTAAGAATCCTTATATCCGGAAAAGGAAGTAGTAGGAATAGGTAAAATGAGAGAGGGAGCAATTAAGGGTTCCCTACACTGGAAATTAGAGGAAAGCATAGAAATGATAACTAGTTAAAAACAGGGTGCTTTTAACAAATCCTGTAGTAATTCTCCTAGTTATACATTCAGGTTTAGCATAAACATAGATGGATACATGTAACAAATCAAGAAAACAATGAAAAGTGAGGAAATACTTCACTCCAAATAGCTCATCATAGGAATCCTGAAGTATGATGCCAATCGTTTTGATCCAGCCTTGCCACTCAAATTTTGACACACAAAAGCTTTGAAGTCCATAACAATCCCAACAATTTTATTCCACACAAAATACTTCTAAAGATGAAGTATTTATACATAATGTTTTACAAAATATCCTAGAAAACTTCTAGGAATTATCTTAGGAAAATAAAATATCTTTACAACAATAATAGAGACAGCTGCTTAATAAATCAGCAAGGCGTCCTATTTATCCAAAAGAAATAGAAATATTTTTGAGGATAAGATGCAGCTGGCTGCCTTAGTGTCCTCCTTGCTGGCTCTTAGATATTTTTTGGAATCTGATCTGCCTTGTCTGAAACTCTTTCTCTGATACTCTTTATGCACTGATACTCTCTAAACTGGTACTCTTTAACCCTTAGTCAAAAATTGTTTACTGTTGTAAAATTCTGTTTTGACTGCAAATTAGAAAACAATTTTCTTCTTCTTTCATCTGTTTGTCTTTTATTCTTCATAATAAATCCATGAGTGACTGCCAATCCTCATTTTTAGGAATTTGTATATTTTTTAATTTATTGAAGTTCTCATCAGCTTCAGTATATCTAGCAAAGGTTGGCTTGATGACAAACAAGTTCTTTAGCTCATGTTGCAAGAAGAATAAGTCTTCAAAACTCTTGAGTAACACTTTTCCAGTTGGAATGCCTTGTCCTTGTGGCTTATTTACCTGTTCCTTGGAAAATTGTCTTATCTTCTTATCATAGTCATTTTGAGGCATCAAATTATCATTAATTACCAAAATGTCAGGCAGTCCTTTTTGTCTCAAACTTGTGAACTTAACCATAAACATGGTTATGACAATATTCATACTTTCACACTTTTCTTCCAGTTGTCTCATCAATTTTTTCTTTGTTGTGACTTTCCTAATTTCTAGGATAGTTGCAGTTCTGTCTATGATTTTGAGTTCTTCCAAATCCTATCTATTTTTACTGTTGAGAAAGGTGATCAGTCTTACAGCTTGCTTTGGTTTGTCAACCAACTTAGTTTGAGTCTTTTGAATTTCTACTTGGACTGCTAATAATAACTCTCTTTGCTAAAAAATTACCTGAATTGAAGGCCATACATCTTGGATGGATTCAATGACATTATTCCAAAGGTAATTTTTGATGTATGATATCTGATATTTTAATTTCAATTCCTTTTGCAATTTCTTCAACTCTTCATTCAGTCTAATGGAATTTTGTTCATGTGTCTTTGCATTTATCTGAGCTAATTTATTTGAATTCTCAAGATTTTCTACCATCTTTGTCAACCTGTTCATCTCATTTTGTAGAAATTATATACAAGATGCATGCATATATCCAGATTCTCCTGATCTAACAATATTTATCTTCTTGCTAAATACAGAATCCTTCCACTGTTAATCTTTTGTGGAAACTAAACATTCAATTGCAAACACGTGAAGCAATAAAAATAATTGCACATAACACATTTGTTTAACGAGAAATCCTGAAGCTGAAAACCCCAACTATCTTTTATTATGTATGATGGAGATCATGTAACAATCTCATAAAAAGCTTAGTACATCAAGCTCTCAGTACAATCAATCATCACACATTAATCAGAAGAAATCTACAAATCCATGCATCGATTTCTTGCCACCTGCTAGCCTACCTCCACTGCGCAATCCCTGCTGAAGAATAGCTCTGAATGAATTCAAATTACCCTTTCCTTGACTGCACAATCCTCATTGGAAACTCCAATGTGTGTGTGGTGAAATCAATGTATCACTATAGTCACAACAGATAGTCCATCTTTCCCTTTCACCTACCTCTCCAATAGGTCTCCACTGGAACTGATATGCACTGTAGTTAACTGTTGTATTGTTCAGTTGATTAATGAGTTATTATTTGTGAATTAATTAACTAATTAATTCACTCCACTCTCACTAGTGTATCATTCAGTTAGACTAGATACAACTAGCTCAACTGATTTTAACTCCATTAACTGAGTTAAATTGAATAACAACTCCATGAACTACTCTTCCAACTCTGTCATAACTTTTCCACTTCAGTTCTAACTGAGTCCTCCATGCATGAACCACCAGTAAACCCTAGGAATTGCGTAATTCCTTCAGCCCACTGATTTTCCAAATCTGTGCACTGAAATTAAGTGCTCCAAGAGAATAAGTTGTTGTTTATTGTCGAATTATTATTAAGAGCTAATAATAATCGACACTTCTATTTTTAGATCAACGATCTATAAATAGACTTCGCCCAATATTCTAAAAATAGAATTTCATCTATTTTTCCAACTTGACCAACCATCCACAAATAGCATCCTGCAACTTTTGAAATATGATCACCATGTCTAAAAATAAACATAGTCTAAAAATAGTCTTGCGCCAAAAATAGCCTACGGGCCCACTTAGTGAAGACGACTCTTTTCACTAAGCTCATCATCTTGTTGAATCTCAACACTCCCTCTCAACAAGATAGGGATTATCCTTCACCCCTATCCTGCCTCTATGGTATTTGAATTTTCTCCTGGTGAGTGCCTTCGTCAAAATATCTGCATCCTGATCGTCCATAATGTACTGAAGCATCGTGATCTTCTGCTGCACACAATCTCTGATATGATGATACCAGATATCAATATGTTTAGATCTATCATGAAACACATGATTAATTGAGATTTTAATGCAACTCTGATTATCACAATGTATCTCTGTAGGATCTAAATGTGAACCGAACAAACCGACTAGGATATTCCTCATCCAGATAGCCTCACATGCAGCTTGACTTGCTGCCATGTATTATGCTTCCACTGAACTGAGTGCCACGGATCTTTGTTTCCTGCTGTACCAAGAAACTGCCATAGATCCGATATTGAAAATCCCTCCTGATGTGCTCTTTCTGTCTGTTGGGCTTCCTGCCCAATCTGCATCCGTGAAGCCATGCAACTTCACTTCATCCCTCTTTTTGTACCATAAGCCATACTTGGATGTGCCCCTGAGATACCTCAGGACATGCTTTCCTGCCTTCCAAAAGAGCTTGGTAGGCTTAACCATCGCTTGTGAAAGCTGGTTCACCGCATAGCATATGTCCGGTCTTGTATTAACTAAATACATGAGAGAACCCACCAACTGTCGATAAACAGTGGCATCCACTACCTCTACCGATGTAGCATCCTCTTTCCTCCAATTTCCTGGAGGAGGAGTGTCGATAGGCTTGCAGTATTGCATGTGAAACTTCTCCAGTATCTCCCGGGCATACTTGCCTTGAGACACAAACAGTTCACCTTCCTGCTGCTATATTTCCAATCCAAGGAAATAATGAAGGAGGCCCAAATCCTTCATCTCAAGCTCCTTTGCAAGATCTGCCTTGCATGAGTGTATCAACTGCTCATCACCCATTAGTATTAAATCATCAACATAAAGAACAATGATTAAAAGCTTACCCTCCACCACAAGTTGGTATAGGTTTGCATCCGCCTCACTCTTGGTGAAGTCAAGTCCAGTGAAATAGCTGTCGATCCGAGTGTACCAAGCACGTGGTGCTTCGAAGTAACAAAACTATATGCTTGTTGAATTTAATTGTAAAAATACACAATAGGTATTTGTAATAATAATTTATTATTTATAAAATGTATATGTGATGAATAAATATTACAATGAGGCCCTGCTTTTATACTTAGGCATGTGGCCTTTCATGACTAGGCATGTCTTTTAGACATGCCTTTTCAATTAACTAATACTATTTAAGATAATCATCATTTGATTATTATTTACATTTATTTATTCTATTAGTTATGAATTATATTAATAACATTGCCTCTTCCTTCAGAAGCTTTGTCCTCAAAGCTATACTGCTTAACAATTTCTTCATCTTGTGTTTTTTATCTGGACATTAATAATCGACACCATTGGTTCCTCAGCCTGCATAATTCATTGGTAAGATTGTCTTGAACTCGAGGTTATAGCTTTTCACCTCCCTCTTTTTTTTCTTTTTCTTTTTTGTTTTTAATTAAATAATAATAATAATTCTTTTAAATTATTATTATTATTATTAATTTTAATTTGTAGTAAACTTTTTTTTTCTTGTTTAATATAAATTGCCCATTTTTTTCTTCTAATGTATCTCTTTTTCCCCTTTTTTTTCTAATGTATCTCTTTTTTCCCCCCTTTTTTCTAATTTTTAATAACTATATTAAAATTATATAATATAGTTTATATTTAATAATTATCAAAACTATATTAAAGTTTATATAATATAGTTTTCTAACCAACATCGAACTTTAAGGAAACCAAGGTGAATGAAATTATGCAGTTATGGGTTACTGTTTTCACAACGTATCAACCATTTATTATGACCTGACGTCACCGTTGACACTCTCTTCCTCTTTAACATAGTGGACATTAGAACTTCCAATGTCACTAAAAGTAGACAAATTGTCAGCGATTTCCTCTTGCAGCTGGAAAAATCCAGGCTGAGGGTTTCGTTGTGGTTTCTGTCAACTCTTGCAGTGCATGCAGATGTGCAGAGTATAATACTCTTAATATTTTGTAGGACTCAGGCTTGGACTGGTACTCAGAGTAGGGGGTTGTTCCTTTAATTTCCGAGGGGGCGGATTTCGAAGATTTCGCTTCTGCTTATTGCTGCTTCCTTTTGGCGAATCTGAAATTACTAATTTCCATTTGGAAATTGGCGCCTTCCCTTGCCCTGTATTTCCCTTTTTCTGTGCCACAGGGGCTTTAGAGCTCCGTCTCTGAATAGTTGAGGGCAATTCTGGCGCCTCGACACTTTGTTTCAGTGGAAAATTTACTCCAGGGATGACAAGTAGATGCCAGCGCGACTACTTCTATAGAGGTTCTGGTTCTAGTAGAGCATTTGGCACGGAAACATGTGGCCTCTTCCTCCCTTGTTTTGCCGCCTGCAGAAGGCGTGAACTTACTGACCCCTGGGACCCGAAATTCTCCTACATTGTTGATGTATGTAGAGCTTCACACAATGTTGCGTTTCCATAGTGTGAATTAGAGCTAAGTCGAGTAAGGCACTGTATGTATTTCTGGTATTTATTTAGAAGTGGTCACGCTGGATAGATGATAGAAAATTTTGGTTGCGAGCGGAGTGGAGAGCAGAGAGTATCGATTGTCCGACACACATGAGGAAGTTTGGAAGCCCAGGATGAATAAGCCTACTTCACATGATGATTACCATCTAAAACCTTCAAAACCCTCTCCTCTTTCGGGGCTAGTGATGTTTTTCCTTCCTCTCGAAGTCGTTTCACAGGGATTTCTCTCACCACTGCAACTTCCTTTTTCTGCACTGCAAACCTAGCATTAACAGCTTCATTTATTTTCTCAGCTTCTCCTCCATTTGTTTTCAACGCCTTTTTCTTAAGTTTTTCTACCTTCTAGTCATCTTGTCCTTTTTCCTCAATTTGTTTCACAACAAACTCTCTTCCACCTTCATTCATATCAGAAAAAGGGGTTGCACATATCTCAGAAAATTTTCTCTGATCCATATCGACCTCTGGTGCAGTAATAATGGAATTTTATTCACCCACCATGGTTGTTTTCTTGAAGGAATTTACATTCCCCAAACCTTCAAAAGCCTTCTTTTTCTCAAGAGCCACCAGTAGCAGTTTTTCTTTGACATCTTCTTCCTTCGACAAGGATAAATCTAATATCCTTTCATTCTCAATATCTACAACAACCTGCTCTTGCTCCAGGGTCGTGGATGAGAATTTTTCATTGAAAACATTTTCTTTGGGCATGAATGAATCTAGTAGTTTTTCATCCAACCTAACACTTCTTGATCCTGATTGAACTCTTTCTTCTACAACAACATTTTCACTGGTTGCTGAAGTAGGTACTGATATTAAATCCTTTTCTCCTGTAACATTGTTATCTCGATTTACTGTCTCCACCTTTTCCTCATATTTACCATCCTCATATTTAATTTCTTTAGTGGTTTCGTATAGACAACCTTCCTGCTTCATAGATACCTTCTCTATATCATCCCTATCTTTAAAGGCTTTGTTATGGACCTAAAGAACATCCTGCTTGGCAAATGCTTTTTCCTTTACGTATTCAACATATTTAGTAGCTTTATTTTTTATCTCAAGAATTCCAAAATTGATAGATCCATAGTACTCTACATTTTTTCCATTAATAGTTTTTTCAATATCATCATTCTGATCAACATTTTCTTCCTTATTATGGATTCCTTCATAAATTTTCTTAAAACGGGTTGTAGCTTCTGCACATGACTTTTCTAATTGCTGAAGCTTTTCTTGAATTTTTCTAATCTTCTCACTTTCTTCAGGATCTACACATAATGGCACATTGTACGGTAAACTATGTTAATAAACTTGTAAAATATGTTCATAGGCTTGTAAGATTATATTGTGAGACATGCTCTGATACCACTAAAGCAACAAAATTGTATGCTTGTTGACTTTTAATTGTAAAAATACACAATAGGCATTTGTAATAATAATTTATTATATATAAAATGTATATGTGATGAATAAATGTTACAATGAGGCCCTAATTTTATACTTAGGCATGTGGCCTTTCATGACTGGGCATGTCTTTTAGACATACCTTTTCAATTAACTAACTACTATTTAAGATAATCATCATTTGATTATTATTTACATTTATCTCTTCTATTAGTTATGAATTATATTCATAACATGCTTGCTTCAACCCATACAATGCTATTTTGAGCCTGCACACATGCGAATCACTGCTGAAGATCTCAAATCCTTCAGGTTGATCAATGTACACCTCTTCGTCAATGATCCCATTAAGGAACACAATCTTCACATCCATCTGATGAATGTGCTAACCCATCTTCACTGAGAGAGTAAGGATGGTTCGTATGGAAGAATACCATGCAAGAGTTGCAAAGGTTTCTTCATAATCAATCCCCTTGATTTGTGAGAAGCCCCAGGCAAAAAATATTTCCTTATACTTCTCGATGCTCCCAACAGCAGCTTGCTTTACCTTGTAGATCCATCTTGATCCTACAACTGATTTTCCCACCGAACTTGGAACAATCTCCCAAGCACTATTTCTGAAAATGGAGTCATACTCCTCCACCATGGCATCTACCCATGTGGGCTCCTGCATTGCTTCTTCAAAATAATATGGCTCTGTCACGATACACTTTCTCATAAGAGCCATGTATCTAGTAAATCGGTCAGGTGACTGTCTCTGTCTGCGTTGTGATGTAGGGACTCCTACATTCTGTGCTGCATCAAGCTTCAGTCTCTCAGCTTCTGTGGTACGCTTTCTCCCTTGTCTGATGTTTGGTTCTACATTATTGGACTCCTCCACTCCATGAATCTCCTCCTATGGCTGATCCACATCTAGAGGCTCATATTTGGGAACAAGAAGTTCCTCCTCTGCATGCAAGTGTAGCTCCCTCTCAAGCAACAACTTCATGGCTTTCACCTCATTGAATTTTATATCCCATCGCACCACAGTCATCCGACTTTATGGAAAATACACACGATAATTATGGGGTGTTTCTATGTACCCCAAAAATATCCCAACTCTGTAGTCGGCTCCAGCTTCTTCCTGGCGTCCTTTGTCACATGAATGCAAACAGATGAGCCAAAAATCTTCAAATGAGAAATATCAGGCTTCTTACCAGTAAAATATTCTTCAGGTGTACTCATGCCAAGTACTCTATGAGGACAACGGTTTTGCATATAAACCGCAGTGTTGCATGCTTCTGTCCACAAGTGCATTGGTAGGCTCTGGTCATGCAAAATTTCTCATGCAACACCCATGATTGTTCTGTTCTTCCTCTCAGTGACCCCATTCTGCTGTGGGTTGTGAGGCGCTATGAGTTCTCTTCAAATTCCTTCTTTGCTACAGAAGTCTTTGAATTCACCCGAGATGTATTCACCACCGTTATCGCTTCGTAGAGCTTTCACTTACTTCCCCGACTCCTTCTCCACCAATTATTTAAACTCACAGAACTTTGAGAATGTTTCACTCTTCTTCTGCATGAAGAAGATCCAACATCTATGAGAAATGTCATCAAAAAATATAACATAATACCTGTGTTTTTCTGTTGAAGCAACCGAGAAAGGTCCAAACACGTCTGTGTGAATTCTCTCCAGGATCACCGAAGCACGGTTCTCCTTCTCATGAAAGGTGGTCTTCACAAACTTACCCATAGTACATCCCTTGCACTGATCTAACTAAAAAATATTACCCTTGGGAATTCTAGTAGAAATCTACTGAAAAATCTTCAAAGCGCCATGGTGAAGATGGCCCAATCTCCTGTGCCATAATTCGCCCTCATCCCGACTCACCACTTCTTTTGCTTTGCCCACCATTGCAGTGCAACCATCTACCTCCAGATTGTAGAGATTCTTAACTCGAATCGCCATCTTCTTGGTTTGGCCCATTTTTTGATTTCAAATAAAGGCTTTTCCCTCACTGAAAACAACATCATAACCTTTGTCCTCCAACATTGCGACCGAGACCAAGTTCTTCTTTAGACCTGGAACATGCATAACATCTTTCAACGATAATGGATTAATAGAATCCCTCTCAAAGGTAATGGTTCCAATTCCAGTCACACTGTATCGACCATCATCGCCCATCTATATATGCATTTGAAGGTCCTTCTCCTCCAAGTCACTAAACAACTCCTTGTCTCTCGTCATATGAAAAGATGCACCACTATCAAGATACCACACCGATCCCATATAGCTTGAAACCAAGCATACGATCAAAGAGAAATCAAGTTAAAATTGCAAAGCTAAGGCCTCTCCAGCTACAGCTCCAACAACCTTCTTGTTCTTCTTCTTCTATGGGCAGTTTGTGGCGAAATGCCCATGTTCTTGACAGTGAAAACACTTCACCTTGGACAAATCCTTCTTCTTACCTTTAGCTTCAGCTTTTGAAGGAAATTTCTTCCCCTTGCCTTCCCTTGCTTTGGCAGCCAAGGCACAATTCTCTTCATCATCATTATTCGATGAAGAGCCATCCCTGGAACCTTGCCTTATCTCCTCCTGTACAATATCCGACCAAAGTTGCTCCCATCCCGACAATTTCTCCCGTCCATTAATAGAGTCTACGTAGCTATGCCAACTCTTCGGAAGCCCGACGAGAGCCAAGCTCACCAATTCTTCATCATCAAAAGTAATCTCCACACTTCCCAGTTCATCCCTATAGTGGAAAAAATTCGTGAGATATTTTGGAATACTATTGCCCTTCTCCATTTTTATTTTTCTGAGCTTAACTTTCAGCGCCAACTTCCTCTGGTCGCTGTTGCTTTGGAACAAATCTGTCAAAGCCTTACACATTAAAAATGGAGTGGCTTTCCTGTGAAGGCTGGACACAATATGGTCCTTCACACCTTCCAATAGAATTCTTCTTGTCTTTGCTATCTTCTTTTGCCATGTGTCAAGTAATGTAGCATCGCTAGATCCCAACTTGGGAACATCACTATCGATGAACTCCTTCAGTCCATTATCCTCCAATAATGCCTCCATCCTATCCTTCCAAGATATGTAATTCGAGCTCCCATCAAGCGCATACTCCAATCGCAACCCATTGAAAGACATTTCAATGTATACTCAACTGTCGTACCAAGAATTTTCTGGAGAAAATTCAAATTGTCCACCAACACAAACTCAACAATTCTTCACAATTGCAATCTTCAAGAATTAACACTTATTTGATACCATGTAGAATTATATACAATATGCATGCATATATCCAGATTCTCCTGATCTAACACTATTTATCTTCTTGCTAAATACATAATCCTTCCACTGTTAATATTTTGCGGAAATTAAACATTCAATTGCAAACACATAAAGCAATAAAGACAATCACACATAACACAGTTGTTTAACGGGAAAGCCTGAAGCTGAAAACCCCAACTATCATATATTATGTATCATGGAGATCATGAAACAATCTCATACAAAGCTTAGTACATCACGCTCTCAGTACAATCAATCGTCACACACTAATAAGAAGAAATTTGCAAATCCATGCACTGATTTCTTGCCACCTTCTAGCCTGCCTCCACTGCGCAATCCCTCCTGAAGAATAGCTCTGAATGAATTTGAATTACCCTTGCCTTGACTGCGCAATCATCATTAGCAACTCCAATGTGTGTTTGGTGCAATCAATGCATCACTATAGTCACAACAGATAGTCCATATTGCCCTTTCACCTACCTCTCCACTGGGTCTCCACTGGAACTGACATGCACTATAGTTAACTGCTGTATTGTTTAGTTGATTAATGAGTTATTATTTGTGAATTAATTAAATAATTAATTCACTCCACTCCCACTAGTGTATCATTCAGTTAGACTAGATACAACTAGCTCAACTGAGTTTAACTCCATTAACTGAGTTAAACTGAATAAAAACTCCATGAACTACTCTTCCAACTCTGTCATAACTTTGCCACTTCAGTTCTAACTAAGTCCTCCATGCATGAACCACCAGTAAACCCTAGGAATTGCGTAATTCCTTCAGCTCACTGATTTTCCGAATCTGTATATTGAAATAAAGTGCTCCAAGATAATAAGTTGTTGTTTATTGTCGGATTATTATTAATAGCTAATAATAATTTACACTTCTATTTTTAGATCGACGATCTATAATAGACTTCGCCCAATATTCTAAAAATATAATTTAATATATTTTTCCAACTTGACCAACCATCCACAAATAGCATCCTGCAACTTCTGAAATATGATCACCATGTCTAAAAATAGACATAGTCTAAAAATAGACTTGCGCCAAAAATAGCCTGCGGGCCCACTTAGTGGAGGAGAATCTTTTCACTAAGCTCATCATCTTGTTGAATCTCAACACATTTGTCTTTAAAGGCGTTTCTTCCATTGCTTTCACTATTTTTCTGGCCTCATCTGTAGGCTATACTTCTGTTGTAGATGATTCAGTAGCTAATGTTTTGGAAGAAGTCACTGGCACTGCAGTAGCCAGTGGTTCTTTGGGTGCCAACTTTTCAGCTAAAGTTGAAGGCACTGCTGCAGTGATAACTGGAATAATTGTAGGAATCTTTGGTTCTTTCACTGTTTCCTTTTCTTGGACAAGTTTGTCCATGTGTATTTCCATCTCCTTAACCTGGGTTATCAACTAAAGAATTAAATTCATCATGACATCCTTTTCACTCTATTCCTATATGAATTCTTTTGTTTGAGGATGCTCACTTTAAGGAATTTTGAGTTGTTTCCTCAAGGCTGCTATATCTTCATTTTTCTTCTTCACCAATAATTCTGCTGCTTTGATATTAGCAGGGTCATATCCCACCTACAAAACTAGTTCTTCTAAGGCTTTTATCCTTAGATCCTTGGCATACAATGAGGCTTTGTCTAACTTCATCTGATCTTGCATGTTGGAGATGGTGTTTTGTAGCTTCTGTGCACTCATGGCTTTTGTTGTGATAGTAGAATAAAGCATCTCTGAAGTTTTCCTATGCAACTCAATTTGATTAAGAGCATGTATCTTATCTGTTTGGACTTCCAAATCAAATTTCTTATAATCTGCCACTGTCTTAGGAGATTTGACTATGGGCTACGACACTAACATGATTAGATTTTGATTAGAATAATAAAATGCAGAAAGGAGCCTCTTTTGTACACTTGGAGTCTGTTTGAGATATTTAGTATAAATATTATTCTTTATCTCTTCATTCTTCAGTTTAATCTGCTTATATTTCTCTTTAATACCCAAATCCTTTTCCTCAGCTGCCTGTGAAGAAGAGGCTTCCCTGCTTTGTTGTATATTCATCAACTTTGTATCTTCATTATTGATTTTTCCTTCATTCTGATTAATGGTATTTGACTCATTGATAGTAGCAACATTGGTCTCTGGAAAATCTGTATTGGTATTTAAAGGCTCTGTTTATTCAACATCAATTGTCACTTTTCATTTACTTGTTGCATCTAATTTAGGCCTTTTTTTATATATGAGCTTGAACTTGGTTTCAGTTGTAGTTTCTGCCACATAGGCTCCTTCTTCCCTTAGTATTTTAATGGACTTCTCTGGTGATTTGCAGTCTCTAAGGTATGACTAGTATTACCTTTGTTCACTGCATCTATTAAAGTGTTTTCAGTCCATTCAATCTTATTTGCAAACTTTTCTATTTCTGGTTTAGCTTCATGGATAAGGGGTATTAAATTCAATTTAACCCTTAGCTTACTCAAGATCCCTTGTGGATCATAGTTCCAAGGAAAACTCTCTTCAAATTTATATTACAATAACTGATTAGCTGCCTCTTTCTCTGCATCCCCGTGATTACATATGAATGGCCCTATCTGATTCTTAAGTTTGAATTGGGTTTTCTTCTTAGCTGCCATGAAATTTATGGAATCAGAGTTTAGGATCTGCCTGATATACTCTAAGGAAAATATCCTCATTGAAGGATGTTTGGGTAACTTGTAAGGTAAAAATTTTGACCCAAAGACTCTGATTTCAGTATATTTTTCATACAAATACCAGTCACCAACCTTACTCTACTCTGACAACTGCAATATATTTTTCATTTCTTCATGCTTTGTCTTAATCAACATTGTGATCAGTGGATGTAAAAATAACTCTGAAAATTTTGAATATGTGAAATCTGTACATTCTTTCCTGAGCAGGGATGTCCAAAAAATGACATATAGAGGATTTCCCTCTATGTCAAGTTTTTGGAGAGTAACTTAAAAATTATCTGATTGGAAGTATAAAAACATATGGAAAAGGTAGGAGGTATATCTGAATACTCCCTCAATTTTCAAATTGGTCAATTGATAATGAATACTATCAGCAATGAAACCAGCATAATCAAATATTACTGATGGGGGTTGACCTGGGGAGAAAGTGGATAAGAATCCCAAGATGGACTCGTCTGTGTGTTCATCAGTAAAATATCCAAGGATGAAAGAGAGCATGGAAATCACATGTCTTGAACCTTCAGGGAATTTAGTAGTAGAATATGGGGGATTTAGCTTAAGAATTTCTACATGCAGAGGCATAAATGTTTGACAAATCATGAACCTTTTGGGAAAATCTAGGCCAATATATAGCTTGGTGAGGGCCTCTATAGACAAAGGGATTTCTTGGGGGTCAAGCTGAAGCTGCAACATCTGGTTAATTGATTCTGCAGTAATGGTAAAAAGCACTTCCTTATTGGAATTTATAATAGCTCTTTGCTCAGGAACATAATACTGCTGACACAATATAATGACCTCCTAACATGGGTGAGTTAATGGGAAAACATATTTGGGCAAATGGGATTCCCAAATATGGACTTCTTCCTGATCATATAAAGACTTCTCATAGCACAAGTTATGGATATCTAGCAGGTTAAATTCAACAATGGGATCTGCTATCTTGTAATCAGTATCAGCTAGTGGGATGTGTTCAATATCAATAACAAGTGGTTGAAGAGGATTTACAACAATAACAGTGTTTGAAGTCATCGCAGGGGCAGGCTTAGGTACTTTGGAAGCTTCAGGCTTGCTTTCACTCTACTTCTTAGGCATTTTGATGTACTTCTGCAAGTTTAGACAGTTTGCAGAAGCAATTGACTTTAGGAGAGGGTTTATTGGACAAATTTGGCAAAGTATAGCTTTTTTCTTTGGGCTTTCTTCTCAATTAGGTCTGTGAAAGAGTTTTATAGGCCTTTAACTGGTTTAAAACAAGAAACAAGGGTTTCTTGAGTATTTTAATGGAAATTTGGGCTAAAAACTCTTTTGAAAAGGGTTACAGAGGCTTAGGATACCTACAGAGGTTTTCTGGTTTGATTTCAAGCTTGAAAAAGTTCATCAAAATGTGACAAAATCACAAATTTCTTGAAAAATGATGCACAGTAGAGAAACAAGGTTTCTGGGAAAAAATTGACAGGGTATGGTCTGTTTTTGGGCTTTTTGGCAGTTTCTTTCAATTAATTTCTAAAGCTCTAAGTGTGTTTTTGTTCTTTAAAGGTCTTTTAAATCGATTGCAGGTTCAAATTTTTAGAAAAATACCTCTAATATGTAGGTATCGGGCTTTGGAACAATCTCTGAGGTTTTGATTGAATTGATAACTTCTGTAGGTTTTCTGGAGCAACAAAAAGCTACTTGGCAGTGTTCAATGGTTTGCAAGACAAATTATGTAGGTTTCGGGTGCAACAATGGTGGAAAAAGCCTTTAAAAGGGCATTTTTACAGTCGGGAAGGTGCGAGTATAGGTTAAATGCAGAAGAAAGGTATGAAACAAATACATTTCTAATGTATTGTATGTATATTTTTTACATTATTTCTTCATTAAATGATTTTCACGTCAAGTATGAGCAACGGTTTCGAGATTCAACGGATCAAAAACCAGTGGTTATCGTGCGGAAATTTGGTGGTAAGCGGTTTTGGCTTGAACCCATGTGATCGAATAAGAATCGACCATATGGAGGAGAGATAAAAATACAAAACAACCCATTTCGCACAACTTTGGTGTTTGGATGATCGCACAAATTTTTTGCGCGATATTGGATGTTCGTCGTAGGCTCTGAGCTTTGAAAGCGAATGGTCCAGATCCGTTGGGAAGTTGCACTGGACTGGGAGTGGGGCTGTAGTTTGTTATATGCGGGATGAAAATGGCTTAACCTTTATAAAAAATATGTTTTAATAGAGTTCAAACCTTTAGGATTTTATGAAAATAACGGAGGGTTTTAGTTTATTTAAATGTTTTTTAATAAAACATTTATAATGGGTGGATTATGATATAGGCGGGGATTAATATTATATAGTAATTAAAAATTCTGACATATGTTTTGAACACTATAGGGGCAGGATATTTAAATAAAGATATGTTTAGACCAATGGGTTTATGGGGGCGGGGTTTTTGTATTGCGCATGTGGGATATTAAACCTTGGTCTAAACTTAAAATAGTGGGTTTTAGGGGGTTATTTTAAATATAAGGGAATTAATAACTACGGGAGGGTGTAGTTAGGGATTTAATACAACAAGTTAGGTGTTAATATGAAAAAATGGTAGTGAAATGGAAATAAAACATATGTTACCTCTAAGTAAATTATAAAAATAAAGCCTTGCTCATCTTTGTTGTATTACTTATACATATACTTAGGATAAATGCTTTTTGAGGGTTTTATGAATTATTTTGAAGGTAATGAAGTTAATTATTTTAGGATTTCAATTTTACTAAGTAAAAAAATGTATTTTTGCTTAGGAAAAAGGGATTATAATGTATGAATGAAGGACAAATGTTGATGAACGAGGGTTTAAGGTAGGAATTCAATATTTTTAACTAATCATTCATCGAGCCTTGAGTCCAGTCCCAAAAAAAGTCAGAGAAATGCTCTGAGCCTTTTTGATTGATAGTTTAGAATACTGAATACTTTTAGGGGAGGGGAAATTAGTGTTTTTCCCCGATGATGCTTTATTACATGCTTGGTCAACTACTTTCTACCTACCCAACTTTATTTCTAACATTTTTCTTCATTTTGTAGGTGCATTTAGGCTTGAAACCTTAAATTTTTTTTCTTTCCAGGAATAAAACTATCTAAATCTACCTTATTTCATCTGAGGGCTCAGGTTAAACTATTGAGCTCCTCATTATTCTCTACATATCTACTGATTTTTCAAGTTTAAACTGTTTGAAAAATCTTTATTCTCTATCTAAAACATGAAATTGGAAGCATGAAAAGTTAAGATTAAAATTTTTAACTTATCATGGATTATGGCATTTATTGACACTGCACATAATCATTATTCTTACAGTAAAAGTAAAAGTAGTGGAATTTGGACTTGCTCACTTTCAGGTCTTATTTCTCTTTTTTCTTTTGGGGTCTATATTTTTCTAAGTTCTTTGATTTTTCTTTTAGGACTTTTTACCCTCTTTTTGGCTTTTTATTATTTTTCATTTTTTCAAAATATGGGAAAACAACTTGCAGAAAGCAAGGTATGTACATATTTACAAGACTATCAAAGTCTATTCAAAATTTTATGAACCCTATTATTATAGGACCCTAACACAAGATACTGATGTCAGCGTACATATGAAGAGCATCCCTCCATATTTCATTCCCAATTTCCATGGTATGAGGTCAAAGGATCCGGAAACCTTTCTCTTTGAATTTGAAATACTTTGTAGATATTATGGCTACTTATCACACACTAAAAAATTGAGATTGTTTCCTAGAACATTGAAGGATAGAGCTCTTAAATGGTTCATGATTTTGGATACTAATTCAATAAGATCATGGAATGATATGAAAAATATATTTCTAGAATAATATAAAGATCGTGATCTTAAAGTAGAAATCATTAGAATGAATTAAAAGCAAGATGAGATCCTTGATGATCTAATAGAGAGGTCCATGTATAATGTTAAGAGGGCGAAATTACATCATTTAGGATTTGACGGACTAATAACCCTCTTAGAACAATTAGGGAGGAGTGGATTGATCTCATTGATCTCATGAGTAGAGGAGATGTATACTAATTATCATTCGAAGAAATTTTTGAAACATGCAAGTGCATATCAAGAGGAAGGGCAAGAGTAAGTAAATCAACATCAACATTGGTAAGTCAAGATGAACCTGGAAATTTACTTGATAAATTTAAAACATAAATTCTTAGCAATCTAAGTGAACAAGTAGAAATGTTAAGAATGCAAAATGAGAAAAAGGAAGATGTTGATATTTGTGTTATCCATGCAGAATCATATGCTACTAAATATATTCCATCATTACCAAGGTTTAAGGAATTTTACCAAGAAGAAAATGGAGAAATTCAATCACCAAAGAAGCTGTGTTATGTAGCTCCAAGAAGACCATAGCAGCCTATTCAATATGATATGATGCAAGGACATACTTCACACTTTCAAGCTTATTCACATCCATCTCAAAATAATTGGAACACACTCTCTCTTGGGAAACCTTGGCCATCTCAACCCCAAAACCAATCTTGAAAATAAGTTTGGAAAGGACCTTATGGGAAAAATCCACAATATCCTCAATATACTCCATACCCAACTCCATGCTATCCCTACCATCCACCTCCACCAAAACCACAACCTCAGCCATATCTATCTCATAGATACACTCCCACTCAACTACTTGTACCACCATTTCCAAACCCATACAAAGAAGTAACTCAACCCACTTACAATGTTGAGGTACAACACTTCTAAGCATCTCCTCTTGATCTAAATGGTATCCATCTTAGCTCATGAAGGTTATTGCAAAAAAGTGATTCTCTTGATGTGATTCAAAAAAAGAAGATTCAAATGAGAAGACCAAATAATCATGGTCTACACTTGACTTAGAGGAGACATTAGAATCAGATATCGTGAAAGTTTCCTCATGTTTACCATCATATCCTCCAAGTGTTCAAGGAAATAATCGACAAAAAGAGGAAAATTTGAATTTCATGGTAGAATAAGACATGAAGAATGATCACGATGAGCAAGCAAACCAAGGGCATAAAATCTATATTGAAATATGGTTCCAGACAATAATTAAGGTGCAACAACACACTCTTATTCAATAGTACTTGATACAATCTCAGTCAAAGCAATTCATATCTCATAATCAGGTAAATGTCAAAGCATGTATTCCAAGTATACACCTGATTTTATCTGTCATCTTTATGTGCACATGGCTCTATTGGAAGTATTCCTGTACTTGAAAGATATTTTTTTTTTCAAGTAGAGTAGGATAGAAAAACAAAAGAAATGAAAGAAGAGAGAAAAAAAGGAAAAAGAATAAAATCTCAGGTGAAAACCTCTTTTGATGTGCCTATGATTGGATCACTGTTTGAAAACCTCCATTAGGCGGTCAATGAGTTGGAAAAAATATAAAATAAGAAGATCCTAGGTGAAAACCTCCTTTGAGCCGCCTAGGAAGACCTACTAGTTGAAAACCTCATTGAGGAAGCTAGTGGGCCTAAATAAAAAAGAAAAAAAGTGAAAAAATGAAAAGGAAAAAAATTATTTTCTCCATGTATCTCTCTCTAATGAATGCAGGTTCTCTCCAACCTTTGCAAGTAGCAAAAAATCAAGTTGGCACCAAAAGAAAAAGTTTGTCAAAATCATAGTCAAAAGAAGTCAAACTTGGATTTCCTCTCCTTTTCTCATACGCTCCAAAAGGACCAAGGTTATGCCAATCCATCACCCTCATCCATTTCCACCATCCACCCATCATTTCCAAGATTTTCTCATTCATTTTCCTTGTGTCCTAAAATGTTGGTCAATGATGGTCACTTCATCCCAATTATGGTAAATGCATCCCAAAAAATTCCAAAACATAAAAGTCAACTTTAGTCAAATATGTCTCTCTCTCTCATTTGATGTGGAATGATGCCAAATGAGAATTCAACTAAGGTCTCTTTATAGTTGACTTAGGAGGGACAATTTATCCTTGAGGTCAACTTGACTTTCATAGGTCAACTTGGTCAAAGGGTAAAAAATCAAATTTTCTCCATCAATTTTAATAATTAAATTCAGACCGTAGTTGCCAATTTTAACATGCCTTACCTTTAAATTACAATTATCCTATTCTAATCTAGGTTGATGCAACTCCTAGAATTATATACACACTCCTTAAATTAGACATCTACACACACATAACAACATATACCTCTCAAGGCTTATTTACAAAATGAATCTAATTATGAGTAGTTCCAATCTAGAAGTAGATATAATCTAATTATTTAAGGAAAAAAAGATATTACCAATGTTTAAAAAAGAGTAAAAGTGAATATTACACATCATAGGGGAAAACATCATATATATAAAAGTAAACAAAATATAACATGATATTTTACATTGAGACCGTGTAGTACCTTATCAACTCTAAGTTATTAAGACTCCTCCTTGGCCCTTTCTCACTTAGTGGAAATAGTAAGATTTATATTTGTATCATAATGAGAATAGGATGGTCAACCTCACCTAAGCTCCTTTCACACAATATGGCAATAGGACCCTCAGTATATCTCACCAACACGAGGTCTCTCAAACTATAAATCCTTTATCCTTGATTTGGCTTCCTCTTATACAAATTTATAAGAGCTTGGAGGTAAGCTTCATGGCATGTGAATTAAGTTGATACAAGTAATAGATAGGCTTGATGGCATGTGAACTAAGCAATTACGATTCATAATTATGCTTCATAGCATGTGAATAAAATAATTAAAAGTCATGCACAAGATACATGCTCAACTATTTTCCAACCTATTATGAGATTTTTTTTTCTCTCTATTATGAAATTTTGTATGAAGTTCCACACTCAATTATGATTTTTTCTCAACTCACTATGAAATTTATTTTAATTATGATTTTTTCCCTCAATTGTGGAATAATTATTACTTTATAACTATGAAATTATGGGAAAATAATAATTTCCTAGTGAAATAACTATGATATTTTTACTGTCCATGGTGTCTTGGATAGACAGTGATCAGGTGCTCTGTTAAGGAACTCCTTGATGTGAAGTCACTGTTTCAATTCCCCACCTTGATTGGGGTGATATATTGGACATGATAATGATGCATTCCTACCAACCTTACAACATGATAGTGATGTTTTTACTCAATTGTGTAATTGAACCTCATAACATCTAAAATAAAGTGTAGCATATGATGTTAGAAAATCAAAAAGGAAAAAATATTTTCAAATGTCGATAATTACTTTTGAAATATTTGTGTTCTTATTAAATTTCTTATGTTCTTCTTTTATCTTTGTTTCATCAAGAAATCATCAAAACAAAACACCAAGATCAATGACACCAGATGTAGGCACTTTGCTAGGGCTAAAACCCCTTTATAGGGGTAAGCCCAGTGAAACTCTTCCACTAGAAAAATCAAGTTGAGATAGAGAAAGACCCTAAACCGAAATAAATTCCTCCTCCACCAAGTCAGCCTTCAAATATGAATCAACAAACTTTAGTAGTTTATTCTTGTCCAACATATTCAACCCAACAACAACTTAGAATTTAGGCCCCAACAAATCCATAATTTTTGCCTAGCTACAATAAAAAATTTGACCCCAAAAACTTCAAAATTTCAGCCCTTCCAATCTTAGTGGCTTCACATGTCTGAGAGAGAGAGAGAGAGAGAGAGAGAGATAATTTATACTTCTTGTGCTTGATAGAGACCTCATTCTTCTTCACTATCCCTTTCCACCTTCTTCCTTGAATTTCTCACATTTTACTTCCCCCAAAAATTGCATATCAAACTTAATTAGTGAGTGCTCCAAATGAGGTTGAGTTTTTTCCTTTATATAGGATATTCTACCCGTCAATTAGGATGACTTGGTGTAGTAGGCGTAATTGGATTATTATTGAATTAGTTAATTTGATAGACTAACTAGCTCACTAGTTCTTGAATTTACATATTTTAAAGTAGTAATTTTCTGTTATTTTTAGCACATGTGAACAAGGGAATTTTAGAGTGATTCCAATTGGAATGGAGACCTAATAAATAATAATTAATAAAAAAATTTGCCTCATCCAATTTGAATTTGATTTACTTAGTCATTCAGTGAGATATTTCCAAAACATAACTTCCTGTAGCAAAACCAGAGTTTCCTGTAGCACTCTTGTAACATATGTAAACTCGACCAGATTTTCTCCCAAAGCTGGATTTTTGTCTCTTAGGCTTGAACCATGACCCCTAGGATCTAGATCCATGATTGAGGAAGAATAAACACCACTTAGGACATGCATTTGTACAAAGTAGATTAGACCTATTTATTTTAATTCGTGCTCTTATGATTTGAATTACAAATTGTTGTTATTTTGCAGGGTTAATTTGTTTTCAAAGAAAAACTTCCCTTTATGCAATTAGTTTAGGCTTTGATTTCATGAAATTCACTCCATTACATAAGATCAACAAAATAAGGACACATTTTATGCTACAGATATAGTGTTGATACCTCTTAAGTTTGTATGAACCTCGGGTTGATGATTAAAGTTTATAGCCTCGGTAGTTGCAGCATTTTATTTGCAATATTGAGGCTCATCACTTGTTGGCGCCATTACTAGGGAGGTGTCAAAGTATGCATTGTTTACTTTCATAGTTGATTCATTCATTTTCTTTCTGCAAAAAAAATAAAAAAATCATTAGACATATTTCATTTCAAAATAGATAATTGCATTTCATCAACATTCTTATTCAAAAAATATTTAAAAATAATTCTCCAAGACCAACCCCCCCATTCGATCACATGGTGCAGTAAGAACCACATCACCACCCAATTTTGCAGGTAGAATAACAAGAGGTGGCAAAGAAGGTAGAAGAAATGGATGTATATGATGAAAATGAAGAATATCATCTTGGATTCCCCATTCAAGATACTGATGTTAGTGTGCATATGAAGAGCATCCCTCCATCTTTCCTTCCCAACTTCCATGGTATGAGGTTAGAGGATCTGAAAACCTTTCTCTTTGAATTTGAAATAATTTTTAGATCTTATGTCTACTCATCACACACTCAAAAATTGATATTGTTTCCTACAACATTGAAGTATAGAGCTCTTAAATGGTTCATGAGTTTGGGTACTAATTCAATAAGGTAATGGAATGATTTGCAAAACATATTTCTAGAAAAATATAAAGATCATGATCTTAAAGAAGAAATCCTTATAATGAATCAAAAACAAGATTAGAACCTTGACGATCTAATAGAGAGTTTCATGTATAATGTTAAGAGGGTGAAATTACATCATTTAGGATTTGACACACTAAAAACCCTCTTACTTAGAACAATTAGGGATGAGTGGATTGATCTCCTTTTTCTCATGAGTAGAGGAGATGCATACCAATTATCGTTTGAATAAATTTGTGAAATGTGAAAGTGCATATCAAGAGGAAGGGAAAGAGTAAGTAAATTAGCATCAACATTGGTAAGTCAAGATGAACTAGGAAATTTTATTGATAACTTTAAAACATAAATTCTTATCAATCTAAGTGAACAAGTAGAAATGTTAAGAATGAAAAATGAGAAAAATTAAGATGCTAGTATTGTGTTATCCATGCGGAATCATATGCTACTAAATATATTCCACCATTACTAAGGTTTAAGGAATTTTACCAAGAAGACAATGGAGCAATTCAATCACCAAAGAAGCTATGTTATGTAGCTCCAAGAAGACCATGGTAGCCTAGTCAACTTGATATAATGCAAGGACCTACTTCACAATTTCAAGATTATTCACATCCATCTCAAAATAATTGTAACACACTCTCTCCTCAGCAACCTTGGCCATGTCAATCCCAAAACCAATCTTGGAACCAAGGTTGCAAAGGACCTTATGGTAAAAATCCACAATATCCATAATATCCTCAATATTTTCCTCAATATCCTCCATACCCAACTACATGCTATCCCTACCATCAACCTCCACCACAACCACAACCTCAACCACATCCATCTCATAGATAACCTCCCACTCAAATACCTATACCACCAATTCCAATCCCATACAAAGAAGTAACTCAGCCCACTTACAATGCTGAGTTACAACATTTCCAAACATCTCCTCTTGATCTAAATGGTATCCATCTTAGGTCAGGAAGAGTATTGAAAAAAAGTGATTCTCTTGATGTCATTGAAGGATAACATTCAGAAAAATAAGATTCAAATGAGAAGACCAAAGAATCATGGGTTGCACTTGACGAAGAACATACATCAGAATCATCTATTGAGAAATTTCCCTCATGTTTACCATCATATTATCCAAGTGTTCAAGAGGATAATTAGCAAAAAGAGGAAGATTTTAATTTCATGGTAGAAGAAGACATGAATAATGATCACGATGAGAAGGAAAACCAAGGGCATCAAAGCTATATTGAAATATGGTTCCAGACAATCATTAAGTTGCAACGACACAATTTTCTTCAACGATACTTGATACAATCGCAGTCAAAGAAATTCGTCTCTCATATTTAGGTACATGTCAAAGCATGTTTTTCAAGTGTACACATGATTTTATATGTCATCTAAATGTGCACATGGCTCCATTGTAAGTATTCCTATACTTGAAAGATATTTTGTTTTTTCAAGTAGAGTAGGATAGAAAAAATTAAAAAAAATGGAAAGAGAGAAAATAGGAAAAAAGAATAAAATCTCAGGTGAAAACCTCCTTGGAGGTATCTAAGATTGGCTCATTGATTTAAAACCTCCATTAGGTAGTCAATGGGTTGGAAAAAAGAGAAAATATGAAGATCCTAGGTGAAAACCTCCTTTGAGGTGCCTAGGAAGACCTACTAGTTGAAAACCTCATTGAGGCAGTTAGTAGGCCTAAAGAAAAAATAAAAAAATTGAAAAAATGAGAAGAAAAAGATTTATTTTCTCCATGTATCTCTCTCTAATGAATGCAGGTGATCTCCAACCTTTGCAAGAAGCAAAAAATCAAATTGGCACCAAAAGAAAAAGTTGGTCAAAAGCCTAGTCAAAGGAAGTCAAACTTGGAATTCCTCCTCCTTTTATTATGTGATCCAAAAGGACCAAGGTTATTCCAATCCTTCACCCTCATCCATTTCCAACATCCACCCATCGTTTCCAATATTTTATCATTCATTTTCCTTGTTGTCCTAAAATGCTACAAGAAACCCTGTTTTTTCTACAGAAAACTCTTGTTTTTGAGTAGAAAATTATTTTTATTATATATAAAAAATGGTGCATCCATTATCGAGCTATTTCATGGGGATATGCACATAGATGATGGTAACATGGTCAAGAAATTTCAACAATATCTGGTGCACAGTTTGTGAGAAATCAAGCTCCATCACCTACAACCATTTTTAATTTTTCTCGATATTTGTGTATCCAATGGCTGAAATGTTTTATGGGGAGGTGCATAAAGATGATGGTAACATGCTCAAGCAATTTCAGGTCAATCCAATCTACCATTTGAGATCTATGGCTAAAACAAGTATGCTACAAGGGGATGTCATGTACTGCTACAGGGTTCCTGTAGTGCTACAGGAAGCCCTGTAACTGCTACAGGAAAATTATCTGCAAGAAAATTAGATCTATCAAGGGATTATACACTTCAAAAAGAGCATGATAATTTATTTTTTTCCTATACCTAACACTCCTAACCCTCACTTCACTCCATGCACAAGGATTAACTCTCTAAACCCTATGTTTCGCCACTAGTAGCTAGATCACCTATATCTTGACATGGGACCTCTTCCCTCACATCTCCATCACTCCACTCACTCCATACCTCCATCCCTAACCTCCATGAACCATTCCCCTTCATCTATAAGCAATCTAGAGCCCCCAAGAAGCATAGAAGAGACTGCTACAAAAAGTTGAAAAGTTTCATGTAGCAAACCTGTACATGACACAACAAGATCAAAATATGAGGATAAATTGATGGAAATGGCTTCAAAGGACAACCAAAAAACTCCAGGAGTATGAAAACACCAGAAAATGCACCCAAGGACCTCCTTCCAGCACCTGCAAGAAGAAAAAAAAAATAAAAAGGTTAAGAAACTCACTCAGAAACAAGTTGCTCACTCAGAAAATACATGAAAAAACACGGCAAGAGAAAGAAAAAACACGGCAAGAGAAAGATAGCCATGGCTATCACCAAAATCCAACTCTAGCATGGAAACATCTCCAGTAAATCGAAACCATAGGTAGGTACAAGTATGCAATATTATTTACCTCTTCTCGTGAGCATGTTATGGTTAAAAATTTGTTGTTAAATGCATTAGAGATGAGGTTTTATATGCTAAGGATGGGTCAATAGTCTCATACACCTTCACCCAGTTAAGCGAACTAACTCCCTCACTCGTGCAACATGGAAAATACAAATGAACGAAAATGATAATTATGAGTAAATTGGACCAGATCACCGAGCGCACCGAGCCCACTAATAGAGAAGGAAATAACATAAAATAAAAAACAAGGATCAACTTCAAATGTATCAAAGCTCATTTCCAAAATAGTTAGAGAGGCTCATTAAGGCATCAAAGGTCGATATAGATGCTACCATGGCTTGTATAGGATGCTACATAAGAGATATAGAGTTGATTTGCAGGAGCTACAAGATAAGGCATGGCTGCTACAGGAGAAACAGGGTTGCTACAAGAAAAACAGGGCTACTACAGGAAAAAACAGATGCTACAGGAAGACAAAATTTGTTGCAAAATACCCTTATTTTGAGGAATTTCACCCCAAAACCCTAGGATTCGAAGGAAAAAATCCATAGGAAGGGTAAATACATATTTTTCCTTGCTATATATGAACAAGAAGCCTGCAAAATTTTCATTTTTTTCATTTGTACAACCTATGGGAAACTTCTGATAAAAGTTTACAAATAAAAAAAATGAAATGTGGATGTTTCCTTTGAATTGAGCTTGATAAGAAAGGGAATTGAAATTATTTTTGGGTGAGCATGAAATTTGTCCAATTTTCCTATGTCTTAAAAACCCTCATTACACGGAAATATCTAAAACTTGTAGCAGAAATAGAGAATTTCCTTTCCAACTTTGGAAAGTTGTAGGCAATGGGTGGTGGATCTAACCATAGAAATCCCACAACTAGGAATAAGGAAAAAAAAAAGAGAAGAAGAAAGAAACAAAAGGCAATAAGGCATTCACCATCAAAATAAAACTCAAACCACATTGATGAAAAAAGGTTTTCCAAGGGGTCTCTATTCTCTTTCTAGCTTGTATCCAAGGCCTAGAAGATGTTATAGAAAGGTAAGAGGGAAAAATTAAGCATAAGATTGAATTTTGGTCAAGATTTGATATATTTTTTGATGTGCTACATAATTCTATAGGTCTACTACATGATGCTATGAGTTACTATAGGATCACATCCGAGGTTGTTTTGAGGGGTTCGGAGGTGTCCAAATGATGGAAAAAGGTAGTAGGAGGTTGGAAAAGGATGTGGAAGACCTTTCCAAAATGAAAAATATTTAAGAACCCATCTTGGACAAGGGGAAAAGGGCAGGGTAATGGTCTCTAGAAACACTTTGATTTTTTTATGCATAATTTTTTTTGGAAAAATGAGTGAAAATGTAATGAAGGTGTCAAGGGACAAGGTGTGAGTGAAATAAACCTGTAAGAAAACAAAGTTCACTTTCAAAGAGGGACGTTTTGTTTTTTTTCTTGAAAGACTGCTAAATAATTATGAAAAGAACAAATAAATTTTCTTTGTTTTTCCTTGCAGAACCTACAAACAAGCTTCCTAAGAGAAATGACTGAGGAAAGTACAAGAGAGAGGCCACCAGGGCCATGAAGGCAACATAGTTAGGTCACTAAGTTGCTCAGAGGATGAGCAACAGGTTAAGTAGTGGTGTATGATGGTCCTCAAAATTAGACATAAATTGGCCCATATGACCATCCTTCAACACATTAAATCTCTCTTTTTTCATTAGATTACTTATTTTTAACTTTAATATGTTCATTATGAAGGTTTAAAGATAATTGCATATTTGTACCTAGTATTATTTATTTTTGTAGAATATTGTGAGAATATTGGGAAGATTATGAAGATTTGGAGAAGGATATAATTTAGGGACTTTCTCCCTACTACTGGAAAATCAAGATTGGAAAATAAATGAACAAATATCATGAAATTATTGAGAAATTCTGGAGAGATTTTGGAATTTCGATGGTTGAGAAAATCTAGGAATGTGTTCCTTTTCATTTATTGCAAACTCCTAGTGTTGGGAACCAAATCCACTATTTGAGGGATTTTGGAGGGGAAAGCTTCCTCCTTTCAAGGGGAATGCTTCCTCATCATTTTTAATAAGTACCAATTCGAATTGGCCTCTAGGGTCACGCATTGTTTAGTCTTATTGTGGAGAAAACTTGTTTTCTGGAAGCTCCACTTTCTTTTCTTGCATGGATGTACTTGGACTCATTCAATAATGAAGATTGGTGCCATTTTTAGCTTCTAAGGCTTGGTTTCTTCCATAGGACTCTGATTCCTCCTTGGGATTGGCCACCCCAGGAGCCTTAGAGCCCTCTTGCACAATTTCTTTATGTTATTTTCACTTCGTATTCACATGCATCTCTTATTTATGTTTTGCATATTTCTGTATTTAGTATTGTTTCTTTTCTTGCTGTAGGATTTAGTTAAATGATTGAAGTGAGTTATTTTTCAGGTTTTTTACAGGATGAAAAGAATTATTTATCCTTGGAATAAATTTGGAATTCCATATTAATCATTAAGCTACTTGGATTTCGTTACTAGTTCACGAATATAAGATTTATGGAAATGCCTTGTAGCAAAATAATATTAAATTTATTCCATTTTTAGAATGGGTTAATGAGCTTAATTTGACTTGATTAAAATTTTATTAGGTCATAATAATTTTAAAGTTAATAAATAAATTTACCCCATTTCATTTTCACTTGAATAGGTTAGGAATTTGATAGATTAACTAGCTCACTAGTTCTTGAATTTTCAGATTTAAATTAGTAATTTTCTATTATTTTTTAGCATGTGTGAACAGGGGAATTTTGGAGTGATTAAAATTGGAATGGAGACCTAAGAAATAATAATTAATACAAATATTTGTCCCATCCCATTTGAATTTGATTACTTCTTCATTCGGTGAGTTATTTCCAAAACATAACTTCCCATAGCAAAACTAGAGTTTCCTATAACACTCTCGTAGCACATGTAAACTCAACCAGATTTGCTCCCAAAGCTTGGTTTTTGTCTCTTAGTCTTGAACCATGACCCCTAGGATCTAAATCCATGATTGAGGAAGAATTAAAACCACTTAGGACATGAATTTGTACAAAGTATATTAGTCCTATTTATTTGAATTCATGCTCTTAGGATATCAATTACAAATTGTTGTTCTTGCCTAGGATTAATTTGTTTTCGAAGCAACACTTCCATTTCTGCAATTAGTTTAGGATTTTATTTCATGACATTCACTCCATTACATAATATCAACAAAATAAGGACACATTGTATGCTTCTCATATAGTGTCGATACCTCTTAAGTTTGTACGAACCTCTGGGTGATAATTAAACTTGGTAGCCTTGGTAGTTGTAACATTATTTTTGCAATACTGAGGCTCATAAAAAATTTTGGTCAACCCAAAAAAAAAATGACCTTCCTGGCTTAATAAAACTTTGTCAAAACAATGAAAAAACCTCCTACAATTCTCAGTCAAATTCCATAGTCAAACCTACGGTCAAACCCTAGTCCAACTTACGGTCATCCTTAATCAAAGTGCCTATAAAATTTTGGTCAAATTATCCTTCAATTTGACCTTCCAAGATAGTTAAAAATTTGGTCAAAATAGAATCAAATAGGAAATTCAATGATGGTCAATGAATCCCAAAAAAGTCCAAAACATAAAATTCAACTTCAGTCAAATAGGTCTCTCTCTCCTTTGCATGTGTGGATGCCTCCTACAATTTTAGAGACAATAGAACTTGATGTGACTTGGACTGATTCCAAATGAGAAGTAAACTAAGGTCTCTTTATAGTTGACATAGGAGGGAAAATTTATCCTCAAGGTCAAATTTACTTTCATAGGTCAACTTGGTCAAAGGGTAAAAACTCAAATTTTCTCCATCAATTTTAATGATGAAATTCAGACCATAGCTGCCAATTTTAACATGCCTTACCTTTAAATTGAAATTATCCTATTGTAATATAGGTTGATGGAACTCCTATAATTATCTACACACTCCTTCAATTAGACATGTACACACACATAATTCAACTTCAGTCAAATAGGTCTCTCTCTCCTTTGCATGTGTGGATGCCTCCTACAATTTTAGAGACAATAGAACTTGATGTGACTTGGAATGATTCCAAATGAGAAGTAAACTAAGGTCTCTTTATAGTTGACATAGGAGGGAAAATTTCTCCTCGAGGTCAAATTAAATTTCATAGGTCAACTTGGTCAAAGGGTAAAGACTCAAATTTTCTCCATCAATTTTAATGATGAAATTCAGACCATAGCTGCCAATTTTAACATGCCTTACCTTTAAATTGCAATTATCCTATTGTAATATAGGTTGATGGAACTCTTATAATTATCTACACACTCCTTCAATTAGACATGTACACACACATAACAACATATACCTCTCAAGGCTTGTTTACAAAGTGAATCTAATTATGAGTAGTTCCAATCTAAAAGTAGATATAATCTAATTATTCAAGGAAAATAAGATCTTAAAAATGTTTAACAAAGATTAACCATGAATATTACACATTGGAGGGGAACACATCATAAATATAAAAATAAACAAAATAGAACATGATATTTTACATTGAAACCGTGTAGTACCTTCTGAACTCTAAGTTATTGAGACTCCTCCTTAGCCCTTTCTCACTTAGTGGAAATAGTAGGATTTATATTTGTATCATAATGAGCATAGGATGGTCACCCTCACCTAAGAAGCTAATTTCACACAATATAGAAATAGGACCCTCACTCTATCTCACTGACATGAGGTCTCTTAAACTATAATTCCTTTATCCTTGATTTGGCTTCGTCTTATACGAATTTATAAGAGCTTGGAGGTAAGCTTCATGGTATGTGAATTAAGTTGATGCATGTCATAGATAGGCTTGATGGCATGTGAACTAATCAATTACGAGTCATAATTATGCCTCATAACGTGTGAAATAAGTAATTAAAATTCATGTACAACATACATGCTCAATTATGAGTTATGAGATTTTTCCAATCTATTATGAGATTTTGTTTTCTCTCTATTATGAAATTTTGTATGAAGTTCCATGCTCAATTATTATTTTTTCCCAGCTCACTATGAAATTTATTTTTAATTACAATTTTTTCCCTCAATTATTGAATAATTATTATTTCATAACTATGAAATTATGGGAAAATAATAACTTCCTTGTGAAATAACTATGATATTTTTACTGTCCACAGGGTCTTGGATAGACGATGATCGAGTGCTTTGTTAAGGCACTCCTTGATGTGAATTCACTGGTTCAATTCCCCACCTTGATCGGGGTGATATATTGGACATGATAATGATGCATTCCTACCCAACCTTACAAAAAAATGATATTTTTACTCAATTGTGTAGTTCAACATCATAACATCTAAAAGCATCCTTGGAAGGCCTATGGTGGCCAATGCAAGTGCAACATATGATGTTAGAAAATAAAAAAGGTAGAAATATTTTCTTATGTTGATAATTACTTGTGATATCTTTGTGTTCTTATTAAATTTCTTATAGTCTTATTTTATATTTGTTTCATAAATAAATCATCAAAACAAAACACAAATACCAATGACACTAGATGTAGGCACTCTGCTAGGGATAGAAACCCTCTATAGGGGAAAACCCAATCAAAATCTTCCACTAGAAAAATCAAGTTGAGATAGAGAAAGACCCTAAACCAAAATAAATTCCTCCTCCACCAAGTCAGCCTTCAAATATGATTCAATATACTTTAGTATTTTCTTCTTGTCCAATTGATTCAAACCAAACAACAACCTAGAATTTAGGCCCCAACAAATCCATAATTGTTTCCCAGCTACAATATAAAACTTCGACCCCAACAACTTCAGAATTTCATCCCTTCCAACAACTTAGCAACTTCACGTGTATGTGAGAGAGAGAGAGAGAATTTCTACTTCTTGTGCTTGATAGAGACCTCCTTCTTCTTCACTAGCCCTTTCCACCTTCTTCCTTGAATTTTGCACATTTTACTTCCCCCAACAACTATAGATCAAACTTAATTAGTGAGTGCTCCAAATGAGGTTGAGTTGTTTCCTTTATATAGGATATTATACCCCTAAATTAGGTTGACTTGGTGTAGGAGGCCTAATTGATCTATTTTACATTAAAATAAATTTATTTCTTGAAAAATGAAGTCTAAGAATGGTCTTCTACATTATGACATGGACAAGGAAGTAAACACTAGAAGCCTACAATGGAGGATTTCGACTTAAAAACATTGACCCAAGAATGAAACCTATTCTTTAATAAGTCAATTTATTTTATAACAAAATTTCTTTATCTATATTTTGTCAAATAAATTACATCATGAATCAAATACAATTATGAAGGTTGACACTGGTTACATTCTTCAACACTCCCTCTTAACTAGGGAGGTATTCATAATTACATATATACAGAGGTACATGGAAGATTTCAAAATGATCTGCTCTATGAAGAGTCACTACACATGTAGTGCTACATATTAGATACCTGACCACAGTAATCTAATCAAGTGGGATTAATATGGACTCAAGATTTAGCCACTTTAGGTGCCATTAGGCTTTTAAGCTCTATCACCAACCCAGGGATCTAGGTGTGTATCCAATGTTTGTTATAGTGTTATTTATCACCTTCATGTACTTGATGATTTACACTTTGGCCTTGGGAAGCCCTTCCCCCAGACTTGAATATTTTCTCAAAAAACAATATCTTAAAACCCATACGCGACTCTGCCCAGACTTTTCCACGTATACACGCGAGTCCATTCATAGAGATCTGTGTATACCTTTTTAATTATTAAAAAATATATAAATTCCCTATATTTGAGGTGGGTTTGATGGTTATTCCAGTAATTCAGCCACCCCAGCTCGTGGCCTAACTGCTCCTAATTGCAGAAACTAATTTGAAGGGAGTATAAAATCCCCTCAAAGGTATGGCCTAAGGGAAAGATAAAATATATAGATATTATACTCTGTTGGAGCCCTATTCAAGTCCGATATTCCCGTGCCTCCTGCACTTCCTAGGTATATTAAGGCAACCCTTGTTTCCTTGAGATGTTCATCATCCTATATGACATCTATCGTGCACACATCTTGGAAGAATTCTTGCGAGGCAAGGACTGGACGGATCTAGAGGACGGTATGCTCGAAAGGCCATGGCAGGATTCAGGTGATCTCTCCACATTTTTATTATTGTACGTGTCATTCATAATAAGAAGAGCCATATTTTTCTCGATATTTACGCGTTAATGATGATTTATACATGTGTAATAATCATTAGCTGAACATTTCATATTGTTTTCATGATATTATATATGGTTTTCACTAACATCTAGGAACTATATATGCTGTAAAACTAGGTTTTTGTGTCCATTCTTTGTGGATTTACATGTTTCAGAGCACAAAGTGTTGCAGGGGGTTTGGACCCCGCGGGATCTACATCAATTGAGGGAATTACGGGTAAGTTCTGCAACCAACGACATCTAGTTTTTAGTATAAAATTTGGTTAAAGTGAGTCCTTCTTGAATGACATGCCCCTGATCTGTGAAGGTTGTCAACCCAAGACCTTTAGGGTATTATTTCCTGAAATAGAAATGGTGACTCCACTGGGGATCACATTCTTGTGATTTCCGGTTTGGCTTGTTTCATCTGTCTTGAGGGTTCCCAATAATTTATATCACTTTTTCCAGTCTAGCAAGTCCTTTTTTCAGTCAGACAAAAGACCTGGTCTCCTGATCAGGCTCGATTTTTTGTTTTTTTTCCTTATTTTTGCTTACATACGTAGTTTTTTCTTTACACAATCATGTATACACGCTGTTTTTTGCAAAGGGACCCATGTATACATGAGTTTCCTTTGTTACAGTCACGTATGCACACTTGTTTCCTTCTAAAAAAGCACGTATGCCTGGAAAAATTTGAAAATTTTAGTTTCTAGCCGCTGTGGTTTTGTCTGCCTATGTTGAGCTATTCCTATAGTATCTTGAAGGTCTCTGGACTATGTTTGAAATTAATTTTTATCTATTTCTCTCTTGCTTGAATGAAAACCTTGCCATTTGGTGAAATCCTTGTTTTGTGTGTTTGCAATAGCGGCTTGAGCACCAAGATATTTCTCTGAAGATTTTTGGCTATTATGAACATTCAGAACAATGATCTCTTACTTGTTTTCTCTTTTTGGCCTTATGTGTTGCTTCACATTTGATTTTTTCCTTCTTGGTGTAGTTGGTTTTCTTGATTTCGTAGACTTGTCTTGTTGCGATTTTTGAAAGATCTATTTTTGATTTTTTGGAGTTACTGTTCACTGAAAGATTATGCTATTGTACTGAGTTGATTGATTGAGTTTCTTGCTTCTTTTTTGCTCGAATAAGCCCCGCTATGAAAGTTGCACAGTTTGCTTCAGTGCTTCGAAGCCTTTGATTAGAATTCATGTCTACTTGATTCAGTTTCTGGATAGTTTCATTTATCTTTTTGAAATCTCTTTTATAAGTTGAAAAGCCCAAAAACATTTTGTGTTTTCCATTGCTTTTTACTTTCTACTTTGTTTACGGTTTCTTCTTTCATCTTTTGAAGCTTTTGGTCAAGTTTCTAGTCTTCAGTTCGTGGCTTGATTTGGAAGGAAGTCTTCTCTTGGTTTCCCTCTTATATGTCAAGTGCTTTTTGGCGTTTTTATACATAGGAGTCCTGGTTTGGAACTAGCCTTGTTGACTGTCGGAAAGTGATAGAACTTTTGGATTTCCCTAGAGACTCCCTCTTTGCTTCTTTAGAATTAGCATCTTAGAATTTGCATTTCATTGGTAGTTTGAATTTAAGTGCATTCAAGCATTTTGTTTTAGTCTTTGTCATAAATTTCTGAGTTGTGAGTGCCTAGAAAGGAAAAAAAATTTATGTTTATTAGTTTCGTAGAACCTGTGTAGAAATCACTCTTCATCAAAAGGAAATCATTGCATTTGCATCTATTTTGGTTTTCATTGGTTTCTTCTGTGTCTTAAAAACACCATTAGTTTCACTTCCATGCACCTCTGACTTAAATAACAACCCATTTAAAATAAGCGATATAATTAAAATCAACTAGTAGTCTTTATTTTATTGTCATTAATCATTCTCCAACTAGCTAGGTTGTAAGGCCTTGGATTAGGTGAGTGGAGAGTTAAATCTCTAAGGCTGCTCAAACTGTTAAACATAGAAGTTAATTAATGAGTGAAATCCAACACCGTTAAGTGGACCAGGAAAGCTCTCCTCCAAAGAGTCAAGTGCGAGGGATAATGCAGGAAGAGAAGAGAGATACCCCCTCTCCAATTTTCTGAATCTTGACCTAAGACTGTTCCAGCCGGCTGCCGATATAGATTGGTGCCCATAGTTGCTTATTCTAGGGACCACACAAGTGAATGCACGGGGGGGAATACTAGTGGTACCTGAGGCAAAAGTTGCATCACTTCCATCAAGACTTCTGGAGGGTGCCCTTGCGAAGCTTGGGTACTTGCACTGACAAAGGCTGTTGTTAGGAGGTCAGCGTAACTGTTTCTGTTACCTTCGCTAGTAGAAATGGGTCGTAATTACCCCAGACTACTTTCGAAAGGTCCTATTATTTTGCTTTCTTGTATTTTAGTGTTTGGTCCTCATCACCCGGAGCAGAAATACTTGAGAGTTGCTTGTTTGGATGGATCTTAGGAAATTTTTAGAGAGTGCTCTTTTCTCCTAGATTACTTAGCTTCACATATTTTATGAGTTTAAAATAAATCTCTTAAAGTGGCTGACCAATTTCCTCGTCGATCGAGGAGGCTTCGTGAGTTGTCTCCTGTGAGTGCCGAGCCTTCTTTAAGAAGGCGTGGGAGTAATTTGGAGGGTGATTTTCACCCGGTGGTTTCAGACGCAATTGAGAGAGATCCTTCGTTAGGGCTTTTTTTTTTTGTGGGTGGTTCTGGTGTTGGTGTCAGTTCAAAGAGGAGTGCATCACTCATCTTGAGAGTCTTATTTCCAGCAGAAAAGGTAGAGGTAGAAGAATTTCCTCAGCTTGCTAAGTCTCTTCCATCTCCTCTTCCTGCTGATCATCCTTTCATCATTCAATACATCGGACCCGAGTCTCAGAGACTTGCAAGTCCTTATCCTTCATATTCACACCTTTCAATGGCCACGACTGGGAACACAACTTCGGCTGTGAGTGTTGCAAGTGTTCAAACCGCTTTTTTGGCAGAAGGAGAGGGCACTATTGTTGTATCTTCGATCACTTCTAGTACTGTTGTATTTGACTCTGGTCACGCCCAAGCACATGCTTCACAATCTGGTCCCTTTTCTTTTGGAATTCCCACTAGTGGGTTTCCTTCTTTCTCCTTTTCTTTTGCTTCAGCTGCATCTACACCCATATCCTTTATGGTTAGTGGATCAACTTATTTTCAAGGGTTCCCCTTTGAGAGTGGGCATATACCTCATTCGACCCCTTCCTTAGGATATTTACCTTTCTCTTCTCAAACCTAGGGTTTCAATCCATGGTCTAGAGGCCAAAGTTCTAACACCTTTACAGGTTGGAACCCTGTTTTTACAACAATGGGCATGAGGAATCAGTTTCTCACTGGTCAGCAAGGGAATGCTCCTTTCCCTTCATCAAGTACTTCACAAGCCTTTTCCCTATTTGAAAATGCTTGGAACCCTTATCAAGGGGTTTCCTCTCCATTCACTACCTTAGTGGGGGGAAATGGTCCTGCCTATAGTAAATCCATGTTTAGGGGGGGTCCTTCTCCAAATGTTGGATCACAAGGATTTTCCTATGGCCCATCATTCTCTACGAACAACTTTTAGCAACCTGGTGCCTAAACAAATCTAGGGAATTATTTTCAGAACGTTGGGAATCCTTCCTTTGGAGGATGGAATTCCCAGGCTCCTCCTCGTTTACCATTTATGGCAACGTTAAACTTGCCAGATTTGTCGAAATTGACTAAAAATCCAATTTTATATAGTCTGGGATGGCCTCTGATCCCCACAAAAATCCCTTCATACTTTTCAAAGTTTGAAGGGAATAATGGAGAGGATCCGACAGATCACATCACCACTTTCCATTTATGGTGTTCATCCAACTCCCTGATTGATGATTCGATTAGGTTGAGGTTATTTCAACGCACCTTAACTGGAAATGTAGCCAAGTGGTATATTGAGTTAATTGGGGGAATTTTTTCCACTTTTGGAGATTTGGCTACCATTTCCCTAAACCACTTTCAGTTACCTATCCGTTATGACACCGAAACTGACCTCCTCGCTAATTTTTAGCAGGATAAGGAAACTCACATTTCTGAACATATTCAGGAATGGCGCAGAAGGAAGAGGCTCATTAAAGCCCTATTATGAATGAATTTCTTTTGGAATGGTTTTTGAAGTCTTTGCAGCCAGATATTTCTAAATATGTATGCTTGTCAGGGGTATTTTCTGAAGAGCAGGACATTTTCAGGGCTCAACAATTAGAACTGATTTATTCTCAGTCTGGAGTCCTCAATAAAAAATTTCCAGATGCTCCTCACTCCAAATTAGACTTGTCCAAAACTAAACTTAGTCCTCATGGTGATGGGCTTATTGGGTCGATCAATAGCGGTGCAACTAACCTGCTTAGTCAATTGCAGCAGTTTTCTATACAATATGCTTCTTATGGTCAGGATGTGCCTTCAGTACCTACCCCTTCTCAGTCCTTAGAAATAAATGTCGTATAGAATTCCAACCCCAAAGGAAATCAACAATCCGATGGCAAGAAGAAAGGAAGGAATAAAAAAATGAAAGACAAGGATAGAAAGGTGAATGCAAACAAAACCAACGATAATGTTGGAGAGGGTCAAAAGGACAATAAGAGGAAAGTAAAGTTTCCATTCAAATTGTGCACTGGAGACCATATTACTTACCTTTTCACCAAAATTCAGGATGCATAGCGCTTGTTAGGTCAACAGGGTTCTTCCAGTTCCCAGGCTATGTTAACAAACCCTTTTCCCCAAGGGCAGCAATTAATTGCCGGCGCAAATCAAAATACTGGGGCTCCCTCCGAGGGTAGCCAGGAAGGGGAAATTTCGTCAAACATATATATGATGAGTGCTCACGCAGATATCACTACGAGATCTCGTGATTACGGTGAAGCTGAGTCTTTGAAAGCTAAGGGTACTCCTAATAGTACTGAACCACTTCATATTACGAAGCCTACTGTTAAGCCTATACCTCGGATGCCGAAGGCATCTTCAAAATTCACGACAATTAATCCAAATGCCAAGGCTGCTTAGAACTACTCGATTGTAGAAGGTCTGGCCCAGAGTCCTTGTGCTATGTCTGCATTAGAGGTGCTCCAGTCTTGTCCTGCTCAGTGACGTGCTTTTCTCACTACTATTAGGGTTGTAGATCCAAAAAACTCTGTTATGATTACATTTGATATGTCTAATTTGAAAAAGAGACTCCCTCATCATATGGATTTCCATATTATATCAAGTTATTGAAAATGAAATATTTTTCAAAGAGTCATTGATGCAGGTGCTTCCATGTGTGTAATTTCTCTTGCATGCTGGAAGGCTATTGGATCTCCCGCAGATGTTCCTTCAACCACTCTTCTGACTGCGTTTGATGGTCATTCTCACAGGCCATACAATATTGTTCTGACTTTTCCCATCTATGTTGGGGGTAAAACTGTTGATATTGAAGTTGAGATAGTTGATGCAAGCTTAGACTATAAACTTCTATTGGGGAGAAACTTGATCTATGACATGGATGTAATCACATCCTCTTTATTTCATACTGTTTGTTTCCCTCACGAAGGGAGAATCATCACATTTGACCAACTGGATTGTTCTCTTATAGATCTAAATGCATCTTCTGACTCAACCGTTCCTTCGGCGAATGATACCAAGGCACCTGTCGAGAATTTGGGAGTTGGAATGTATTCTTCTTTGATGGTTACTTTTGATCTTCTGCCTCCCTCGGTTCACATTAATGCAATTTCATCCTCCAAGGCTCCCATTCGAAGAGAGTTCTTCAGAACCCATTATTTTTCAGACCCTTGGACCTTACCTTCTCCTACCTCCACATTAGCAGAAGGTCAAGTGGGTGGAATGGAATTTCCAATGTCTGCAGCTGAGATTGATATAGATCTATTGTTGACTCTCTAGAGTCCATTCTAGTTTCTCTTTCACCAGAGGAATTGGATGGAGATGTGGCTCCGACTTGGACTCTTAGTTCATCTTCAGTCCAGGATTGTCTTGATACCACTCTTCCATCTGAAGAGGCCATCCTGGAAGCAATGATTGGTGTAGAGAGATCGTGGGATGACTTGCATCATCGGTTTTAGTTTCTACAAAATTTGAGCAAAGTTGAATCAAGTTTTCCTAGCCCTCAGTCTTCTGGTCCTGTTCACCCAGTCCTGAACCCTTTAGCACCAAAACAGGTGTTTGCTGAAGGGAACATGGCTATGATTTCTCCTACTATCCCGACGAACATTTTCAGAAATCCCAACGTTATAGAGAATATTTTCATCAGAGTTGAATGATCCCCTGAAGAGGTTCAAATTTATACTGATCTCTTTCGAGAGTTTAGGGATGTGTTCGCTTGGTGTTATGAGGAAATTCCAGGTATAGATCCATCTATTGTCCAACATGAGACCAAGATGTACGAAAATGCTAAGCCGGTTAGGCAAAAGCTTCATCCGGTCAATGCTAGGAAGGTAGCAACGTGGAGAAGCTGCTTAAGGCAGGGTTCATTTTTCCTGTTCCTTTGACAGAATGGGTTTCGAATCTAGTTCATGTGTACAAGAAGCAAGGAACAATTTGAGTTTGCATTGATTTTAGGGACCTAAATAAAGCATGTCCTAAAGATAACTACCCCACACTGTTTATAGATTAGATTATCGATGAGTGTGCGGGAAATCAGATTTTCTCCTTCATGGATGGCTTCTCTGGATATAATCAAATTACTATCTATCCTGAAGATCAGCATAAGATTGCATTTATTTTTCCCTGGGGTACCTTTGCTTACAAGAAGATGCCTTTTGGCCTTAAAAATGCTGGAGCTACTTTTCAGCGGGCTATGTCCTATGCCTTCCATGAAATCAAGCATATTATCGAGGCATACTTGGATGATTTAGTTGCTCGTTCTCATAAGAGAATTGATCATCCTTATCACCCCCATCAAGATTTGAATGGTGTTGATATTGAAAAATCTGGTTGAATCCGAAAAAGTGTGTTTTCGTGGTCACATCCGGTCAGTTGTTTGGATTTATTGTGTCTACAGAAGGTATTCGGGTAGATCCCTTCAAGGTGGAGGCAATAATTCAGTTGCCTCCCCCGTCTTCAATTCGTCAACTTCAAAGTCTGCAAGGAAAAGTAAATTTTCTGCCGAGATTTATCATAAATTATGCCGAGATTACGAAAGGGTTTATGAGCTTATTAAAGAAAGGAGTTCCATTCTTTTGGGATGACTTTGCTCAACGCTCATTCGATGCTTTGAAAAAAGCATTAACCTCTACTCCTCTATTGAGTCCACCTCATTACAACAGGGATTTCCTTTCATATCTCACAGCATCAGAATCTACCATTGGTATGGTTCTAGTTCAGGAAGACGATGCTCTTTCAGAGCATTTTATATACTACCTTAGTCGAGGTCTGGTAGGACCTAAACTTTGGTACTCTCTGATAGAAAAGCTTGCTTTGGCATCTGTCCATGCTGTACAGCAACTTAGACATTACATTCTTCTTCGAAAAACCTATTTTTTGGTAGTAGTCAATCCATTTCAGTTTGTTCTCAACAGGCAAGTGGTTGGGGGAAAATATAATCGATGGATTGTGATTTTGTAGGAATTTGATCTTGAGTTTATGTCTGCCAGGTCTAAGAAATCATTGGTTCTTGCGGAATTGATCTCTGAGTTGCTCTGTGGAGAGGAGATGTTTTATGATGAATCCTTTCTGGATGAGAATCTTTTTCTCATTTCTTCACAGGATCCTTGGTATGGGAACCTCATAGTATATCTCCAGACTGCGAAGTTTCCCTCGACTTTTTCAAAAGATGAGCGCCGTAAGTTATGTCACCTAGATAAAAGTTACTTGATCATTGGTGACACTTTATATCGTTGCGGGGTTGATTCAATCCTTAGGTAGTGCTTAAGTCTCGAAGAATCTGAGGTTGTGCTGAATGATTTCCACAGTGGAGCTTGTGGTGGCCATTTATCTGGGCTTGCTACAGCCCAAAAAAACTTGCGTGCAGGATACTTTTGGCCTTCAATTTTCAAATATTATATGGAAGCGGTCAAAAGGTGTCATTCGTGTTAGGTCTATACTCGAAAGATGCATGCTCAACCAGCTCCACTCTTTCCTATCATCACTGTCGGCCCCTTTACAAAGTGGGGTATTCATTATACTACTTGCAACCCACCTTCGGCTAAAGGTCACAAGTACATTATTGTAGCCGTAGACTACCTTACCAAGTGGGTCGAGGCTATGCCTAATTTTGGGAATGATGGTGAGGCAACAACTTTTTTCCTCTTCAATCAAGTCATTTATCACTTTGGTATTCCCAAAGAGATTGTCACTGATCATGGTAGTCATTTTCAGAACAGCATGATGGCTGAATTGGCTCTAAAATTAGGTTTCCGGTAGGAGCACTCATCTCCGTATTATCCTCAAGCCAATGGGAAAGTGGAGGCCATAAACAAAAGCTTGAAGGCCATTTTTCAACAGACAATTGATAAATCCCGATCCAATTGGCACATTATGTTGTATTTTGCGCTTTGGGCATACCATATTTCAGTCAAAATTGCAACTGGTTTTACTCCGTTTGAACTAGCTTATGGGTTGGAGTCTATTTTTCCTATTGAATGTGAAATTCCTTCTCTTATGTTAGTTGTAGAGCTTCTTCCTGACACCTCCAGTCTTGAAGAATGTCTCCTTCATCTAGAACATCTCGATTAGTAGCGTCGGGATGCCACCACGATGAATGAGGCACATACGAAACAGATAAAGGATTCAGTATGATAAAGCGGTCAAACCTAGGGTTTTTTCCGAAGGAGACCTTGTCTTGGTTTATGCCCAAGAGAAGGATGCCCTAGGAGCAGGTAAGTTTAAATCTATGTGGTATGGCCCCTTTATCATTAAAAAGGTCCTAAAAAAAGGAGCTTATGCCTTGGTTGATTTTGAGGGAAATGAGTTGGCGGAGCCCAGAAATGGGCTCTATTTGAAAAAGTACTATGCCTAGGCTTTGGCCTAGCATCTTGATTATATATATATATATACACACACACACACACACACACATATATTTGTACATATTTATGTTTTTTCAGTTTTTTGTGTGATTATGATGCATTTGATCTACTTTGGCAGGTTGTGTTGGATGTCATGAGTCATTTTGGTTTCGTTGATGGTGCTAGTAGACATATTCGGAACTTGTCTCCCACGGCTTGGGTACTTTGTTATCCATCCGGTCAATTGTTGGTTTCAAGAGGTGTCTGCATTGGTCCTGCTTCAAAAAACGTAGCAGAATACACTGCAGTGGTTTATCTACTATCGGAAGCAATATCTTCAGGTGTTGATTCGTTAATAGTGTTCTTGGACTCCCAGTTGGTGGTTTCGCATTTGAACAACACATATCGAGTTCAAGACCCATTTTTTCACTAATTGTTTTTGAGGGTTCATTTGTTACAGAGATGATTTCAATTTATAACATTCATTCACATTCCTCGAGCTAATAACTGGATGGCAGACTTATTAGCTAATCAAGCAATTGATTGGCATATTCATCATTCAACATTTTAATCAATATATCAAATACATCATTCATTTTTCATACATTTGAGTCATCACATCATATAAATCGTTGTATCTATATATATATCGTCAGAGTGTTCAAAAATATACAAAATCTGGACCCATCTATCCTACAAAATTAGGGCTTATGCCCGATCATGTTCAATATCAAAAATATATTACAGTCATCCGGTAAAATCTATATATCTAATCTTGCGGTTCCTGCCCAACATTCGTGTTCCAATAGAACACGATAGCAGTCGCTACACAGAAGAATAATCGTACCGAGTCTTGTGCTACTCCAACTACCCGTCTCTGGATAGCCTCTAGTAAGTCCTATATTGCAGACATAGGCACTTGGCGATTAAAACTCTCCAAGTTTCTCTGGACCGCATGGAGGGTCCTACCTCGGTCTTCAGCATCTGCCTCACCTCTGCGACGCTTATGCCTTGGGTATCCCTCAGGTTTGACTGGTCCCATATCTGTATCATGATCATCAATAATCTTGTAAGTAATTTGAGTTCAATAAAAAAATATTTCATTATCATATTTTGAATAAATCCAAAAAATCATATAATCAAAAAATAAAAAATTGCAATCTCACCAATTGCACCCCATGTTGCACCAGGTGGAAGGACTAGATCTGGATCATCGTGAAAATCCATCCCAGCATAGGGATAATCTTCCACAGCGATAACTTGTTCCTCCCACCATTGGAAGAACTCGTCATCCCATGTGGTTCGGGGAACTTCACTTCCCCCTAATCTCTTCATCAAGTCAGCCCACCGGACTATTCTTGGATCTCTCGGGTTGCTGATGGTAGAGGTCACTTTGGGTCAAAGCCCTGGAATCCTCTCAAAGAATAATGTCAGTAAAATGGTTCCATACCCAAAATGTTTAGTTTTACCCTTTCGTATCGAAGTCAAATTTATTTTCATATTGCTCAGTAATGCTAGGCACCAATCAAAGAGGTGAATCAAGCATTCTACCACAATGCTCATCTAAGTCCTGGATGCCTGATGCAGGGAAGTAGATCCTGCTACCCTACCAATGGTAAAAAGGAGAATCTTCATGTATAATTATTTCAAATCTTTGATTGCAATCTAAGTCCCTACTTTTTGAGACCCCTCTACGCAGTAGACTTGGATGTAGTCTTCCACAGTAAGCCCTTCCAAAGGCTTTCCGTGAAAATCTACTAGATCTCCTCTCCGAGAGAGTCCAGTAATAAAATATATGTCTTCCACCTCTATGCTTATAGACATTTGAACTATCATGAAGCAGTCTTCCTCTGGCTCCCATTGATCTACCAACATTTGGAGCAACCAGACATTACTTTTCATATTTGGAATTTTGAAAAATTTGAGAAATCCACAATTTCGAAGGATATCGAGTGAATTTTGTTCCTCCATCACTTCATTATCGATGACACTATTTTCACGCTCCCTCTAGCTAATAGACATCCTGCAAAAATTCATCAAATCATTCATTAGGTTCATTTTTTAAATTCTCGGTCTGCGCATACGCGACTTTCTTTACACACAATCGTGTATCATACTTAGGTTCGTCCACACGAACCCACATATGCGTAGAGGGTTTCATCAAAACAAAGATTTCCTACGGTCAAATTTCTAAATTTTTCTCTTAAAATGAAACGAAATTGATGGCAAAGATGAAGTAAGAGCATACCTGACTGATTCGGCGCAATTTGATGGTTGATTGCTTCTGTTCTGAGAAGGGGAATTTTTTTCTCCAAAAGTTCCTCCTCCACTTTTGCAATGTGAAAATGATTCAAATATGTGGTAAATGGTCTATTTATACCCATAATTTGAAATTTTTTTTCCAAATTTCTTCGTGCTTATTTTTCAAATCTATCTAAGGTTGTATAACCATGTTGCTTGTATGTGTTGGGAAAGGTATTTTTTCAGGGACATTTTGCTGAAGTTGAGATTTTTCTAGTTTCTTTGGATCCATGACCATTGACCTGTCATGGCAGGTATATGATTCTAAACTGGCATATAGGTTAGGGAATCCACTTTTCGTTGCATTTTGCATACTAGCCTCCATTTTGATCACTTTCCATAGGGTCGATCCCGTCTTGTCAGGAGCACTTAACCCTTTTCACTTGCTAATTTTTTAACCATGACTTGGTGGTAGAGCCTTCCTTTACATGGGCTTCCTAGTTTGTTCCTCGCTAGCATTTTTCACCCATGCTGCAATTGATGTAGGCTCGGGAGTCCTCTTTAGTTCCGCCATGACATATATGTTGAAGCTTCATTCTTCTTCTTCTTCGCTATCATTTTTCTGGCCATTACCCTAGAGGCTCCCTTTTGGTTGTCAAGTTGTATTTCTACATTGCATATTGACTACTTGTTTATCTTGGCCTTTAGCCGGCTTCATTTGGACTCAATGTTTAAGCCATATTTTGACCTTGACTCTCTGTACAAGTTAACCATGAAATCACTTAGCTACCACGACTTGACACCTTGCTACCCATGGATGGAACACTCCTATAAGTATCACTTACCAAATTCTGCCACCTTGCATTGAGCATAGGATTGTTCCTATCCCCGGAACTAGTGCATCTGTTTTAAGATACTTGTTCTGTCCATTGTACTATAGGATTATTTTGTTCTTTTTCAGGCTTTGAATATGAAAAAGACAAAAAAAATTAAATATATGAAAAAGAGTGGGAACGAGATATTACTTCATATTTTGATGGTAGCTACAATGTCAATTTTGTCGCCCTTGAACAAAGCACAAAAAACTATGTATTTCCTTCATTTTGGATGGTTTTAGTTTTGACTTAGGAAAAGCCATAATCTTGTCACATGCGTCGGTTCTCCCCCGGTTGGTTATCTCTTCCAATCACATGCAGGGTTTTTTCATGCCTCCTGCATGAAAAACTTACACAAAGTTATCATTTACTACCATAGTCAACATGAGTCGTGCTTTTGTTCAAGGGAAGTTAACCTGAGTTGACCTATCTGCGGTGTCTCTTGACTCATTTTTCAGTTGGCCTTCCCAGTCTTGTCAGTGTCTTGTTCTATCACATCAGATGTTTGGTCCTATGCTCGTGCTGGTTTGAGAAGGTCTCCATTTACTTCTTGTGGGAAGGTTTGTCTCTTATCTACTACGACATATTTCTTTGAGAGAAAACCTAGAGTTCCACCCTGGCCCTATTTACATTATTGATAGGTGACCTTGTGCTCAGCATTTGATCATCATCATGGGTCTTTGACTGAGTGGTTTCCCTTGTGTTCGACATCAGCTTAAATTATCACACCTAGGATTCATGAAGTACCTAGATTTCCATTTGACCCTATCGGTGGATATCTCTCCTCTTTGTCAGATTTCATTATTGGTTGGTTCAGAGGGTTTCTGCCGTGCGCTAGCTTCATCTTGTGCATGCCGGAAATGTACTTCGGGTTGGTTACTTCACTCTAATTCATCTGGTTCCTTCCAAATCTTGGCCGGCAGGTTACACTCGCGTTGGAATGATGTGCGATGCCTTAATGCTTCCCTTCCAGTAGATATTTTAACATCAACTCCGACTCATTGCTCTGGGAATAAGGTCTAGAGTCATTTTGTCAGTACCTTAGGGTTTGCAGTCATCAGTGGTAGATTCTTCGCCATCGATAGTGAGGATACATCATTACCTCCTAATTGGTGGATTCTTTCAAGTTTTCGACTTCAACTCATTTATTTGCACTTGTTAGATTGTACTGGGGCACCTTGACACTCATTATCATTATCAGTGGGTTGTCTCGCGTTTGTTAACAATATACATCAATGACCGATAATCAAATGATTTCTCACATGGTCGACTTCAGCTCATTTATTCCCATTGTGTAGAATTGTGCCATAGTGATCAGTGAAGACCTTGGGTTTGCATCAGCATGATGTGGTTCACTTAGATAGTTTCTTCAGTTTTTTGCCAGTGACACTATATACCCTTATATGTTACAGTTTCACCACAACAACATCTTATATGTTGGTTCCCGAGTTGTGTGTTGTACCATTTGTTCCACCACTTATGATTTGGTAATCGGAGATTCAGTTGTGACTTTTGTGATTAGATATATATTGCAACATCATTGATCTGTCTTTTATATGTGATACCTGGACTTGATTTTGACTTGTACTTCCAGGCAGTGATCAATGATTAGATGATTCATTATGTAATTTAAATTTTGTCAGCTATACTTGTATACATTTTGGATCTGCTCTATATTTCATATGCGGACATGCTAAGCATGGGTATGCCCACCTCAGACATGAGCTATCTCTTTGATTTCTCTCACTGGTTTTTTTTGGCAGGCTGAAAACTGGTGAAGTCCTCTCTAGTCCTTGCAAGGTTCTTTCTATGCACATAATACATTTTGGCCATCATGTACCCCTTCTGACCTAATATATTAGGGGGCATCTGTTATAGTGTTATTTATCACCTTCATGTACTTGATGATTTACACTTTGGCCTTGGGCACCCTTTCCCCCAGACTTGAATATTTTCTCAAAAAATAGTATCTTAAAACCCATACGCGACTCTGCCTAGAATTTTCTACATATACATGCGAGTCCATTCATAGAGATCCACGTATACCTTTTTAATTATTAAAAAATATATAAATTCCCTATATTTGAGGCGGGTTTGATGGTTATTCCAGTAATTCAACCACCCCAGCTTGTGGCCTAACTGCTCCTAACTGCAGAAACTAATTTTAAGGGATTATAAAAGCCCCTCAAAGGTATGGCCTAAGGGAGAGAGAAAATATATAGATATTATACTTTGTTGGAGTCCTATTCAAGTCTGATATTCCCGTGCCTCATGCACTTCCCAGGGATTTTAAGGAAACCCTTGTTTCCTTGAGATGTTCATCATCCTATATGACATCTATCGTGCACACATTTTGCAAGAATTATTACGAGGCTAGGGCTAGAAGGATCCAAAGGAAGGTATGCTCGAAAGGCCGTGGTAGGATTCAGGTGATCTCTCCATGTTTTGATTACTGTACGTGTCATTCATAATAAGAAGATCCATCTTGTTCCCGATATTTACGCATTAATGATGCTTTATACATGTGTAATAATCATTAATTGAACATTTCATATTGTTTTCATGATATTATATATGGTTTTCACTAACATCTAGTAAATATATATGTTGTACAACTAGGTTTTTGTGTCCATTATTTGTGGATTTACAGGTTTCAGAGCACAAATTTTTGCAGGGGTTTGCACCCCGCGAGATCTACATCAACCGAGGGACTTATGAGTAAGTTCTACAACTAGTAGCATCTATTTTTCCGTATAAAATTTGGTTAAAGTGAGTCCTTCTTGAAAGGCATGCCCCTGATCTGTGAAGGTTGTCAACCCAAGACCTTTAGGGTATAATTTCCCGGAAAGTGTGAGATCTCCATGAACAACACCACCCTCCCTACTTTAGGATCTATACATCTATACATAAGCCAAACAAATTTCCTCTCAAGCATCTTTCCATAAGATGCTTCATCTCTCCTAATTAACTAAATCAAATATATTCACCAATATAAGAATGCTTCAAACGTTCAACCTTTTATGGAGAGATATTTCCCAATCACAACCCCAATCATTAATAAACTTTTAAATGTATATATACAAGTAAAAAAAAACCTTTGGGGTTCTTAATCATTCTGATGTTTATTATACCATCTTCAATCTTATCAGAAATTTTCCTTTTCCATTTCTTCAACAACACCAAATATAGTCTCATAAATTCATGAATAATGAACATTCATATGTATTACTTTCATTCATTTAGTTTCATTCTTACTTCAAGGTATTCATTATGATTTTCATAACGTGCCCTCCCTCTCAACTGGAGAGATATACCCTTTCTTCTATCCAGGTTCCCTCTAAACTTGGGGAGATCAAAAACTTCATAACTTTGGAGAAAATTCATTCTTTCAAGCTTCATTTATTTCTTACAACATCAAGGTCATATTGATCATCATCATTATTATATATTCCTTCATCATTCTCATCATTATCATATTCAACTTATGAATACCTTGAATATTATGTACATGTAAATATTCAATAACAACTACAACCAAATACAAATATACATAAGCATGAATACAACTATAATATGTTTATAATGTCATTACAATGGAAGTATCAAAACATTCAAAATTTATACATCAAATACCTAAACCTAGTTAGGTTCATAATCAACAAGAGACACATCTTTTACATACTAAATTTCAACTTCTTGCTAGGGTTTTGTCATAAACCCTAGAATTCATCTTCGAGACACAAAGCCTTAGATATGAACAATTCAATCAAATAAAAATCCAATAATAGTACTATACATCTAAGGTTTCAACAATATTCCTTTTAGAATTATATGTTAGACTCTACTAGGTTTTGTTGCAAACCCTAGATTTTATCATAAAAAATAAATCATATCGAAAATAATATCATGTCCTATAATATCAATTTCTACTAGGGTTTTGTTACAAACCCTATATTTCACAAATCAAAACATGAGCATAAAAAATTAAGTTAACATAATCGCTTATACATATCTAGGATTCATTTCACATCAATATCTATTAGGTAAACCCAAGACACAAACATTAATACTCAAAGTTAGATATACAAAATTTTTATTTATACTAGGGTTTCGATCATACAGACAAAAATAAACCTAAGGTTTCATTCCTAAGATCTTACTATAAAGGTTTTTCTCCCAAAACCTTAATCACCAATCCCTAAAAATCTAGGGTTTCTTTATATAACCTAGACATTAACAGCAAACCTTAGAGGTCTAGGGTTTTTACGATAATATTATCAAAATCCTAAAAATAAAAATATTAGAATTTTTATCATAGGTTCTAGACTTTATCAACAAACCCTAAGTAGATTAGGGTTTCATTATTTAACAACGACATACCCTTAGAAACAAGAGGTTAGGGTTTTATATTGAACCCTAAAGGTTATGGTTTCACAAGAATGATCGAAATGATAATGTAATGAGGGTATATTCAATCCAATGATTAATCACCCTAATAATTTAATACATACATTGAGTTGTGCTTTAACAAATCTTGTAGGACATCAATTCTTGAATGGGTACCTTTGTAACATAACTTCTTCCATGCTTCAAGTTTGTCCTTTGAGGTTTCTATCATAACCTTTGTGTATTCTACAATATTTCCTACCAAGGAAAAAAAACAAAAAACATTATTTGTATATAATAAAAGAAAATCTTGATATGAGAGGGAAACCAAACATAAAAAAGGAAACAAAGATTAAGATACTTATATTTTGGTAAAATGGTGAAGGCTCCCTATTAATCCAATCCTTTTGGGGGATACCTATAACCTAGAAAAATAATTCTAAAATTTTATAACAAGATATGTTACACCTACAAACTTTAGAAATCAAAACATAAAGGAAAATAATGCAAAACGTAAGATGGATATGTGAGGGATAGTATTCCCTAGGATTCTTTGGAAAATAGATCTTGGATTTTGGATTCTTCAGTCATGTTTCTCTTTGGTGTAGCTTCATCAACAAAATTCACACGTTCTTTTTCTCTCTTCTTATTCCTTGGATCTTCAGGACAATGACATGTGTAGCGACCCATCTTCTGATAGTTGTAGATTTCAACCTTTGATAGGTCAACTTTCTTCTTTGGTCCTCTGAACTTCTTGAAGGTTCCCTTCTTCTTGTGATGATAAGAATAGGATTTAGAGGTGTTTTCTTCTTCATCCTCCTTATTTTTGTTTACTAATGATATTTGGGATTCTTCTTTACTGCATGCATTGCACATTTGTTTGAATTTTGGATTATCATTCCAACTTCTAATTCTTGATGCAAAAGAAATCCAAGATTTTGGTAGTCCTAGAAGAGAAACAATTAGGAGCTCCTTTTCTGGTAAAACTACATATATTTATTGGAGTTCATCTCTTTTTCTAGATATCCTCACAAAGTGTGATGATACAATATCATCTATTTTCATCCTTATTGTCCTTAGCTCATTCTTGAGGCATGTTATTTGATCAATGTTCTTGATGGTGAATAATTTGCAGAGAGCCTCATACATTTCTTTAGTATATTCTATATTAGATATGTAAGTGATGAGATTGTCCTTCACTCCATCTAAAATTAAGTTCATGGCCAAGATATCAGTTTCCTTGTATTTTTATTTTCCTTCTTCATATGCTCATTCCTTGACTTTTCCTTGAAAAAAATCCAACACTTTATGTCTTGCAAGAATAAGACACATTCTCTTCTTCCATGACTTGTAGTTGGAGGCTCCTTCTAGCTTGTTTTCTCATTTCATTGAGTTTGTCATATTGTTATGTTCTACTCCTTCTTACCTTTCTTGAAACCTGTTTATTATATATCTCCCTTTAATATATCTTCAGTCTTCCTTTTTCTTCTTCTTCACCTTAACTCTGATATCATGTTATAAAATAAAAAAGGCAAAAATATTTTCTTATGTTGATAATTAATTGTGATATAATTTTGTTATTATTAAATTTCTTATGTTATTATTTTATCTTTGTTTCATCAATAAATTATCAAAACAGAACATGAAGATCAATGACACAAAATGTAGGAACTCTTCCATGGCTAAAACCCCTTTATAGGGGAAAACCCACTCAAACTCTTCCACTAGAAAAATCAAGTTGAGATATAGAAATTCCATAGACCAAAATAAATTCCTCCTCACCAGGTCATCCTTCCAATATGATTCGACAAGCTTCAATATTTTCTTCTTTTCCAACAGCTTCAACCCAACCTAGAATTTTGGCCCCAACAAATCCAAAATTTCATCCTAGTTAAAATCCATATCTTTGACCCCAGAAACTTTAGAATTTTGTCCCTTGCAGCAACTTAGCAACTTTACACATGTGTGAGAGAGAGATACAAAGATAATTTCGAATTCTTTTGCTTGATAGATACCTCATCCTTCTTTTCTATCCCTTTCCACCTTCTTCCCTGAATTTCAAACTTTTGTCTGCCCCCAAAAAATATATATCAAACTTGATGAGTGAGTGCTCCAAAGGAGGTTGAGTTTATGCCTTTCTATAGGATACTCTACCCCTCAATTAGGCCATCTTTTCTAGTTTGAGGCCGACTTGGTGGAGGAGGACTAATTGACCTATTTTACATTAAAATAAAATAATTTCTTGTCAAATAAAGCCCAAGCAGGGTCTTCTACATTATGACATGGACAAGGATACTTGACATAAACCCTAGAAGCCTCATAATGGAGGATGTTTACCTAAAATCATTAACCCAAACATGAAACCCATGCTTTAATAATTTAGTTTCTTTTATAATAAATTTTTCTTTCGTTCTTTTGAAAAATAAATTATGTCATGACTCAAATATAATTATGATGACCGACACTAGTTACATTCTTCAACACATATGCCCCCTAATGTATGTTGTTAAAAGACAAACTAATGGTTGAAGTACATTCCAAAAATTCACGGTGATCAGTGGCCTATTGTTTTCAATGTGGTCTTTAGAATACTCATTTAGTAGTGATATAATCCATTGTAGCATGGGAACAATACCATAAAAGGATTATTTCCCCTAATACAAAAGTTTTTGACCTAACCCTTTTGATGGTATGATTCTACATCATGTAAATATATGAGCCAATTTCAAGCATGGTAGAATCCATGAGGTTACCAACAAATTATGGATATTATTTATAGATGTGAGGGGACACATTAATAATGAAAATATACCCTAATATACCTAATGCAATATAGTGAGTGTGAATAGAGTATTTGAATTCAAACACTAATAGAATTAGTTAATTAGGAGTCAGTGAGGTATACCACTATCATAATTGAGTAAATCTACCACTAATGCCTATAATTATAAGGTAATAGTTAAGTTTCTAGATCCCTTTACCAGATAATGTGCTAGTGCTGGTAGGAAGAGATACACTAAAGGAGGCCCTTAATATATCCTCCATCAATTTACACAAAACAAAAATTTATAGATGTTTATGAAGGTATAGAATCACCAAGTACATCTAACATATGAATGTTTTACATGAAAGGTCAATAGGACTAAAAAATGGTTGACTCAGACATCACTTCCCTTGAATATATAATATGACATGCTAGTGAATTAGTATCAGAGATTGACTCAGGCACAATGATATAGTGCAACAACATATGAGGAATTTAACCACCATTCGTATTGGCTATTTTATCACTCATACTTTTGTGAAACATTACTTGAGATGGTCATAGTATTCATTCCTCAAAAGGATAAGGTCTTATTAAGCCTTTTCAAGCTAGTATAGGAAAATTTAATTTTTTTTACATGTTTAACCTATCTAAGGTTCAAGGCCACCTCCATTTAGGTCATGTCATGTCCCATCAGTTATCATTAGGTGTCATATTTCATTTCCCAAGAGTTTAAATTTGAAAAGGAAACTTAAGACGCTTTTACATCTTTTCATAAAATTTTACACTGTGAAATAACAGTTTTCTCTACGAAACTGCCTAATAGTTTCGTAGCGAAAATGTTACACAATGAACTTGCTATGTTATGAAAAATTGTTTTCTTTTCTGTCTTGTCAAACCTGAGGGGAAGTGTCAGTTCATGATCAAAGGAGTGAGGGTGGATGTCATTCAAATCTGTTAGGGTTAATTCAAAAGTACAAGGTCATGTCTGAGGTCATCATTACCATTTTTAACATGCATGTGTCATGATTGAGGCATGCGTTGTCATTAAAACCACAAAAACTTACCCAATTAGTATTTTTTTCATACTCCACTTTATCTTTGCATGTAATTGGAATTTTGGAGAGCTGCTTCATAGAGCCAAGCAGGTTGCTGGTAGTTTCAAAGGTTGCAAGTGTCATCTACCAAGCGAGGCTGAGAAGATATAAAGTCACCATGGATGCAAGGAAGAAAACAAAAAAAGGTATTCACTGCCACAGGTATGAGCCCATGGAATTGAATTTTTTAAATGAAGACCCAAATTCCATGGAGGTATTCAGAAGAACATGTTGTTTGCAATTCTGTCAAAGGCTGTAGGGTTGTCATCTACATGTTTCAAAGGTTTTTGCTAAAAATTTACTGGAACAACATCAAAAGTGGGAATGATGAACCTAATAGTGACACCAGACATCATTTCAGCAGCAACAGGAATCCCTAGAGGAGGAGAATAGTGGTTTAAAGGCATCAAGTTCACCATGCGGATTTCAAAGAGTTCATCAAACTAGAGCATAGTGAAATTGATCTCACAAGTGCTATCCCAAGGAGTTACATGAAGGAAAACTATTCAAAGCTGTTGATGATCATTCAAAAGTATTTCACCAGTGAAGGAAGATTTCACATGGTCTACTCCTACCACCTTAGGATTCTTCTGCATTTGTGGGTAAGAGGTCACTTAACTTGCCCTTTTATTTATACAGAAGTCTAAGTAAAATGTTAGATAAGGTTCAAGTTAAAACAAAAGGAAATGAAACTTCTCTTTTTCACCATGGTTTGATTAAGTTGTTGGTGTTAGAGGATTTGAAGAGATTAGGCATAGATTGGACATCCTTTCTATTCATGAGTGGTTTTGAGTTTATGATGTCACTCCTAAAATATTTTCCAAACCTAGAAGTATTTCATCACCAACATTGGCAGAGGAAGTTGAATAAGGGAATAGATCATCCCCATTAGGACCAGTGAGCATGGAGACAGAGCCTTTATAGAAGATTGACACACCTAAAACTACACCTGCAAAACAGAAGCAAACAGTTAGCAAACAAAGCAACAAAAGAGTTACTAGGAGCCAAATAGTGGTTAAGGGTAACTTAGAGGACATCTTGCATGAAATTAACATTGAAGAAAATCTCATTGTCCAAGCTGAAGATGTTGAAGATGGAGGAAGAAAGTTAAAGAAAGGAAAGACAACTAAAAAGTTAGAGTTTGTAGGTGATGATGTTGGTTTCATGTTTCAACCTAGAAAGAAAATGACAAGACATGCAAGAAAGGTCATGAAAAGCAGCAAAGAGACTCAGAATGTTAGTGAAACTACTCAGCCACCACGAAGCATCATAGATCTCTCCTTACCTGCAAAAGAGAAGCTGGTTATCAGACTAAAGAAGGGTAAAGAGAAAATCACTGAAAAATTAGAAATTGAAACCCTTAAGAAGCAGTTGAAAGAGGTAGGCAAGGAGATATCAGCCTTGAAGCAAGAAGCAAAGAATCATAGAGCTGAGAAGGTTCAATTTGAAAAAATGAGGAAAATATGGGAAGATCAAGTCACAAGTGTCTCAAAGACCTTGGACAATACATAATAGTTGATAAAGTGGACTCAACCTCTAAGAGGAGAGGTCAAGAACATCAAAAAGGTAAACCTGCACTTGCAATCCAAGAACAGGGCATTGAAGGACCAAGTGAAATATCTTCAAGAGAAATCAGATCTGATTCATGAAGAGCTGGAAAAGAAAGGTTTAAAGATGATAGTGGTAGAAGAGGTTATATCTCAACTGATTGTAGATGAGGAAGAAACACCACAGGAGAAATAATTTGAGATGGAATATGCCTTAGGAGGTTCATAACATTTAGAGAATCAAAATTCTGCAGATGCAAGTCAGTTTTTGAAGACAATTTTGAAAGGGGCAATTTTTGGGTTTTTACACAGTTTCGTAGCGTACCTCAGGCTTGAAGCCAGGAATATGATACAAAAAAACCTGTAGGTGTCTTTTTTCTTTTAAAATCAATTTTTTCATGTTTCAAGGAGGGGTATTCATGGTGGTAAGGTGTCATGATATTATTGACATGATGGAACAACAAAGAATTGAAAAAGATAGATGGAGAAGCCACTTTTCCCACGCTACCAAAACTCGCTATGAAACTGTCATGTTTTCATAGCGAGCAACTGTTGAAGGTTTTGAACATCTTAAAAGTAGTTTTTGCCAGTTGGAGACCTCCAGCATGTGAAGGGAGCTTATTATCATATATTTATGACTCAAAGGGAGTGTCATGAAGCCAGGTCATCAGTCAAAATAGCGTTGAAGATAAGGGCCATCTATTCCTAAAAAACAAGGTTATGCTCCACAAATATAGGGATGTTTTAAATATGTAAAGTGGAGGTGAATTTGGTCATATGTATTTTGAGCATGTGATATTTAAATTGTAACCATCATGTAATTATTTCACATATAGGATAGAGCAATGTAATAAATAGGAGTTAGATTCCTATTAGGAGATGGTTTCTTCAAATGGTAGCTGTCAGTTTTCTATTAGAAGTTATGCATTTTAGTTATGAAAGGTGTCATAGGAGAATTCCAAGATCTAGCTACCAGGCAGATCATCCTTGTTGTAAATAATGTCTATTTAAAGACAAAACATCGAAGTAGTAAAGGGTTGGAGAATATTTGCAAAATATTGATGCTTGTATGTTTTTGGACCAATATCAGTAATACAAAGTGACATTATTCTTTACAGACCTGAGATTATCATGATTTTTTTGATATCTTATTGATATTTTTCTTATGTTTTATCACTTGCAGTATATTTCATCCCTAATTACTCAGAATTCATAATATTATGCTCTAACTTACTTTAGTGATGAAATGATTGTGTTGTCTTATGTTGTATGTATGAGTTGCCTCTGTCTAAAACCTCTATCTGCCTCAGCTTCCATGTGAAGAACCACCATCACTGAAACTACTGATTGTTGACTCCATAATCCCAATGGTAGCAAGCCTGCATTTCTCAACCTACAATCATACAAACAAGTTACAATTTCTATAGAGTTAACCATCTAGTACTATCATTATTCAAAATTATAAATCCCCTTTGAGAGAGCCCTCTCAGGCTGAAGAGGCTAATCTTCAGTCAAAATTTTGTTTGAAATAGTTACACTGAGTTGTTTGATGAGCAACCAATCAAGTTCAATTTGGTGATAACATTTTGGTGCGTCTATCGGGAGCCTAAAGACATATTTCCCGAAGTTTTTGTGCAAAATGTGAAGCTGAAATCTTGGAGGTAGCAGGAGCTCAGAATCTGTTCAAGGCTTCAACTACCTTGGTGACTCCATTAAAAATTCTCATGTTCAAAGGTGGCTTCGAAAAGGAGATATACGAGGAGTAATCCTGACCCAAATCCACCTACAATTGTGGATAATCCAAACACAATTTAGAGAGGCATTCAAGGTAGCTCTCCACAATTAGGTACTCCATTACACACAAAATCCTTGTCCTCTGAATTTTTAAGAAGTCTTGAAGATAAAAGTATGATTTTAAAATTCAGAAAGTCTTGTTTAGGTATGAAAATGAAAAATAATTAACTGATATTTTCATAGACCTACAAAGAAGAGTTATTTATACCTCATCTTTAGTGACTCGAAAAGATAAAGAAGAATTATGGGGGCAGTCACATCAGAGTTATTTTTAGAGAGGGAATATTTGGATAAGTTGAAGGAACTAGACCCATTTGAAATCTTGCTAAGAAGAAAATCTAGTTTTCCTTTACCTGGCTGGAGTTCAATTGTAACTGGACTACAAAGATCAACTACTCCACCTCCTAACAGTTCCTCTTCTTCTACTACTGTTTTCCCTAAAAATACCATAGCCCCTGTCATCATGACTGGAAATGTTCCACCTCCATCTTCTACTGCACCTGCTAGATATGCCCCTCTTGTTCTCTGAACTGTCCTTAATGCCCTTCCAAGCAAATATTCTGCTAGGATGAAAACTTGGGGAAGTGATGAAGAAATTACAGCTGAAGAGCATGTAGACCAGTTTAATGACTTCATAGACAGGGAGGAGGTTGACCATGAGGATTTCAAAATGAGGCTTTTTACTCATAGTTTCACTGGTGAGGTCAGAAAGTGGTTCAAAGCCCTTGCTCCAGGAAGCTTTCCTAATTGGAATGAGTTTGAAGATAGCTTCTTGAGAAAGTGGAGAAATAGAACAAATCTTGTGCAAGCCGTCACTGAGTACAATAGTTTGAAAAGAGTTGTAGATGAAACTGTTCAAAATTTTTCCAAGAGATTTAACAAAGTTTATGACTCCATCCCTGCCCATCTAAAGCCTCCACTAGGAGCAGCTCAACTGAGATATGTTGAGGCTTTTGACTATGAATTTTCTATCCTACTCAGATAAAGAGAATCCCCTTCACTAGCATAAATGAAAAATGATGCTGTGAAAGTGGAAATAAATATGATAGCCGTTAAAAAGTCCAATATGGGAAAAAAAAATTGAAAGAAGAAGATAAGCCTTCCACCTCAGATGATAAATTTGACTCCATGATGAAGACAATGGAAAAAATAATTAATAGGCTGGCCCTTGGAAATGCTTCTACACCTCCTGCACAACATGAAACAAAATTTAGAAATCCACCGTTTATAATAACTCAAAATCAGCAGAGACCAAGGGAAAACAGAAATCAGCCTGACCCTCAAGTAAAGCCTCCTTTTCAGCAAAATTTAGTTGATGAAAAAGATCAAACTGAAATTCCAAAAGACTCCATTCATTGCCTAGATGAAAACATGTATGGAATGTTTTTCACTAAAGAAAAACATCATGAGTCTGATCATGATGTAAACAAGGGTGAGGAACCATCTGATTACCATAAGGGTTATCAACATGCAATCTTTGAGATGCAGAAGCAATACAACCTTAGAAACATAAATTTCCATATTACTGCAAATAAAACACAGCCCAAGAAATATGCTCCTAAAGCAGTTGAGGTTAGAAAAGATCCACCTCCTCCTCCTCCTCCTCCTCCTGCCAAATAAATTGAAAAGACTACTTCTGCTTTCAGTTTGGAGAATGACATTTCCAAAATCAAGATTCCAGTCCCTTTTGGATAAATTCTTAAGGTGAATGAATACAAAAGTGAAATTTTAAAATGTTGAATTCCCAACCAGGAGCTGCAGACATCCTTAATGTACAAGAGGACCATCCTACCATTTATTTGGGACAAAGTTTGGAAGATGAGCAGAATGAAGGGGTACCTCCTTTTTATGTCAGTCTTAGTATCCATGACATGAAATTACAAAATTCCATGTTGGATTAATGGGCCTCTCATAACCTCGTGCCTAAAGTGATTATGGAAAGGATAGGATTAGAAATCACTAGGCCATACAAGGGTTTGTTTTCTTTTGATTCAAAAAGAGTTCGATGCATTGGATTGATAAAGGATGTTGTTGTTGGTCTTACCGTATGTCCCTACCAAGACAGTGGTAATGGAAATTGTGGTAGTAGACATTCCACCCAAGTTTGGCATGCTTCTATCCAGGTCTTGGGAAAAAAATATCAAAGGCACCATGCAGAGGGACCTAACATATGCCACCATTCCTGTTTTTGGTGAGCAAAGAAGACTATACAAAGAGATAAGGATGGCTTATATGGTAAGAAGTAAGGATAAACCTCAAAATTTCCCAATTTATGCTGTTGAAACTGAATTAGGATTAGATATTCTTTTGAATGAGCTAACTGATGAAAAAGAAGATGAAAGGAAAGAAGAAATTCAGGAGGTTGAAAATGAGGAAATCATTGAAGAAAAGGCAGAGGGCTGGTGGTTTTTTCATTTTGATGGATCAACTGGAAGAGAGGGGGTTGGAGTAGGCATTTGGATCACAACTCCTGATGATGAAAGTAAGTTCTATTCTTTCAAACTGAACTTTGATTGCACAAATAACATGGATGAGTATGAATCTCTATTTTTAGGTTTAGAAATTTTGAAAAGGTTGGGTGCCAAAAAAATTTCAGTTTGTGGAGATTATGAATTGGTTATTAAACAAGTTGAAGGTGTATTTCAAACCAAGGATGTGAGAATGAGAGGATACAAAAATTTGATCATGGAGATGTTAGAAAAATTTCAAGAATATTCATTTATTGTGAATACTAGGGACCAAAACTTAGTAGTTGATTCCCTAGATGTTTATGCAAGACTGTTTGTTACCCCTACACATTCCACTGAAAGGTATGAGGTTGAAGTTTGTCATAGGCCCGCTATCCCAAACAAAATCATCCACTAGAAAGTTTTTGATGATGGCCATTAAGTAAATAACTTCATAGAATTGAAAGAGGAGTTTTAAAGCACACAAGTAGATCAACAAAACATGCTTGCTGAAACTAAGGGTAATCATGAAGTTTTGCAATTAAAGAATAATTGTATACCCAAAGGTATTATCCCACTTGGAAAGCTTTTTGACCAAAATGATGTGTTTAAATCTCATAGGATACAAGCTGATGATGAAGAGGTAGAGTTTTTTAATATTGGTACAGTAGCAATGCTTAAAATGATCAAGCTTTCAAAATTTCTTTCTGTAGAGATGAAACAGAAATATATTGAGATGATGAAAAGGTTCATTGATGTTTTTGCATGGAGTTATGTTGATTTGAAGAAATATGATCCTAGTATTATTCAGCATACCATTCTATTGACGGGAAAAAATGTACTGCCGAAAACAAGGGGGGTCTCCTCGGTGAAAGATCCCAATTAGACCTCACACCGTTTGGGATAGGAGCCCCATCCGGTATGTGGGCCCGAACGCCACCATAATTGTTTCCACTCTTGGTTGTCGGATGAGAAGATGACGGAGCAGAGGCGAAGGTGAAATGACCAATAAACAAAGAAAAATAAACCCAAGATTAATGAACCATAAACAAAGATACCGGCAAGTATAAGCATCAAAAATAAAAGGGGGATATGCCGTAGCTGGGATTAGTTAGCCGAAAACCAGTCAAACATATATGAAAGAAAACACACTAGAAGTTAACTACAAAGTAGTTCACAATAGACTATCGTCGTGGCAAGGACAAATAAACACTAATCCAAAAGAAGACATACATACAAGCATTGATAAATAGTTCATAACCAATGACATGCATGAAAGCAAACATACAACATAATGAAGTACTAGACAACTAGTACTATCACCACAAACAAGCACGTGAATTAGTGTCGAGAATGAGAATATATTATTAATGTTGTTGCAAAGTCAAATACATGTTTAAAACTCGTTAAAACCGAATAGTGGAACATGGGATGTTCATCTCAAAGCATGATGCAAAACCATAGCCTCACTACCATTTTTCTACTTGATACCAAGAGCTGCGTGGCTTTAGCTCTTTAGAAAAAATTCCTCTATCATACTGGCTTTCATTGTCGAGCTAAAATTCCTTGAATCCTTTCTTGAAGTTGTACATATAGGCTGAGATGACCATTGAGTTTCCCCCTTGACTCTTGGTCTTCCCGATTGTTGGGCTGGTTTGCGACTTGGGCCATTTGCGACTTGTGACCCTGGGAAATCCGCAACCTGCGACCTTAGGCAATCCGCGACCTGCGACCTTAGGCAATCTACGACCTGTGACCTCGGTCAATCTGCGACCTGTGACCTTGAAAAAATTTGTGACCTGCGACCTTGGGAAATCTGTGACCTGTGACCTCGGGAAATCCGTGACCTGCGACCTCGGTCAATCTATGACCTGCGACCTTGAACACATCTATGACCTGCGACCTTGGGAAATCTGCGACTTGCGACCTCGAACAAATCTGCAACCTGCAACCTTTGGCAATTTGTGCCCTGGCGACCTTGAGTAGATTTGTGACCTTATTTCGGTGATCTCTAGGTTTCGCAGCAAGATTTATTTTCCTTCATCTCTGTCTTGTGAAATTTACTAAGTGCCTTTGCGGTTCTTTCTAGATTTGAAAGGATCCACCTTTCCTGCCAAGGAACACCCTAGCTTCGGCTCTGCGCATCGACCGCCTCTACCTGCAAACAACATAACACGGGTCACATGTCTTCAAAATATTGATGCTAAAGCACATTTAGTTAGCTGAAGGAATGATTTAGCAAATAATAAACTTAGACCCCTGGGTGGTTAAGTGTTCTCAGATTGTAAACATGTTGATTCCCACTTCAATCACCAGCTACTAGGTCGTCTCTATCCGCTCCTATGGAGGCTCAGCTAATGAACGAAAAACCCGATCTAGATCAACATATTTCTCTTCCTCTAACTATTTCTTGATAGGATCCCCATTTATCTCAAAATATATGACACCAAGTGTGTCCTTACAATAAATATTAATCGATTTTGAATCTAATGCAGGGGCTCTGTGATAAATTTCTTTTGTGCCCAACCCTAAAGCAAGATCCCATAGCCTTATTGTACCATATACATAACCTGTCACAAAGAGACCCCCTACTGGTGCCATTCCCCATAGAATGTAATGAGTTTGTAGTTTCCAGCTTTTGATTGGACAGAGGATTAGAAATATCCCATATACCGACATTGTGCGAAAATTATGCACAGACCCTGGAGATCTTGGATAAATTAGGTACATCCCACGCATAAAGGTTGTGATCATCCATATATAACAAAAAGTTTCTGGGGAGCTGAAAGCTACAAGCAATGGCATCTGGAAAGTTAAAGCCTGAGCTATGTGCCACAACGTGGTCTCCGGTGCGTTCTCTCAGGATCTAAATGTTTGCGGCGGAACCCATCAAGAGGATCGATGGAGATGTATTTATTTCGGCCTATATGCCTCTGTCATCAGAGCCATCGATCTTGCATGGTTGGGGCAGATGTTTTCTTTGCTGGTATTACATCATACCTCCTATTGGTTTAAAACCCATTGGAAGTGGAGTGCCAGCTGGGACTGTTCCCTCCTTATGTTCTTCATACGGGAACCATGATATGCGCCGAAGATAATCTTCCCATTTTGTAAGGTTTACATCAGGATATCAATAACAAGGAGACCCTTTGGAATGGAGTTCAAAAGGTTGTAATTTGGAGTGCATGCGAGAATGCCAAGATTTGGCTTTCATGACTTAAATCTTGAAAATATAAATTGAGCGTTGATCCTACGCATGGAGAGGGATGCAAATTTTTTCAAATGAGAAATGGTATCTCGAGCAAGAGTTTCTAGTTTTTTCAATTACCCACGAGCCTGCATATTGACATGTCTAATTTTTTTGAAACCATGGTGATGCCGCTCGTCATGCTCTTTCTCTAGACACCGTTGATAGGATTTCTCAATTTGTGCACGTAAAGCATAGGTCGCAAGATTATCAAATTATGAGGTCGCAACCCTAGCTGCCTTCTTGAGGTGAGGTCTTGCGACCTCAGCAATAGTGCAACTTAGTATTTTAACGTGAGATGTGACCTCACAAAGGTCGCAAGGTCGTAACTCCAACCAAGTCGCATTTTAATTTGCCCCATTAGTTTTGCGACTCAGCGACCTGGAGGGATAACACGATTGTTCTCTTGATGTGAGATGCAACCTCACGAAGGTCGCAGGGTCGCAACTCCAACCTAGTCACATTCTCATTCGCCCTACTAGTTTCGTGACCTAGCGACCCGTTGCATCCTTGATGTGGTCGCGTTTTTGGATGATGAAACAAGGACTCAGACTGCAACCTGTTTGCCCATTTCAACATTTCTGGGCTCGATTTCTCTGGTAGGCATGCATGTCAATGAATATTGATCTATTCCTTCCTTCCCCAACTGTTGCTTCTCGCACATGGCACCATTTTCCCAAGCTCTACAGAAAGCTCTTCCATTGATCTTGATGGCTGTGGAAGACATCCTTTTTTTTCTGAGGAATTAGTACAGAGGGATTCGTGTCCCTTCGTAGGCCCATAAAATTCATCAACTCCCTGCGTAGTTGGAGGAAGCAACCTTACACTTGTCTCCACAAACGACCTCTTTCTAGACATCTGCTTATGCAGGTTCTGGGGCAGACCCAGTTCATACTAAGTTCTAAAGTCTGATGGACTAGAATTTAAATCAAAAACTAGATTAATTCCTTCGTCGTATTCTGCATAGAACTGAAATGTATTGGACCCTATAGCAGAGGAAACCGAACCTGCACCATTGATGGATTGACTCTGCATTGTATTGTGCATGTGTTGACGTCTCTTTGCGTACCGACCTGGTTGCCATTTGAAAACCTGGACATGCATTTTCCTTAAAGTGGATTTCGATAGATTTATGTTGAATCTCTTGCATGGGTTCACGAAAAGTCTGAAACTTATTCTAAATCGATGGACGATGCTTCATCCAAGTGCCTGCCATATAGCGCACCCCTTAGAATGTTTTTTATGAGGTGGCAGCATACGTGTTGTCCACAGCCTCACAATTCCCTTTTATATTCCACAATGGGCGATTGTGCGATATTAACCAACTCCGGCTTGAGTATAATTCGTAATTCCTCTGCTTCATGGGAGTCACTTGTTAAAGTGCTTTAGGTTCACAAGACGTTGAGACTGCACTTGTAGCAACACATTGCAGAGGATATTTTGATTATTTCGGTGGCCTTGCAAAAAAAAATGATTTCTCTACCCCGAAAGATATGGGTTAGTAGGCCAACGCTAGCTTGATGAGAGGTTTCTTAGTGCGCTTTTTCTCCTAAATGACAAGTTTCAACAACACATACCGCAAAATTTTTTAGGGCTCCATTCCTTATGGGCCTTTGGGTGGTCTATAGGGTGCACTTTATGGATACAAAGCTATTCCTTTGATAACCCATGACCTTTAAAAACATTTTTAAATGCGTGATAATTAGAATCCTCCCTTTTCCGTCTAGTTATGGCTTTGGTATGCATGTGGGATGGGACCGCTCTTTAAAATATGATCCCCCATTGAACAAGACATTGCCTTTTTTTTTTTTTTTTTTTAACTTCGTGGCGAAATCCGACTCGCATATAAGATACATTTGTCTTATGTATTTAATTCCCTCAGGGCCTTCGCTATAATATTTTCTTCCATCCCAATGAGACTCCCGTGGATGAGAGAATCCCGATCGGTGGGCGTTTTTACAAATATCACAAGCACTAAGCTTCCAAACCTGAACAACAAAAGAGGTTATTTCGTCAAATGGATCTGTAGTGGATTGCCTGTTGAAAGGGAAACATGGGGCCACGCCAATCTAGGAGACCTCCTAAGATTATCTCCATAGGAATGCAGTTGCCAAGTGATCAATATCACCAGCCTTGCCATAATGTAGACGAAGTTTACTTGTTGTCATTCCTTTCATGAAGCTTGTAGAGTGTGTACAGATTTGCATAGCAATAGTAAGGATGATGATGAACAAGCAGGATTGAAATAATTTGTCCACCGAGTCATGGTTGGTGTGTACTTTTTGGGATGCCTTTCAGGTTTACTTTCATCATCTACCATGTCAAAGCCAAACATCTGCTTCAAGAAGATGCGTAGTTGAGGATGAGAACTTGGATCAACTTTAACCTCAAAGAGAGGAAATGATATGTTATCCGAAAAATTTCGAAAAGATGGAGCGAGTCCTATCCCTTTGTATGCATTGTACAGTTGAGGAGACTGAATTAACTAGATGGCACTTTCGCTGTATATCTCATTGTTAAAAAAACCACTTGAAGACCGATTCCATTCGCTTTGTTTCCTTTCATAAATAGATATCCCATATTCTGCCATTTGACATTCACTTGCTTCTGGACCAGATCATACTTGTTTTGACAGCTTAGCAAGAAAACAACCTTGAATGAGATTTTCTTGCTTTAGGGAAATATTCTGATTCTACTTTGTCCACATGGGTTAAAATTTAGATTAGAATTATCGGATTGGTGAAATGTATTCTTTTCTGCATGTACATCCAGGAGGTCAACATTGAGCTGGTATCTTGTAGGAATTTCAAGAACTTCCTTTAAGGTGAGATATTCGCCATCTCGGAATATAACTACCTTGTTCGGTTCCTCCTTCAGCTTATATTTGATAAAATGCAGCAAATGATTCTGGTTCATGCATGGTGGCAAAAGGTAAGAACATTTCCCAAAGGAGTGATTCTAAGTATCCGATGTTCATCAGTGAAGATTGTCATTGCATCAACAACATGAAAAGTTCTTTCCTTGATTCTTTATTTGGACAAACATGTACCATAGCATCCTCCTTTTAAAAATACTACTCACTTGCTCCTCCCCCTCACCTATTGGCGCTTCCTTGTCATCTACCTTAACGAGGTCTTCAACGGTAGCCTTAAGTCTCATCCCCACATGGGCAGGGGGCATGTGGATGAAAGTTTCCCATTTTGCAGCTGTGGCCTTGTTGTTTAGCTTCAATTTATTTCCCTCGGTGTGGTGATGACATTGATGAGTATATCATCCGTGCTATTGACCTGTATGGAACATTATAACATTAATTAGTTCACAATTACCCTATAGAGAATGGTGCCCTTAAATAATTTACTTGAGATTGGTGAAGTATCCAAACATAATGCCTAAATGATCCATGATGAAAAGGCTTCTAACGAATATGCTTAATGCATAGAGAAGTTTCTATTTGAGTGTATGCATGATGATCCCCCTCACACATGGCGTGGCTGCGGCGAAAGAATATCGTCATGATGGTGAGAAGGTTCAATGAATATAGGCCAGGTCAAAACCCTAATGGCTAAGCGAGCAGGGGGACCCAAAATTTTAGATACACCCAAAATTTTGGGTGGTGTTGTAGCGGCTACAACAATTGGTGAACCATTGGTATAATCCAGTATCTCTATCAATACCCCAACAATATTCCGAGTCCAGGTAGTGATGCGAGGGAATATTGAACAAGTTCTGAGGGTACCCTTGTATTATTTTTACCTTTTCAAATATGCCCAATCCTTGTGCCTCAGCTAGGTCTCGTTAATCAAAACATGTCAAAGTGGAAGTTCACTGATGCTAATGGCTGGTTGATGATGTAGAGAGCAAGGCAGCGGGCTTATTATATTCAGAATTTTAAAATAATTTTATGGTGTTGCTCTGCTGCTAGCAGGCCCGGACAGTGCCTCGATAGAGTCACTTCAAGAAATCACAAACGTTTCTCTTTTATCAGTGAGCCTGGTCAGTACCCTGGTGAATTCGTTGCGTTACCCCTCTGCGCAGGAAGCCTTTCTCAATCCTTTACCCTTATTTTTTCATGTTCTTGCAGCACTTATTTTCATGTGCTCGTGGCACTTATTTTGCATGGGTGGATGAGGGATCTCGACTTATTTTACAGGCAAGAGAGGTTGTTTCTTGTTTGACAGAAATTGAAAGATATCCTGATTTAGGTTTTCCTTAATGCCAAGTCTTCACATCCCATCTACCACCCACAGGTGAAACGTGCAAAAAATATCACTAAGATGCTTGAGACTATGTTGGGCACAAGGCTCGGGTTATGGGTATAGGCCATTCGAACTCGCTAGGGTTCCCCAAAATAAACTGGCTCGTATCTCCCTGGCCAATGGATTTAAACTCATCATGTTGAGAACGTGACTTTTATGACTTGTTTTTAGAGAAACTGGCTCTTGAGGTAACCACCACAACCTCACGCAAACCATGGAGTTATTGTTTCAGCAGTTATGATCATGGAAACATGAAAGATCATCAGGGTTTCGATGCGTGTAGAGAGGTGAAGGCAACCCACCTGACTTGAAACATATACAAGGAGACATAAGGAGGCTAGTCAGGGGATTGAGGGATTGAAGGCTCCGGCTTTAATGAGGGCTCATGCGGTGGCATGCAATGTATAGAAATTCTCCAAGCCACGTTAATAACCAATGCAAATGATGCGATGAAGAAAGCGCATAATGTAATGTAATAGACAAGGCTTATGACACCATGCAATGCCATGTGTGAGAAGGATCAACTATTTACCGGTGGAAAAGAAGGCAAAGCACATGTAGTGATTATCTTAACATTATGCAGCAACAAGAATAATAAAAAATCATGAGTGCAAAAATAAATGGAAAATCATGATGCATAAACTATTGACTGCAAGAAAAGACAGCAAGCATAATTTTAAACCCTAAAGAAAAACTTTCGCATGTAAACCTAATTAACAACTTGAACTAACAAATTTTATTAGCAAATCCTAGCTAGCCTAATCCTAAAACCCTATTTTAACCAAAGAGGCGGTTGGGTTATGTAAAATCAACTTTCCAGTGCAACCACTGCATTAGTTCCCGCCCTGCAAGAAAAAAAATGTTCGCAATCAGAGCCAGCATACAAAATCGTGCACCAACAACAAGACTTACATGAAGAGCATGTGCAATAGTAAGAAGGTCATGGCTACTTACCAGAGAACATGCTAGAATGGATTGTGCTAGCTGAATTTCACTTTCATCTTGATACATAGAAATATGTATTTGAAACATAAAATCATTTATCAATGACACACATCCATCCACACACAACCCTAGGTCCGACGGAAGTGGGGAAAAGCACTGCCTATTTGAAGGTATATTCATTGGATAGGATTCATCAAACCCACCGGGAATCTCATCATGATTTTGAGGATGATCACTTTGGTAGAATGGAAAAAATAGGCGTCTGCTAGGAAAATTTGAGATGCTTGCGAATCCACTTGCAGAAACCCTAATTTCGAAAACCCTAGTTCAAATTTGTTCTCGAGTTTCGCTGAGGATGTGAGAATCTGAAGTAACTATCAGCGAAGGCTAAAATGCCTCACTGCCCTGGAGCAACTCTGGGCCTTCGAGTGGGGGGCTTCCAAACTTTGATGGTTTCGTGAGATTAACTGGCGAATGGATGTGATCATTAATTGTAGTGATTGGAAAAATGTCAGTGGGATTTATATCAATTCGGCCAAATGTTTGCGCACTGACAGATTGACAATCCAATGTGTCAGATTCTTTAGATTTCCCAGGATGGGGTGAATTGACTGGAAGATTTTTATGCAGTAGAGAGGTTTTCCAAACATCACATGCTTGGGCCTGAGTGCAACTGGTATTAGCTGGGAAACAACTGGAAATATTAGAGACAATGGCCGGTGTTTCCCTTCCAGTGAATAAAATAGGGTATATAGGTTGTTGCATATCAGTTTTTAGGGGATAGAAAGATGTGCTCAGAGAAGCATCACTTGAATGGAAGACTTGCTTAGATGATCTGACATCCGACGCGGTTATGCTGAGATGCATGTGATACGCAGGAACCGTCATTTCAGAAACCCTAATTCAAGGAACCCTAGTTGGACTTGTTTGAGGGGTCTCATCAGGACTGTAAGAACTTGAGGTAACAGCCAGCAGAAGCTGAATTTCTTTGATTTCCTGATGGATTCTTGAATCTTCGCAAAGCAGATCATCAAATTTCTGAGGCTTCATATGGTCGAAAAATAGATACGAATGAAAATCCTCAAAATAATGAGTAAATAAGTTTTGAGATAAGAAATGGTCACTGGATCCATCAAGTTGATCAGGTTGGGGACTTAGCACGTTAGGCTTCCCAGAAGTTAACAGTTGGGATGAATCGATAAAAGAAACATCTTGAAGTTTCCCAGATAGGTAGTCGCTCCTTTGGCTGTTTAAAGATATTGGATGAGACAGATCAAACATAAGGGATTCATTGATTTCGTAATGTGATTGTGAAACATCATTTATATGTTCGTGATTGTCGTCAATACTAGTATAAGATAAGTTTAAATGACTTGAATAAATTACAAAAGTGGCCGAATCACGAAATAAATCAGGAAAAAATGAAAGAAAAGATTCTGAAGCATGGGTATCAATCACGCTAGGGCCTTCCTCACGCATATCAGTGTCATCTGGAGAGGCCGATGATTTCGCATGCCCATCACGACCCACTAATTTTGTAAGGAAATCAACTTTGCCTGGGACAAGACTCAATTTATTATCAGTATGAGAATGAGATTTAGAATCGTATCCAGGAAAACATTCAGTGCACTCGAGATAGGTTTCATTGATAGGGAGAGATGTTAGGCCAATATGCTATTCAAGATTTGATTTGACATAGTGTGTGAAATATTTTAGGACAAAATCTGAATATGGAAAATTGAGGGTTATCACAACAAACATCGGGATCAGGCTCAGTTGCCGATTGAAATTGTTCTAGGGAAACAGAAATCACCAGTAAAAAATATTCAATTAAATATGTCCAATTGACATCCCTTTTAGGGAACTCAAGACAAAAATTAACAAACCTGACAGAAAACTCCTCTATAGATTCTTGAGGTTCCATTCTGATTGCATTTAACCTTGTTAATACATTTTGAAAATCGTACCTGTGAAAAGATTGTTCTAATTCACTGGCAAGTTGTTCGAACGAATGGATGGAAGCTGCCGGAAATGTATGGCACCATTTCTCTGTGCGACCTTCAAGAGTGAAGGAGAAGAGAACGCAAGCCAACTCCTCGTTGTCAATTTTGTAACACTCACAAAACTCACAGAAGTCCAAAAGGTGCTCGGTTATGGAAAATCTGTTTTCACCATCGAATTTTAACTAGGACAAGTGATACATAGGTTCATCGGGGATTAAGCATTGAGAACCAGATAAATCTGATAAAAACCTCGGGAGAATGATTTGGGGACGAGCCATTACAAATATGAGACTAACTGCAGGCTCTAAGGGCTCAGCTTGTCATATGGCCCTCCTTCTAGCACCAATTTGTTGATAGGCAAAAATTTACTGCCAACAACAAGGGGGGTCTCCCTGGTGAAAGGTCCCAATTAGACCTCACACCGTTTGGGATAGGAGCTCCATCCGGTATGTGGGCCCGGCTGTCGCCATAATTTTTTCCACTCTTGGTTGTCGGATGAGAAGATAACGGAGTAGAGGCGAAGGTGAAATGATCAATCAAAGAAGAAAAATAAACCCAAGATTAATGAACCATAAACAAAGATACCAGTAATTCTAAGCAGCAAAAATAAAATAGGGATATACCGTAACTGGGATCAGTTAGCCGAAAACTAGTCAAACATATATGAAAGAAAACATGCCAGAAGTTAACTGCAAAGTAGTTCACAATAGACTACCGCCGTGGCAAGGAAAAATAAACACTAATCCAAAAGTAGACATACATAGAACCATTGAGAAATAGTTCATAACCAATGACATGCATGAAAGCAAACGTACAACATGATGAAGTACTAGACAGCTAGTATTATCACCACAAACAAGCACGTGAATCAGTGCCAAGAATGAGAATATATTATTAATGCTGCTGCAACGTCAAATACATGTTTACAACTCGTTAAACCCAATAGTGGAACATGGGATGTTCACCTCAAAGCATGATGCAAAACCCTAGCCTCGCTACCCTTTTTTCTACTTGATACCAAGAGCTGCGTGCCTTTAGCTCTTTAGCAACAATTCCTCTATCATACTGGCTTTCATTGCCGAGCTAAAGTCCTTGAATCCTTTCTCGAAGTTGTACATATAGGTTGAGATGACCCTTGAGTTGCCCCCTTGACTCTTGGTCTTCCCGACTGTTGAGCTGGTTTGTGACTTGGGCCATTTGCTACCTGCGACCCTGGGAAATTCGTGACCTGCGACCTCAGGAAATCCGCGACCTGTGACCTCAATCAATCTGTGACCTACGACCTTGAACAAATCTGCGACCTACAACCCTGGGAAATCTGCAACCTGTGACCTCGGGCAATCTGCGACCTGTGACCTCGGTCAATCTGCGACATGCGACCTTGAACAAATCTGTGACCTGCGACCTTGGGCAATCTGTGACTTGGGACCTCCAACAAATCTGCGACCTGCAACCTTGGGAAATCTGCGACCTGGCGACCTTGATCAGATTTACGACCTTCTTTTGGTGATCTCTGGGTTTTGCAGCAATATTTATTTTCCTTCATCTCTGTCTCGTGAAAGTGACTAAGTGCCTTTGCGGTTCTTTCGAGCTTTGAAAGGATCCACCTTGCATACCAGGGAAGACCCTAGCTTCGGCTCTGCACATCAACCACCTCTACCTGCAAACAACGTAACACGAGTCACATGTATTCAAAATATTGATGCTAAAGCACATTTAGTTAGTTGAAGGAATGATTTAGAAAATAATAAGCTTAGACCCCTAGGTGGTCAAGTGTTCTAAGATTGTAAACATGTTGATTCCCAATGCAATCACCAGCTGCCAGGCTGTCTCTATCTGCTCCTATGGAGGCTCAGCTAATGAATGAAAACCCCAATCTAGATCAACAAAATTCTCTTCCTCTAACTATTTCTTGATAGGATCCCCATTTATCTCAGAATATATGACACCAAGTGTGTCCTTACAATAAATATTAATCGATTTTGAATCTAATGCAGGGGCTCTGTGATGAACTTCTTTTGTGCCCAACCCTAAAGCAAGATCCCATAGCCTTATTGTACCATCTGCAAAACCTGTCACAAAGAGACCCCCTACTGGTGCCATTCCCCATATAATGTAATGAGTTTCCAGTTTCCAGCTTTTGATTGGGTAGAGGATTAGAAGTATCCAATATACTAGCATTGTGCGAAAAGTATGCACAGACCCTGGAGATCTTGGATAAATTAGGTACATCCCATGCATAAAGTTTGTGATCATCCACATATAACAACAAGTTTTTCGGGAGCTCAAAGCTACAAGCAATGGCATCTGGAGAGTTAAAGCCTGAGCTATGTGCCACATCATGGTCTCCGCTGAGTTCTCTCAGGATCTGAATGTTTGCTGTGGAACCCATCAAGAGGATCGATGGAGATGTATTTATTTCAGCCTAGGCGCCTCTGTTATCACAACCATCGATCTTGCATGGTTGGGGCAGAGGTTCGCTTTGCCGGTATTACATCATACCTCTTATTGGTTTAAAAACCATTGGAAATGGAGTGCCAACTACGACTGTTCCCTCCTTATTTTCTTCATACGGAAACCATGATATGTGCCGAAGATACTCTTCCCGTTTTGTAAGGTTTACGTCGGGATATCAATAACGAGGAGACCCTTTGGAATGGAGTTCGAAAGGTCATAATTTGGAGTGTGTGCGAGAATGCCAAGATCTGGATTTCGTGTTAAATCCTGCAAATATAAATTGAGTGTTGATCCTACGCACGAAGAGAGATGCAAATTTTTTCAAATGAGAAATGGTATCTCGAGCAAGAGTTTCTATTTTTTGCAATTTCCCACAAGCCTGCATATTGACATGTCTAATTGTTTTGAAACCACAGTGATGCTGCTTGTCATCATGGAAAATTTTAGGGGCTAATATTCGCGGGTGGGCTAATTTTCCATGGTTTTTCCAAAAAAAAGATTCGCCAATTTCCATTTTTTTATAAAAATGATTCGCCCAAATTTTACAATATAAAATTATTTTACGTTAAAAAGCGCCAAAATTATATAGAAAATATATATAATATCATTATAAAATTGAATAATTTTACAAATACATCAATAAAATTTTTATAGTTTGCATATTAGGGACTAGCGAGATTCGCCAATTTTTTAAACTTGAAGATAATTTTCCATCCTTAAAATTATCCCTACTTGTCATGCTCATTCTCCAGAAACCGTTGATATGGTTTCTCAATTTGTGCACGTAAAGCATTGGTCGCAGGATTATAGAATTATGAAGTCGCAACCCCAGTTGCCTTCTTGAGGTGAGGTCTTGTGACCTCAGCAATAGTGCAACTTAGTATTTTAACATGAGATGCGACCTCACAAAGGTCGCAGGGTCGCAGCTCTAACCAAGACGCATTTTCATTTGCCCCATTAGTTTTGTGACTCAGCGACCTGGAGGGATAATGCGATTGTTCTCTTGATGTGAGATGTGACCTCATGAAGGTCGCAGGGTCGCAAATCCAACCCAGTCGCATTCTCATTCACCCTACTAGTTTCATGACCTAGAAACCTGTTGCGTCCTTGATGCGGTCGCATTTTTGGATGATGAAACGAGGACTCAGACTACGACCTGCTTGCCCATTTCAAAATTTCTGGGCTCGATTTCTCTTATAGGCATGCATTTCAATGAATATTGATCTATTCCTTCCTTCCCCGGCTACTGCTTCTCACACATGGCACCATTTTCCCAAGCTCTACAGAAAGCTCTTCCATTGATCTTGATGGTTGTGGAAGACATCCTTTTTTTTTTGAGGAATTAGTACAGAGGGATTCGTGTCCCTTCGTAGGCCCATAAAATTCATCAAATCCCTGCATAGTTGCAGGAGGCAACCTTACACCTGTCTCCACAGATGACCTCTTTCTAGACATCTGCTTATGTAGGTTCTGGGGCAGACCCAGTTCATACCAATTTCTAAATTCTAATGGACTATAATTTAAATCAACAACCAGATTAATGCCTTCATCGCATTTTTCATAGAACTGAAATGTATTGGACCCTATAGCAGAGGAAACCGAACCTGCACCAGTGATGGATTGAATCTGCATTGTATTGTGCATGTGTTGATGTCTCTTTGTGTACCAACCTGGTTTCCATTTGAAAACCTGGACATGCATTTTCCTTAATGTGGATTTCAACAGATTTACATCGAATCTCTTACATGGGTTCACAGAAATTCTGAAACTTATTCTAAATCGACGGACGATGCTTCATCCAAGTGCGTGCCATATAGCGCACCCCTTAGAACATTGTTTATAATGTGGCAGCATACGTGTTGTCCACAGCCTCACAACTCCCTTTTATATTCCACAATGGGTGATTGTGCGATATTAACCAACTCCGCCTCGAGTATAATTCGTAATTTCTCTGCTGCATGGGAGTCACTTGTTAAAGCGCTTTGGGTTCACGAGATGTTGAGGTTGCGCTTGTAGCAACACATTGCAGAGGATATTTTGATTATTTCGGTGGCCTTGCAAAAACAAAATGATTTCTCTGCCCCGAAATATATGGGTTAGTGGGCCAACGCTAGCTTGATGAGAGGTTTCTTAGTGTGCTTTTTCTCCTAAACGACAAGTTTTAACAACGCACACCGCAAATTTTTTTAGGGCTCCATTCTGTATGGGCCTTTAGGTGGTCAATAGGGTGCACTTTATGGAGACAAAGCTATTCCTTTGATAACCCACAAACTTTCAAAACATTTTGAAATGCGTGATAATAGAATCCTCCCTTTTCCCTCTAGTTATGGCTTTGTTATGCATGTGGAATGGGATCGCTCTTTAAAATATGATCCCCCATTGAACAAGACATTGCCTTTCTTTCTTTTTTTAACTTCGTGGTGAAATCCGACTAGCATATAAGATACATTTGTCTTATGTATGTCATTCCCTCAGGACCTCTACTGTAATATTTTCTTCCATCCCAATGAGACTCCCGCGAATGAGAGAATCCTGGTCGGTGAGCGTTTTCACAAAGATCACAAGCATTGAGCTTCCAAACCTGAACAACAAAAGAGGTTCTTTCGTTAAATGGATCTTTAGTGGATTTCCTGTTGAAAGGGAAACATGGGGCCACACCAATCTAGGAGACCTCCTAAGATTATCTACATAGGAATGCAGTTGCCAAGTGATCAATATCACCAGCCTTCCCATAATGCGAACGAAGTTTAACTGTTGTCATTCCTTTCACGAAGCTTGTAGTGTGTGTATAAATTTGCATAGAAATAGTAAGGATGATGATGAACAAGCAGGATTGAAGTCATTTTTCCATTGAGTCAAGGTTGGTGTGTACTTTGTAGGATGCCTTTCAGGTTTACTTTCATCATCTACCATGTCAAAGCTGAACATCTGTTTCAAGAAGATGCGTAGTTGAGGATGAGAACTTGGATCAACTGTAACCTCAAAGAGAGGAAATAATATGTTATCCGAAAAATTTCGAAAATATGGAGCGAGTCCTATCCCTTTGTATACATTGTATAGTCGAGGAGACTGAATTAACCAGATGGCACTTTCGTTTTATATCTCATTGTTAACAAAACCACTTGTAGACCGGTTCCATTCCCTTTGTTTCCTTTCATAAATAGATATCCCACATTCTTCCATTTGAAATTCACTTGCTTCCGGACCAGATCATAATTTTTTTGATAGCTTAGCAAGAAAACAACCTTGAATGAGATTTTCTTACTTTAGGGAAATCTTCTGAGTCTACTTTTTCCACATGGGTTAAAATTCAGACTAGAATTATCAGATTGGTGAAATGTGTTATCTTCTGCATGTACATCCAGGAGGTCAACATTGAGCTGTATCTTGTATGACTTTCAAGAACTTCCTTTAAGGTGAGATATTTGCCATCCCGGAATATAACTACCTCGTTCAGTTCCTCCTTCAGCTTAGATTTGATAAAATGCAGCAAATTCTTCTGGTTCATGCATGGTGGCAAAAGGTAAGAACATTTCCCAAAGGAGTGATTCTAAGTATCCGATATTCATTAGTGAAGATTGTCGTTGCATCAACAACATGAAAATTTCTTTCCTTGATTATTTATTTGGAAAAACATGTACCACAACATCCTCCTTTTAACAATACTGCTCACTTGCTCCTCCCCCTCACCTATTGGTGCATCCTTGTCATCCGCCTTAATGAGGTCTTCAACGGTAGCCTTAAGTCTCATCCCCACATGGGCAGGGGGCATGTGGATGAAAGTGTCCTGTTTCATAGCTATGGCCTTATTGTTTAGATTCAATTTACTTCCCTCAGTGTGGTGATGAAATTGATTAGTATATCATCCATGGGATTGACCTGTACGGAACATTATAACATTAATTAGTTCACAATTACCCTATAGAGAATGGTGCCCTTAAATAATTTACTTGAGCTTGGTGAAGTATCCAAACAGAATGCCTAAATGATTCATGATGAAAATGGCTTCTAAAAAATATGCTTAGTGCATAGAGAAGTTTCCATTTGACTGTATGCATGATGATACCCCTCACACATGGTGTGGTTGCGGCGAAAGAATCTCGTCATGATGGTGAGAAGGTTCCATGACTATAGGTCAAGTCAAAACCCTAATGGCTAAGCGAGCAGGGGGACCCAAAATTTTATATACACCCAAAATTTTTGGTGGTGTTGTAGCGGCTACAACATATTCCTATTGAATAAAATGAGAAGCCTTTCAAAGAGAAGTTGAGGAGGATTAATCCACTTCTCATGCCTCTGATTGAAAAGGAAATCAAGAAGCTCTTTGATGCAATAATTATTGTTCCCATCTGATTCTCAAAATGGCTTGCTAACTTGGTTCTAGTCAGAAAAAAGAGTGGAGAGATCAGAATCTGCATTGACTTCAGAAACTTGAACAAAGCTTCTCTGAAGGACAATTACCCTCTCCCTAAGATGGATCAAATTATGCAGAACATTGTTGTTTCCCAAAGGATGTCTATGTTGGATGGTTTTTCAGGTTACAATCAGATATTAGTGCACCCAAATGACCAGGAGAAAAATGTTTTTACTACACCATGGGGGACATTCATGTATGCCAATATGTCCTTTGGTTTGATGAATGTAGAAGCGACCTTTAAAAGAGCAATGGGAATTGCCTTTTCCGAGGAGAAGGATAAGTTGGTGGTTGTCTATCTAGATGACATAACAGTTTTTTCAAGAAGAGAGGAAGACCATTTGAAGCATCTGGAGAAGGTTCTTCTGAAGTGTAGAAGGTTTGGTATTTCTCTTAATCCCACTAAGAGTATTTTCACTTTAACTTCTAGAAATTTTCTTGGGCACATTATAAATAAAGATGGGACAAAGATTGATCCAATCAGAGTCACTACCATTTAGAAAGTAGATCTGCTTAGAAGTAGGAAGGAAATTTAGTGTTTCCTTGGGAGAGTGAATTTTGTGAGAAGGTATATTCCCAAATTTGTTGAGATTGTCAAAGATATAACTAGGATGCTAAAGAAAGAAGCTGACATTAAATGGACTGTTGAAGCGAAGCAGTCATTTGAGGAAATCAAGAAGGCACTCACTCAGGCTCCAATGTTGATTAGCTCGGATTTTTCAAAGGAATTTCTAGTTTTTACATTTGCATCAGAAAATACAATTGTTGTAGTTTTGCTGCAGAAAGGACAACAAGGTACAGAGTAGCCCATTTCATTCTTTAGCAGAACCCTTGCTAATTCAGAACTTAATTAAAACATCTTAGATAAACAGGCATATTCTTTGGTCAAAGACATCAAAGACTTCAAAATTTATATTCCGCATTCTCATGTCAGAGCATTTGTGCCTAATGTTGTAGTGAAGGAAATCTTGACTCAAGATGATCCTGATGGCAAAAGAGGGAAGTGGATAGCTAAATTGATGGAATATTATATACAAATCAGACCTACAAAATTTTTGAAAGGTTAGGGGCTAGCAAAGCTGATGGCACAGTCCAATTTTGACTGTCTTGATATGAATTTTATTGCAGAAATTTCAGAATTGTTAGATGAAGATGAAGAATTGATTCCTATTGAAGAGAAGTACATTCTATTTGATCGGTACAAAGACATTGTCTTTGTCTTACATCATCATAGAGCTCCTGCTGAATTGACTAAATCTAAAGAAAGGTTTGTGAAGCTGAAATTTCTAAGGTACTGCATCATAAATAAAAATCTGTATTGGAAAGATACTGGTGGTATTCTTTTGAATTATTTGCTAGAAGAGGAAGATGAAAAAGTGATTGATGAGTTTCATAAAGGAGATTGTGGAGGTCATCACCATTGGAAGGCCACAACAAACAAAATTCTCAGAGTAGGGTACTACTGGCCTACCATGTTCAAAGATGTCTACAAGAAAATAGCTGCCTGCCATGAATGTCAGATTTTTTATGGTAAGAAAAAGCTTATTCCTTTACCCTTGATGCCAATTTATGTTGAGGTGCCATTCCAGCAGTGGGGGCTAGATTTTATTGGTGAGATACACCCATCTTCTTTAGGGCAGCATCACTGGATCATGACAGCAACTGATTATTTCACCAAGTGGATTGAAGTAATCCCAATAAGGCAAGCAAATTATTTACTCATCATTCAATTCTTAGAGAATAACATATTGTCCAGGTTTGGTTGTCCTATGAAGATCATCACTGATAATGCACAGGCTTTCAAATCCAAGAGGTTGATCAATTTTTGTCATCAATATCACATTACACTTAGACACTGTACTGGTTACTATCCACAAGGTAATGGTCTTACTGAATCTTCTAACAAAAGAACTGTGAGAATTATTAAGAAGGTGCTGCAGGAAAATAAAAGGTCATGGCATCTGAAGCTGAAGTATGCTTTGTGGTCTGATAGAGTGTGTACAAAAAGGTCAATTGGTACTTCACCTTATGAGTTGGTGTATGGAGCTAAAGTAATTTTTCCTACATCCTTGGGAGTGCATATTATGAAGCTGCTCCAAGGATTAGAGGAGGAGCCTAATGCTATTCAAAGGAGAATAAATCAGTTGATAGCTCTGCAGAAAAAAAGGGAGGAAGTATGTAACAACAATTAGCAGTCTCAAAACAGAATAAAGAAGACATTTGATAGGAAGGTCAAAGAGGAAAAAATTCATATTCAAGATGTGGTATTGAAGTGGGAGGCTAGAATTGAAGAAAATGGGAAACATGGTAAGTTTGAGAATATCTGGAAAGGTCCATTCCTAGTAGTTGCATTCCATGGAAACAACACTTACCTACTACAGGAGATGGATGGACAACCTTGTGCTAGAGGGCCTGTCAATGGCAGGTTTTTTAAGCACTACTCCTCTTAAGTTCTACTAACTTTTCACTCCATTGTATATATTCCATTTTATTATGCTTTTCTGCAAATAAAGACAGGTTGATAATCAAACTTGAGCTCGAGGTGAAGGCCATTAGAGTTTGAAGAAGGATTTGAAAATTTCAGAGTTTTTATTTCCAAGAATATGGATGGCACTGGAACTATAGGTTCTTTGGTGTACCACAGGGGCACACCATCCCAAGTGGAGCCACTGGTATCACTAAAAATTTTGTGGAAAATTACTTGACATGGTCATAGTATTCATTCCTCAAAAGGATAAGGTCTTATTAAGCCTTTTCAAGTCGGTATAGGAAAATTTCATTTTTTTTACATGTTTAACCTATCCTAAGGTTCAAGGCCACCTCCATTTAGGTCATTTCATGTACCATAAGTCATCATTAGGTGTCAAATTTAATTTCCCAAGTGTTTAAATTTGAAAAGGACACTTAAGCTACTTTTACATATTTTCGTAGCATTTTACACTGTGAAATAACAGTTTTCGCTACGAACCTGCCTAATAGTTTCATAGCGTAACTATTAGAGAATGAACTAGCTATGCTACGAAAAAATATTTTCCTGTCTATCCTGTCAAACTTGAGGTGAAGTTTTAGTTCATGATTGGAGGAGTTATGGTGGATGTCATTCGAGTCTACTAGGGTTAATTCAAAAGTACAAGGTCATGTCTGAGGTCATCATTACCATTTTTAGCATCCATGTGTCATGATTAAGGCATGAGTTTTCATTCAAACCATAAAACCTTACCCAATTAGTATTTTTTTCATACTCCACTTTATCTTTGCATGTAATTGGAGTTCTAGAGAGCTGCTTCATCGAGCCAAGCAGGTTGCTGGTAGTGTCAACGGTTACAGGTGTCATCTGGCAAGCGAGGCCGAGAAGATATAAATTCACCATGTTTGTAAGGAAGAAAACAAACAAAGGTGGTCACTGCCACAGGTATGAGCCCATGGACTTGAATTTTCTCAATGAAGACCCAACTGTGATGGAGGTATTTAGAAGAACAGGTTTTTTGCAATTCTGTCAAAGGCTGTAGGGTTGTCATCTCTAGGTTTCCAAGGATTTTGCTAAAAATTTTACTGGAACATCTTCAAAAGTGGGAATGTTGAACCTAACAGTGACACCAGACAACATTTCAGTAGCAACCGGAATCCCTGAAGGAGGGGAACAGTGGTTTAAAGGCATCAAGTTCACCATGCAGGATTGCAACGAGTTCATCAAACCAGAGCATAGTGAAATTGATCTCACAAATGTTATCCCAAGGAGTTACATAAAGGAGAAATATTCAAAGTTGTTGATGATCATTCAGAAGTATTTCACCTGTGAAGGAAGATTTCACATGGTATACTCCTACCACCTTAGGCTTCTTTAGCATTTTGTGGGTAAGAGGTCACTTGACTTACCCTTTTATTTATATAGAAGTCTAAGTAAAATGTCAGATAAGGTTCAAGTTAAAACAAAATAAAATGAAACTTCTCTTTTACACCATGGTTTGATTAAGTTGTTGGTGTTAGAGGAGTTGAAGAGATTAGGCAGATATTGGACATCCTTTCTATTCATGAGTGGTTTTGAATTTCATGTTGTCACTCCTAAAAGAGTTTCCAAACCTAGAAGTATTTCATCACCAACAATGGCAGAGGAAGTTGAAGAAGGGAATAGATCATCCCCACTAGGACCAGTGAGCCTAGAGATAGAGCCTTTGTAGAAGATTGAAACACCTAAAACTACACCTGCAAAACATAAGCAAACAATTAGCAAATAGAGTAGAAAAATAGTTACTAGGAGCTAAATAGTGGTTAAGGGTAGGACATCTTGCATGCAATTGACATTGAATAAACTCCCGTTGTCCAAGCTAAATATGTTGAAGATGGAGGAAGAAAGCTAAATAAAGTCAAGATAGCTAAAAAGTTAGATTTTTCAGGTGATGATGTTGGTTTCATATTTCAACCTAGAAATCCATGGAAAGCAACAAAGAGACTCAGAAGGTCAGTGAAACTGATAAGCCACCACTAAGCATCATAGATCTCTCCTCACCTGCAAAAGAGGACCTGGTTATCAAACTAAACAAGGGTAAAGAGAAAATCACTAAAAAATCAGAAATTGAAACCCTTAAGGAGCAGTTGAAAGAGGCAGGCAAGGAGATATCAGTCTTGAAGTCAGAAGCAAAGAAGCATAGAGATAAGAAGGTTCAGTTTGAATAAATGAGGAAAATATTGGAAGATCAAGTCACAAGTGTCTCAAAGACCTTGGACAATACAAAAAAGCTGATAAAGTGGACTCAACCACTAAGAGGAGAGGTCAAGCACATCAAAAAGTTAAACCTGCACTTGCAATCCAAGAACAGGGCATTGAAGGACCAAGTGAAATATCTTCAAGAGAAATTGGATCTAATTCATGAAGAGCTGGAAAAGAAAGGTTTAAAGATGATAGTGGTAGAAGAGGCTATAGCTCAACTGATTATAAATGAGGAAGAAACACCACATGAGCAATAATTTGAGATGGAATATGCCTTAGGAGGTTCATAACATTCAAAGAATCAAAATTTTGTAGTTGGAGATTAGTTTTTGAAGACAATTTTGAAAGGTTCGATTTTTGGGTTTTTACACAGTTTCGTAGCGTACTTGAGGCTTGAAGCTAGGAATACGCTACGAAAAAACCTGTAGGTGTCTTTTTTATTTTAAAATCAGTTTTTTCATGTTTCAAGGAGGGGTATTCATGGTGGTAAGGTGTGATGATATGATTGACATGATGGAGCAACAAATAATTGAAAAATATAGTTGGAGAAGCCACTTTTCCCATGCTACCAAAACTCACTACGAAACTATCCTGTTTTCGTAGTGAGCAACTGTTGAAGGTTTTGAGCATCTTAAAAGCATTTTTTGCCAGCTGGAGACCTACAACATGTCAAGGGAGCTTATTATCAGATATTTATGACTCAAAGGAAGTGCTATGAAGCCAGGTCATCAGTCAAAATAGCGTTGAAGATAAGGGTCATCTATTCCTAAAAAACAGGGTTATGCTCCACAAATCTAGGGGTGTTTTAAATATGTAAAGTGGAGGTGAATTTGGTCATATTTCTTTCAAGAATGTGATATTTAAATTGTAACCATCATGTAACTATTTCATAGTTAGGATAGAGCAATGTAATAAATAGGAGTTAGAGTACGATTAGGAGATGGTTTCTTTAAAGGGTAGTTGTCAGTTTTCTGTTAGAAGTTATGTAGTTCAATTATGAAAGGTGTCATAGGAGAATTCAAGGATCTAGCCACTATGCAGATCATCCTTGTTGTAAAGAATGTATATTTAAAGACAAAACATCAAAGTGGTAAAGGGTTGGAGAATATTTGCAAAATATTGTTGCTTGTATGTTTTTTGACCAATATCAGTAATATAAAGTGACATTCTTCTTTACAGACCTGAGATTCTCATGTGGTTTTTGATATCTTATTGATATTTATCTTATGTTTTATCACTTGTAGTATATTTCATCCCTAATTGCTCATAATTCATAATATTATTCTCTAACTTCCTTTAGTGATGAAACGACTGTGTTTTCTTATGTTGTATGTGGGAGTTGCTTCTATCTAAAACCTCTATCCGCCTCAGCTTCCATGTGAAGAACCACTTTCACTGAAACTACTGATTTTTGACTGCTTAAGCCCAATGGTAGCAAGCCTGCATTTCTCAACCTACAATCATACAAACAAGTTACAATTTCTATAGAGTTAGCCATCTAGTACTATCATTATTCAAAATCATAAATACCCCTTGAGAGAGCCCTCTAAGGCTGAAGAGGCTAATCTTTAGTTAAAATATCGTTTGAAACAGTTACACTAAGTTGTTTGATGAGAAACCAATCAAGTTCAATTTGGTGATAAAAGACTAAAAGAGTAACTAGTTGGGGGATTATATGACTCAATCATGGTATGAATCCTAGCAATCTATATCAATGATGCAAATAGGTGCCATGTTCAATGGAAACAATGATTGATAACTATTACTTTACTAAATATAGATCAAGGCTCCACACCCATTTTTTTCATTTTTTTGCATCTTCTTCATGTTTTTGTGAGAGTGAAAAGGAGATCAAAGATTTCTTGATAATGTATTTTTTATGATTTCATGAGCACAAAAAAGAGGAAAAGGTATACTTGATAGTGCATTTTTCATGGTTTCATGAGAAAAAAAAAAGAAATAAAATAAACTCATTAGAGAAATTGAGTAGCTCAACAACATGTGCCTATCTTCCAAGTGCATGGGTTACACTTATCAAATGTAGAGAAGGTACTAGGAAAATGATGTCCACACATAGAAATAGTTTTCTCCATCAATAAACACCACAAAATAGAAGAAACTCAACGAAAATAGAAAGAGTTCATGATTGATTGCAATGGTGGTAAGTGGAATCAAAGAAAATATTATCTGAATGCAAAATGGCATTTCTCATAGTATTTACTCATGGTATTTGCCCATGGTATATGCCCATGGTATTTACCCATGGTATCTTCCCATGGTATTTACCCGTGGTATCGTAATTCAGAAAGGCTATAAATAATGGGCCTCATTTTGTAGAAATATAGAGAGGGGTCCACACAATGTAGTTGTGACAACGTTTTTCTCTCTTAATAGTGAATTGGGTTTTATGGTGTATTTTGTTCACTCTTGTCATTTTTTTTATATATTTAGTTTTTTCATTCTTTATTAATGTACTCGTGTTGGTTTCTTTGCTTCTCTCTCTTGGTTTTGGATCTTATCCCCTAAGATATAGATCACTTATATTAGAGCTAGATGACCTAGGGCATGTGAGCATCCAATACAAGTGGAAAGAAGAATTTATTTTGTGCTTATTCATCAATAATTTCATCATAGTTGATTTTACTTTACAAATGGTCTGAAGAAGATACAAATTTTCCAAAGCGCTCTGAAGCCTACCTACTAGGGCTGATCGTTAGGACAAAATTGATCAACAATTTCGCAAAGCACTCCATGGTGTCTCTTGCAGGGAATTCTATCAAGACCAGGTACCATTATTTGTGGGTTGCAGCTTCAATAAGATGTACATCCACCGCTCCAACAAAGAAAAAGGTCGTGCAATAAACTATAGGCACAATCCAACAAAGTCATGTTTTAGGTTCCAAATATTGTGGGTTATTTCCGTCTCTAGTGATCAATATATTCATATTTATACCCTAAAAGCTATAAATTTTTTACTTTGGGATAAATCTGAGAAATATTCTTGCATGTATATATTCATTAGGGTATTCTTCCTACTGTTGTGAAAATGTTGAAAGCTAAATTATAAATAACTCGGTTGATCCATGTGATATCTAAGTGAATGGAGAAAGTGTGACCATCTATGTAGAAAAAGATGGAACTTTGAATCCACCAACTAAAAGTGGCATAAATAGAGAAGGCGCAATTTCTCTCGTGAACAGTAATATCAAGGTCATTTCTAAGCGGCTTCATGAGTGACATCCCAACCATTAAAATAATCATTATTTACTAATTTGGAAAATAGATTATTTATTTCATTGCCTTTCTTTAGTGGATAATGCTAGCACTTCAAAAACATCTCTAGGGGGCTCTTCAATTATGCCTCCCTTCACTTTTTCCATCTATGAATGCCCACTGTCCATTACAGTCTTGGTCGGGGCCTTCGTGCTACAGTTCTACACAATCACGACCACCATGGAGCTCCATTTTTCAGTTGTAACAAAGCATGATTCTAGATATTGAACCTCTGAAGCTTTAGATCAGTGGTCTTGGGGGATTACCGGTTAGATTTACGATGACTATTTTGCAACCCTTGCGGGACTACGCAAAAATGGACAGGACTACCTACCTTAAAACGTTGACCTGTTGTGGTGATTTTTAATGGGTGATAATACAGGCAACAACATAATCCACCACATCATATGTTGCATGGTGGGAGAATTGGTGTCATATTCATGGACGGTAGATCCATTCTGGTCAAGATCCATTTGGGGAAGGACTAGTTGTGTCTTAAATTCCCGAAGGATCAGTGGTTGTTTTTCTGGCTATTATGGACAAAAGCTTCAATGCAAAGATGAGAGTGAAGTTATCAGGGAAATAACAAAAGTATACTTTGAAATGTTTGGAGGTGTTGAAATGTTGGGAGGTGTTAAAATAAGCTAATTACTCTGGTATGAAGAGTTTGTTATATTTAGAGAGTTAGTTAGCGTTGAGGGCATTGATTCAAGTTGAGTTTAAGTGATCAATGAATTTAGAGATTATGTGCATGTTAAGTTATAAGGCGAGTCAGTAGTCGAAAAGGTTTACATACCCTTTATTGAGTTTATTGGATGTAATGTGAATCAAGTTTGTGTGATCAATATAAAAGAGTCGCAACTCGTGTTATTGCGTTAATTTGTGTGTTTATCCTCTCTGCGTTTCCAACAAATTGGCATCGGTTCTAATTGAGAGATCTAAGGGAGAGCCAAGGACATAGAGATCAGAGCGATGATTTTGCAAAGTTGAAAAAAACACAGATTAGCAACAATCAAATATTTTTTCTCTTGATTCGAGCTATAATGCTCCTTGCAGTGGTATACAGTGTGTTATAACGCTAGAAGTCTCAGCGAATAGCTACATTAAGAGTGGTTCCTCTAGTTTTTGCAACGTTAACACAATAACATGGTGGTATTTGAGGTGAAGAGCGTTACACACTACAATAGTACACTTCCGACGCATTAGAGATAAAAAGAAAAGTCAACGAAAATTTGTTAAGGATTACGTTATTCCTTAAAATCCATATACATATCATCCTTTTTCAAAAAGGTTTGATTTATTTAAAAGGTCTTTCATAAAGCATGAAAGCATAAAGGATTAGTAAAGTTTAAAGAGGAGTGGAGTTTATTAAATACTTTTCATTAAAGTTTTTTATTTTTATAAAGGAGTGGTGTAAGGTTTTATAAAGTTTCTTTTAAAGTGGAGAATGTGCCTTTTGAAAGGGTTTAAGAGATTTAAAGATTTGAAAAATTTACAAAATTGGCATTGTATAAAGAATTTTTTTGAAGGGTTTTATTGAAATGGAAAGAAAGTTTTAGAGATATGTAAAGTCCGTCAGTCCACAAAATTTTTGGTGTTTTTGTCAATCATGATAGGATTTTGGGAGAATATTGTGCCTTATGGGGGTGCATATTAAAAATCATATTTTTTTTCATGGGTGATATGGAGCATAGCCTCATGCAACATGCAAGCAGCTATAAGATAGAGGAATGAAAACAGTCATGGGTCACAAAGCGCGACTAAAGAAGACAAAGAAAAGGGATACAAAAGAAGAGGTAGAGATTGTTGCCATGTTTAGAGAGGTTCAAGCTGCAGCCAAGGAACTGAGATGTCTAGCAAAAGATAGAGATTCCCTTGCTTTGAGTTTCATTCAACATGCAATGGATGAAACAATTATGTTCAAGGTAGAAAAAGCTAAAACTTCCAAGGAATCATGGAAGATCCTGGAAGCATAATTTGGTGCAAGGGGGAGTGACATGTAGCAGCAATAAATGTCATAGTTTGTTGAGTCAGACAAAAATCTAAGAGTAGACGAGAAAGATTATGAAAGGACAAAAAATCTTGGAGAATTCCACTCAAAAGTGGAAGATGGTCATGAAGACTATAAAATTGAAACCCATTATGCAAGCATGAATATGGATGAAGAATATGCAACAGAGATTGCAAAGAGAAAATTTGAAGCCTTTGTATGTGAAACATAGCAAGAGCACATCAATTCTCAAGCACTCCACTGTAATATGGATGGTGCATATGATGGTGAAACCCATTACGCAAGAATGCATATGGATGAAGAAGATGCAACAAATATTTCAAAGAGAGAAGTTGAAGAAGATCGACTGAGATCAAATTCAAGAAATTTCAAAGAAAAATTGCAGCAACAACAAGTGAAGAAATCCTACAACAAGAATGTGCAACATAGAATGAAGCAATTTCTAGGATATAAAATTTGGAAGAAGAGAAAAATAAAATACAAAATTGTAAAAAATTTGAGTCATTGTAAGCCTAGCTGAGACAAATACTAGCAGGCATGTTTAAGTGATAATTGAATCAATTTATACTGTAAGCCTACAAGGCATAGTTAAGTTATGTTTGAGTTATGTTGAGTCATATAGTTGTAATTAAGGGGGAGTGTTAAAATGAGGTAATTACTCTTGCATGAAGAGTTTTCTATATTTAGAGAGTCAGTTAATTGAGCGTTGAGAGCATTGAGTCAAGTCGAGTTTAAGTGATATATGAATTTAGAGAGTATGTGAATATCAAGTTATATTAGGCGAGTTGGTAGTTGAAAAGGTTTAAATACCCTTCACTAGGTTCATTGGATGTAATGTGAATCAATTTTGTGTGATCAATATAGAAGAGTCGCAGCTCGTGTTATTGTGTAAATTGTTATTGTGTTAATTTATGTGTTTATCCTCTTTGCCTTTCCAGTAGGAGGAAGAGTTAAGTTGAATATGTTTTTGGTTATGGTTGCAAGCATATTATTGGTGTGTTTGATGGTCTCGTGCTCTCCCCACTTGTTGTGCGGGTGCAATAGGGAAATCATGGAAAATTATCATGGGTGCATGTCTTTGATGCTTCTCGTCATATTTTGTTGTGTTGCATAATTTTAGGCCACAACGCTAAAGTCCCCAATTTTAGTTTCTCAGGGCGGGAGATTTTCATATGTTGTCTCGATACCTCTCATATTGCAGTATCATAGTGGTGCACTTCTCATGGGACCTGGAAGTATCAAAGTCGATATTATATGGTATGGAAATTTCAGTGACTCCCAAAAATTTGTGGTCTCTGACTTTATTGTTTCCATTGGAAGAAGTGTTCGAACTCAACCATCAGTTAACAACTGGTGGGAAACCACGTAGTGGTATAAATACTCTGTCAGAGGAGGTGTCTCATGAGTTGTTAATATTGGAGGCCAAACCTCCAACATGTTGTGCTCCCATGGAAAGAAACTCAAGAGAAGTGATATTGAATTTCTTATAACATAGACTTTGGATAGAATACTATTTCCTAGAGACTACAAAAGAATTTACTATTGTTCTCATAGTGGGCGAAATTTATGTGAAGATACTTTGCATGCACTCACATGGTTTTTATGATTTTGTTGCCATAACTAAAGTTGGGTAAAAAAATATCGTGTTTTCATGGGTCAAGGACCCTGTCAAGTAGTGTTTGGGGAAATGCGTGTGCCATTTTGCACCTCCACTTTACACCACCACCCCCCCCCCCAACTCTGCCTCTAAGTCCACCAAATGAAGATGCAGGTGTGGATGGAATGATAATAAAAATAGCTATAATTTTGGTAGAAGCAACCACAAATCCCTTAAGCATTGGATACTATCAAGGAGATTCTTGGACTCCCCTAAAGATAGTAACTGCCTCTGTTGGCATATTCAGCAAGGACGCATACTCTGGATATCCTGGAGATTTGTTGATCGACAAGAAGACCAAATATAACTACAACGCTTTTGGAATTAACAGAAGAAGAATTTATATGTTACATGCAATGTGGAATTCATCTACCCTTTCATGTAAGACATCACTTGCATCAATTGTGCTCATATTGTACATATTTTTTTCATTTTGGTTTGTTAGCGAAATTGTAGTAGTTCATCTCAATATTATCAATACAAATCAAAATTTTAGATATAAACATAATAGAAGAGAAAATCCTTCCAAAAAGGGAATAATAGACAAATTGAAAGAAATATTTATTTCAAGAATTTCACTATTAAATAATTATCGAGTCTATACAACATAACATTGGATAGTGATAAATTACAAAGATAAGCCACCAAATTTCTACCAAGCAGATTCACAAGTGAAATATCTCAACACAGTTATGGGTCAACCACACAAAACCCTTACCACCAAAGTCCATTTTCTAGGTTTCACACACTGTCAACGTCACAGTTGGCCCACTAACATTACATGGTATCTCTATCCTTTGATCTTCATTCATCACTATTATGGGTCAACCATGCAAAAAATTTGCCACGAAATTCAATTTACTAAGCTGCACAGTGTTAGTATCATAGTTGGCCCACAAGCATTATAGGGTATATCTATCCTTGGATAATAGTTCATCATGGTTATGGGGCATCCAAAAACCCATTTTTATGGGTTAGGCATGAAAAAATGCTTGTGTTCAACAACTCTTGGTTTTGGGTAATCCACAAACCCATGGTTATGGGTAAACTATACAAAATGTTTCTCTTCAATGGCTCACATTCAACAAAATATTCTCAGGAAAGAACTTGACACAATGGGGACCATTTCTTCCTAAGGTGGAAGGATTGATCCGAATGGAATATGCCCATAATATTTACCCATGGTATCTGCCAATGGTATTTACCCATGGTATCATAATTCACAAAGGATATAAATAATGGGCCTCATTTTGTAAAAATACAAACAGGGATCCACACAGTGTAGTTGTAACAACATTTTTCTCTCTTAATAATGAATTGGGTTTTATGGTGTATTTTGCTCGCTCTTCTAATTTTTTGGGGATGTATAAAACTTTCACATTGTTTATTAGTGTCATCGTGCTGGCTTCTATGCTTCTCTTTATTTTTTTTGGATCTTATCCCCCAAGATATAGATCAAAATAAAAACATAAATGTACGCTTTAGGACATTAGCAACAATATGCATATGTAACCCTTGAGCATCATAAATGACGATGAGAACCCATTCAAGGCATGGCTATAATCATATGAAGGGAGAAGCATGAAGTCTTAAATTGTATCCATGGTAGGGAAAAATTTGGTTTTATAGGAATATAGATTTGATCCAAGTGGATATTCATGGCCAACTACCTATTCCACTGGCTCACAACACAATTTTCCTATTTTGGTAGTTTTATATTCTTGGCAGTTTTTAGGTCTTGAAATTATGGAGCCGTTTTGAGGCCTTAAATAATTTTTTTTTTTTTAATGAGATCATCAACAGTAAAAAATTATACTCCTCATATATACCTATCCAACGGGATATATTGTGCACCAAACGAAGATCATGTGCCAAACTTATGATTTCGAGAAGTTGGCATTCCAACTTACTCCATTGGGGCCCATAAGCCTTTGGTGCTTCATCTCCTAGGGTTAGGTTTTTGGATGATTATGGTTTATCATTAATTTTTTTATGGTAAAAAAGGCCTCCCTGCCTCATTGTAACAAAATTGAGGAAGGAACATAGCTCTCACATCTCTTCTCAGTGATAAACTACCACCATTTAAGCTAGATTTCTTTCATTCTGCATTAGTTTCAACATTTTTCATTTATTAATTGAAGTCAAGTTTCACTATATCTCTACATTTTTCTTATCAATCTATATTTCATTCCATTCCCTTCATAAAAACGAATCAATGGTATCATAGTCGTCTCATCTTTCTCTATTTTTTGTGCATGTCCCCAACAAGGTTAGGATATACAAAGCTGGGACTCAAACCGCTTGAGCCCTTGTAAGACTGTCCTTTCCGACCCTAATAGCTTCCCATGGAAAAAGAAAATAAATTTGAGGGATTAGTAGATCCTATCAATTTTTTTCTCAAAGAAGCTCTCGAGTCACAAAGGAATAAGAAAATGGATAAGTTTTCCTAGATCCTTCGACAAATACCAATAGGAAATGCTTCTTCATCAAGCAGCCACTTTGGAGGTTCCACCCACTTTAAGGTACACGTTAATTTTGATATTCCTATATTTCAAGGCCATATATATGTGGATGCACTATACAAATGGTTAATTATACTTAAAGGATATTTTCTTGTCCATAAAGTTTTTGAAGAGAAAATTTTACTTTTTGCACTCCTTAAGGATGCCCCCCATGTCAAGGATTGGTGGGAAAATTACTGTGAGAAAATGGAAATGGAGGAATCGACACTATTTTCAATCACAACCACTTGAGAATTTTTTTGGGTTGATTTTAAGGAAGACTAGTACATGTGATGGACCACACTCCAATAGGAAAGGGACCAAGCAGTGCCAGATTTCACAAATATCTTTCATACCTTGTGCACCAAGCTAGGTATCAAATACTATAAGTGAAATATAGTGCTCAAGTATCATGGATGTATTCATAGATACATACATATATAAATGGAGTTACTATACTTCTCTTTTCTTGGCGCAACATATGGATATGTTGTCAAAATCGAGAAAAAATTTAAACAAAAGAAGCGATACATTGGATCTATTAATCATTCACAACAAAAGTAGGGAAAGGGAATCCCAAAACCATAGAAAAAATGAAATGGCTAGGTTGTACCACCCCAAGAAAACTCGTAGAATCCATAAACAAATAATGGTAATGGGAAGACGAAGAAAGACACAGGAAATTGGTGTGAGTTCCACAAGATCCCCACTCATAAAACCAAATCCCACACAAAGAAGTTGCTAGTGGCCAAGCTAAAAGAATTAGAGTCAGACGCAAGTTATGGCTCTAAAATAGACCTATAAAAGGATAAAAAAATCATTTATTTAGAACCCAATGCCACTATTGCCTCCACCAAGGTATAACAACGTGACCTTGAAGATTCAAAGGAAGGTGGGCATCTCTTTCACTCACAAATGTGGGTGAAGGGTGCTTCATGTGGTTCATTATCAATAGCAGGAGCTAAACAACCTCATCTTAGTAGAGTTCGTTAAACAATTTATCCTGTCAACAACACCACACCTGTAGTCATACACCATTGAATGGCTCCACTATGGGTGAGATCTATATTTCAGCCAATAGTTTCAACTGCCCTACATCATCAAGTCTTTCAAGGATGAGATATTGTTTGAAGTTTCTCCCATTGAAGTTTGTGATGTTTTATTATGCCAACCATACATGTGGAAGTGTCATGTTGCACATGAGTCTAGACCTCATAGTCATTATTATTACTTTGGGCAGAAAACTATACATGATACTAGAGGTAGCCCTACCTACTTCCATTTCTTTGATATCTGCTAGGAAACACAGTAAGATCATCTCCTAGATTGAGAAATTTTTCTTCTTCCTGATTTAATATCAAATTAAGGAGAAGATCATGGAAACAATCACAACCTCCACATAGGGCTCATCCATGTAGCAGATGAAAGTGGATAAGGTCACGGAAGAATATAAAGTCATATTCTCCTCACCGAAGGGGATACCTCTACATTGGCAGGTCATGCATTTAATCGATATGACCCTTGTTGTATCTCTACCAAATGGGCCAATCTATCACTACAATATTCTAGAAAATGAGGAAATAAAGTAGTATATCCAAGAGCTACTACAAAAAAGGAACATATGACCAAGTTACTCACCCTGTGGAATCCAAATTATACTGGTGTAGAAGAAGGATGGGACCTGTAGATTCTGCATTGATTATTGGGATATGAAAAAATCAGAGTTAAGAAAAGGTACCTAGTTCCCCATATTGTAAACCTTCTTGAACAACTCAAGGGGGTTAAGTACTTGAGTAAGATTGATTTGAAGTCTGGATATCACCAAGTCCCAATAGAAAAAACTAATGCGTGGAATATTTCTTTCAATCCCAAGGAGAGTCTTTTTGAATGGTTGGTCATGCCCTTTGGTTTGAAAAATTCCCTAACAACTTTCATGAGGCTAATGGATGAAATCTTGTAATCTTTCACCGACTCTTTTTGGTTATATATCTATATGATATCCTCATCTTCAACAAGAGTTTGGCATAACACTTGTAGCATATATAGTAGGTCCTTCACACTTTGAGATAGCACAAGCTATGTGCTAACTTGGAAAAATGATGTTTTGACATGGATAAGGTCCCATATCTAGGTTACATTATTGAGGAAAAATGTGTGCATGTGTATCTAGCCAAGATCTAGGCCATTTAGGATTGGTTGGCCCTGAAGAATCTAACAGAGCTTCATAACTTCTTAGGCCTTGCTAATTTATATCCAAGATTTGTGTTGGGGTTCTCTTATATATATTTGCCCTTAGGTCAAGTTACTAAGGGTGGAGCAATTTTTTTTTTTAGTTTGAATCACAACATAGGGCATTCAATGAACTAAAAAAATGCCTTTGCTCTACACCACTCCTCACCCTTCAGGATCTGCAACAACAATTTGAGATTGAGATAGATGCCTCTGATTATGCTATTAGTGTAGTCCCCATTCAACAAGGAAAATTGGTGTCTTATCATAGTGAGACACTCTTTGATATTGTCAAAAGATACCCCACCTTTGACAAGATTTCATCATCTAGGCCTAATGGAAATGGAAACATTATATTATGGGGAAGGATATGATCATCCACATTGATAAAATGCATCTTCAATTTATGAAGACATAAGGGATGTTATCGAATGAATACCATTAGAAATGGTCCACATATCTACAAAAATTCCATTTTAAAATTAAATAAAAAAGGGTAGCACCAATCATGTCATCGATTACCTCATTCATCCCTCGGTTGTGGCACTAACCACTATTCACAATTCTTGTGGGAATGAGACCTATGGATGGCCATAACTATACAAAAATGGCTCAAAATTAATTGCCACATACCAAATGTTGATGGTAGGAAAGCATTTTTCATACTTCCACCTCTAGGATGCACTAATGTTCAACGTGGGGCACATTTGTGTTCCTTCAAGCGAGCATGCCAAGCTAATCTAGGAGGTACATTACAGTAAGGTTGCAGGGCACTTTACGTGGAGAAGACAATGGAAATACCGCAACAGTATTTCCTTTGACAAAACTTTGATAGTATGTTTGTTAGTATATCATGTCTCGCACCACTTGCACCATTTCCTAAACAACCATTAAGAAGAAAGGCCTATAAACCCCTCTTTCTGTACTCCTAACCGACCTTGGGAATCCATCTTGATGGAATATATGTATGGTCTTGCTTCTACCAAGCATAGTAATGACTGTGTATTTGTGGTTGTTGATATATTTTCTAAGATGGGCATCTTGACTATTTGCAAAAAGAGTATCATAGTAGAAGCGAGTGCCAATATCTTCTTTAAACGATTATGAGTAAATTTTGGGATCCCATATACCATTATACCAAATTTGGATAGAAGGTTCTTAAGCGCATTTTGGTTGATACTCTAGTCATTTTTGAATACCAAGCTCACCAAATAAAATTACTTCCACCCCCAGACTGATGGCTAGATAGAGGTCATCAACATGATGATTATGCACATTTTGTGCATGTACAAATCCAAGCCTCCGTGCACATGAGATGAGAGTCTCCCCAATGTTTTTCCAATAATCACGTCAGAGATATCAATAGCTCAAATGGTCATAACCCCTTTCAGGTGGGCCTATGATTTGAACCATTAGTTTCCATTGATTTCGCATTGCCTCTTGAAACTACACATTCATAATCTACATATGCACAATCTAAAGTTGAAAAAGATACCAAGTTTATTGAACGAATTTAAAAAATCCACTAGTAAGTTCATGATATCTTGCAGAAAGGCAATACCAAGTATAAACAATGCCATGATCAGTATTGAGTGCCACACAAGTTTCAAGTGGGAGACAATGTTTGGTTGCATTTTCAAATGGAATGCATTATAGGGGCCCATCAGAAGCTCCAACCACTCTACTATGGACCTTACACCATCACCAAGGATTTGAGTGACAACTATTTTGAGCTAAGTATCCCCCATTCCTTGGCCTACACCTAGTGTTCAACGTGGACCACCTTCAGCCATACTTTCCACCATTATTGGACACATAATAAATCACAGATCATATGACACTAATAGAGTTCAAACCAAATTGCATTGAAAAAACACAATTGAAAAAATCACTAACTCACATATTAAGAGCACTCATCAATAGAGGGTTCAATTGTACTAGGTTTTCAAAGCAGGCTAGGCAAAGGGACAAAGTTTAAAAAAAGTTTGTTCATCTCATGGAGGAACTAAACAAAATGGAGACCATTAATTCCTAAGGGGGGAGGGACTGATACAAGTGTTGGAAATATATTCACTACTGAGAGGGGGGGTGGGTGGGTGAATCAATATTGATGGCATTTAATCCATTTTCACCAATTTATACATTTGCCTCAATGTAAATGATCCATGCACATCCACAACATTAGTTCATCAAAACAGGTAAGCATCAATAAATTGTAAACATAACAATCATGAGAAATACAAGAATGCACACACAAGAACAAAAGTATTTCTGGTGGAAACCTTTCGTGATAAAATCACCCTACCATTGTTGCACTACTAAAATATTTTATTAATATGTTGAAAAAATTTACATGGATTAGCTTACAACCATAAGCTAAAATACTTGGCTTCCTCTACAATATTTTGGAATCTATCAATTTGAAACTTTGTTTCTCTCACAGATCTACGGAATGCCATCTGTTGGAAGCTCCCATGGCCAACGATCCTTGCCCAACCACCATTAGGCTACCCAACTATCTTTCTAGTATGAATGAGCCAATTCATTGTCTATACCAAAGCTTCCATGCCATCACTTCCTCCATGTGAACTATGTTTCATAAATTTTCATATTGGGCTCTAAATTCACTCAACATGAGAAAATGAATCAAAATCTAACCCGGAGGGGGGGAATTTCTTCACTCCAACTCACACCAAAATGATCTTCCCAAACATACAATAAGCAGCCAATTTTCTTCCACAAGCTATACAAAAAATATGAATCTTCTACTCAACTCTATCTCTAATTCCTGCTCACAAATATCTGATATATATTTGCATAAAATATGTGAGAATTTGTTGCATACTCTACACACTCACAATGCCCTCACAATGGCATCTTCACTCACTCCCCAAGCAACCAACCAAATATACTTAATGTCATCTTCTATTTATCATTTTTCTGTGTTGAGTCACATAGTAAATGCTACAATTTATGGAAGTCTCAACAACTTTGTTCACATGCTTCATATTTGGTTGAGGAAGGATTATTGACCAAATAAAGCCACTTTATCCACTAGCCCTTTGATATTCTCAACCTTAATAATCTTCTAGAGGGCCCACAATTTTTTCTGACTAGCCGAAAAGTTTCAATCAATAACATCGCCACAACACCAAAATTAGTTGAGCAACACGAGGAATGTGGAGCAAAACTCGTGAAAATGTCATAGTTTCTCCATTAGTACTATTATCCATGTGACTTTATAATATTTGGGCTATAACTACTCCCTTGAGCTTGTCCTGCCAGTGACTGGAGCCTAAAACCTCTCCCTTGACCCATCATGCATGCGATCAGGGCTAAGGAGACTCAAAATCATACTCTCTCAGCTCAGAAATTTCCTAAACTTCTTCCAAAGCCAAAAAAACCTTTGTAGGACCTATGGAAGTCTCTGACACCTTTGCAACACTTCACCAATTCACTGCAATATCACCAACATCATCACTAGTCAAACTAGGCTGACTAGGATTTCAACCAACCACTAAACCAACCATTTGATCCATCAAACTTCACTACAATATATTTTTCATAAGTATGCAACTCGAATATATGTCATACATACTCCAAAACTTGCACAACCATATCAATCATCCACATACACATGTAGATCCTATCGAAGCCCAAAGTATAACATGTCAACATGGGAGACCTAATCTGAGACAGGGAGACCAAGGAGACCTAATCATCAAGGGTCCTCAATTCTAAACTCCTAGCAGCCACTAATATCTGTATGCAACAACATGATCATGAAGACCATCGTCATGGGAAGACCTCCAATATATTTCAATGCATGATCATGAATACCACATCATGGGAAGGCCTCCAAGCTAGTGCAACACACCATCATCCAACCTCCAATATAATGCAATAGAAGGCCTCCAAACTAGTGAAACACACCATCATCCAGCCAAAGACCATCTACAACTCAACCATGATATCCAAGCTATTCTAAGCTATTTAACAAGGCAAGGACCATCTCCAAGCTAGTCCAAGATAGTAGACATGTTAAGGACCATCTACAACTCATCAAACACCTCAACCATCTACAACCACACATACACCTGCATAACAAACTCACCTGCAACCCAAGAAACCAGGTTGAGTGACATGTGAATAAATGTTTTCATGGATAAAGTGACTAAAGGCTTTGAGGTGGAGGATCACAATATACTCTCTGTGGCTTGCAAGAACATGATCTATGGCCATAGGGTCAAGGGTTGTGGGCCATTGGCCTGGTTAAAATTAGCCACTAGAAAGTAATGATGCATACATGGTGTTTTTGCAAACTAGAAAAAACTATATATAAAGTCATGTAATTGAGGTCACCTAAGCTACCACCACTGAACCAAAACCATCACTACCATAGTTTCCATGTGATAAATCCTTTAAAACTGCAAAAGAGGTGGATCAAGTGCTTGTGGTTGTCTTGAAAGAGAGAAATTATTTGGAGCTTCTTGTCTAGATCTGAAAAAATTGTGAAGAAGAAGATGGAAAGGGTTGTGTTGCGTGAGAAAAGTCAAAGAAAATTTAGTAGTGATAGTGTCCAAAGCTATGGTCATCATGAGAAGCAACGAATAACTCATACGTGTAGTCATAGAGGATATTCAAGTGAAGTCGAAGATATTGAGTGCAATGGCTCAATGGTGGTGGCAATCACAATAGAAAACGTGCTTGGACACTGTTTGTTTGAGGGCATAGAGGAGGGTTGTAGTGTAGTGAATGAGAGAAAAATGGAAATATTGGACAACACCAACAAAAATACAAAAAAATTACTATGAGGAAAACTGCAGTTGGAAGGATTCAAAAGTCGAAATCTCTATATGGAGGCATCTAGTGAGTAGCAGTTGTGATAATCATGGCGAAGTACGGTTTGTGTGTTAGAAAACGAAACTCAGTGAGAGCTCGAGGATGTAGTAAAGCATGGGCTCTTCTTGGACATAGCCATGACTATAATCGTTGTTATGCAGGAAGGTTTTGAATTCCTTGCGACCCGTCACTTTGGATGTGATGAAATAGTGGTAGAAATTGGACATGGTGGGAGCAAGCATAAAAGCCTGAGGTAGGTATTTGGGGCACAGTGTTGCAAATGGAGACCATAGTTGAATGTTTAAAATAGATTGACGTACGGAGGTGGAGAAAGATCCTTAGACTCGAATGGCCGATGCCTAACAACATAAACCTAAAACTATTCTTACAAGTGAGTGCACATGCAGACTCTGACTAAGTAAACCAAGGCCTAAAAAATCATGCGGCGGAGACACTCACAATAGGCTGAAATCCAAGGATGGTCTACAAGAAGCGATAAATCGGTGCTGGTCATGAAATTCATATTGCAAAGAGTGCGTTGACCAAATTTTCATTATAGTATGTGTTATGGGTGATGATACTATGATTCTCATATCAACATGGGATAACAATATATATAATGGAGTCAATTTTTTGCATGTACATAGGCATATTGCTATAAGACCTGGTAAGCCATGCTTACTCCTGGGTAATCACTGGTAAAGTATGTGTTAAACCTAAGTGATATGGGGGATGTCGAGTTAATATATACCCTGGGTAAAATATTTGAGGGGGGCAAGGGCCAAAGTGAGCAGGGTTGGGTTGAATCACTTGGCAAGGTTGGCTATATTTATTCAAGGAATCCCAAGTCGAGTTTAAGGGGGGAATGTTAGGTAAAATTGACTTGGGTTTAGAGTCAATATTAACCAGGTTAAACAGTGGTGGTTTTGGGGCACGTGGTATTATGTACCCATGGTATTACATGTAATGGAGCCTATAAAAGGCTAGGGAGACTTCATTGTAATGTAGGCCAAGGAGGTGAGTGGTGAAGGCTCACTTAGCCAAATTTTCCAGGGTTTTGGCCAAGGATAATGAAATTTCATTCGGTTGGGTTTTTCCCCAGAGTTGGGTTTTCCCAGAGCAAATATTTTGTGCATTGTGAAATGTTTTATTGTTGTTGGTTAATTTATTTTTCTCGCAGTAAAATTATTTTATGTTATTCGATAAATTTTTTAACATGTTTATGATGAGGTACAAGGGAATACTAATGAAACATGCAAATAGAGCACAAAAAATTATAAGTATTGAATTTGATCAACCCAAACACAAAAAAATATAACTCACGTTACACACCTATGTATAAGGCACCATGCTTCTTGATAATTTACATAAAATAGAGAACATTGCTAGGATTATCTAAATATTCATATTTTCTTTGATGAAATTGTGTAATATTGTTAGCACCATATAGTACACCATTATAGGCCATGTGACATAGAGTTGAATTTCCACATTCCTAAATCTTCATGATTTTGGTGATGAACTAGAACTAAGTATTTGTCAAGAAATACACAAGGGAAAACATGGTGAAAAGTATAGCAAGATATCATAGCTCCTTGATGATGCTAATCAAGACATGGAAAGAGTATGATAAACTAATATTTTGTATGGTTTTAGAGTGGAAAATTTTGTGGAATTTTTCAAAATAGAAATTTTTGACTTGATTTGGTCAAAATTTGGAATTTCATTGGATGACGAAGAATATGTTTTTTGTCATGAATCAACAGTTTTATCTTCAACCACTACCAGATCCATTTTGGTAATAAGTGCCAATTGATGAAGCATATTTTCCCATGGGTTATCAAATATAGACATAAATTCTAGATGGCCTTATCCAAAGGCATCTTGGTATCCATTAAATAATGGGAGTTAAAAGATTTGACTACCTAAGTGGGAAACGTGTATTAATCATATTTCATGTTAGGATGGATTTTCTAAGTTGTGTCAACAAATATAGATTGGGCCACATTAGGGGAAATATCAGCTACATTTAGTGGCATGGTGGTCCTATATGAGTCTAATTTTGAGGGATTAGGTGCCACCCAATAATTTGAGAACCCTGATGATTCAATGACACTTGAAGATATCATACAGATAGGAGACATGTGTTGTGTATTGGATGGTGGGGGAAAGGTGAATGTACTTGTCAATGATGAATCCTTGAATATCCCCATTCCAACACTATTGTAAGCACTTGAGGAACCATTGAAAAATGATATATGCATACCACAATTGGTCCTATAATCACGAATGCAGTATACTAATTATAAATAGTGACCACATTCCCTCATGTGGGAAGCAGATAACCCCAAATATAAAAGAGATTACAACCATCATTGTGTAGAACCCATTATCCCTAAAACAAGTTTGTAACCTATTGGGGTATCAATTACATTGACTTGGATAAAAATGGTATTTCCATCCAAATCTATAGTCAAGGCAATAATGATTTCGTGAGGCTAGGAAGTGTGCTCATCAAATAAATTTAATATGGTGTTGGAAAAAATGAGCTATAGAGAATTGATAGTCCTCCACAAGTGGAAGCCTATTCACCAATCATTGTTTTGAATATATTAATTCCATGTGAGACTAATTTAATTTGAAAATAAATTTGATGGGGGGTCTTAGGATGATTTTTGTCAGTACAAATGTAATTAATTGAGAGTCTAAGGGGTCAAATCCACCTAAATATGAAAATGTTTTCTTTTGTTGCATTAGGAATCTCTGGAGAAATTCAAGGGATGACATGGCACATGGTGCTTAAGATAAATCCTCCACAATATTATGATTGTGGAAAACTATGCATTGGGAATATGCATGGACCTATAAATAACACCATTTGGTAGGTGAAGCACCATTTCAAATGATAGATTATCTATCTAGAGGGGGAAACCAATTTGGGGAGAATACGATGGATCCTCATTTGAATAACCATACTCTGTGTTCTCATAATATGAGTCCATGGCACTCCTTGCTCAGAAAAAAATGATGAATATCATCCATCCTATGACATTGATGACCGATATGGTCTCTACCATAGATATTGTAGTTGTAATTACCCAAACACAGACCAAAATTACTTACAGATATTCAAGGTCATTAAACATTAGCATAAGGAATAACTCAACTAATTAGTATATAATCTATAGGAGCAACGAGAGATGAGAAACTTACCTATAGAACAAATAAGTATCTTACTTGTGATTTCAAAACCATTGCGATACCTTGATCCAACTAACCACAACCAATGTGTTGAGGATGAATATGCACCCAACCTTAGGCTCAACTGCACTCGTTATTTCTATAACTGGCCACCTCTAGCCCTCAATCAACTAATCTACTAGTGAATCACTATTTTCCTAGAATTCTCTCTAGGAAAAAATAATGCATCACATCCTCCTTCACATCCATTAAATAGAACGACTTGTTCCAAAAATGAAGGAAAATATTTGTGCACATAATCCATGTGTGATCATGCAATTTTTTATTTTTTAACTTAAGTTTTCCTTATCTTCAAATTTTCGATAAATTTACTATTAATTATTTTACTCTTTTATTTTTTACTAACTTGATTTTTTTCAATAAGATTACTCTTATTTATCTTTTTCTCTTTTACTTTTTTTTTTGAATAAAAAATGTTTCTTCACTTATTTATTTATTTATTATTATGAACTTCACTTTATCATTTATTATTTTATTTGTCTATTAGTTATTATTCTCACACTTATTATAATAATTATTATTTTTTAATGATGAATTACATACTCCCCCTCTTCAAGGAACTTCATCTCAAATTTAACTTTGATTATGTTAACACATTTTCCCCTTTTTTATATTTCTTTAAATTTTATCCCTGTATATTCCATATCACCTTTTGTTGAACTAGTATAAGGCCATCCCATGTGACTACAATGGGTGTTGAAAGTTCACATGAAGTGTGAACAATTCTTTAGCACTTCAACACTTTCAAAAAACTAAGCTTAAAGCCATCTCGATCTATCATGGCCCCAAGGATCTAGATTCCTCTTCCCAAGAAATCATTTGGCATTGTACTCATGTACCCCAAACATCTCTAAATACTAGCCCAATTCCTACCACAACTCACTAAGGTGCACAATCCCAGACATTGAAGTCCAATCCCATAACTCTACTAATGAGAAACACTCTTTCCATTTCCTAGACTTTGAAATCACAACTTCAATCAAGCACTCACCCTTCTCAAAATGGTTCCAAATCTCATTCAGAATCATACAAGGTAAAATAAACACTAGCATAAGTAGTTTATTGAGTTTGTCCCCAACCTATAAGGTGTTGCATATTCTTGCTCATAGATATGAGCTCCAACGAGATCATCAAATAAACCAACCCTCTCAATCCCGTTGGTGGATTCCTTGTCAATCACAACCTCCCAACATGTAGTGAATGCCTTAGCTATATAATAATAAAACATTACCTCATACAAAATAATCACCATGCTAATTTTTTCATATCATGAAAATACAACATCATCTCTATCACAAAATTTTGAGTAGGAAGGAATTGCATCCTCATGCATGCCATCATTATACATCTCATCATAAAAAATGCACACAATTACCACATGTCATCACATCATGAAATACTATAATAAATTATAAAATCAACATATGTGTATAAAAAATATATTAATACATTTCCATATGTCAATATAACATTATATTATAACATCGTAAATATGATAATCATATCAACACGTATCACATGGAGAGAAACAAAACCATAAGCATTCTTATCATAATTCATCAAGAAAATCAAATTCATTAACATGCATAAATAATCAATACCATATTTTTATTTAATGAAAAAATATCATTAAAATTCATCTTGGATTTATTCGGCTATTTATTACATATTGGTTTGGATAATCAGTACTATGAGTACCATGTTTTTACCAAGATACCAATTACTTTTCAATAATCATTTCCACTTCTTTCAACTAGGAAGTTGATAATTTACCTAGTAGGTATAACCATCCTATTAGTATTCCCAGGTTTTCATATATTTTCCTTATTTATGTACATCATTGAACTTCAAATCATCCTCTTCAACTTGGGCTTGAATCTCCATGCATGTATTCTTCCTTTCCCCGGAAAATTTGGTGAAATTCATCTTTAAGCTATTAGTGGCCTTACCACCACTTCTTAAATCATCAATATCAAAATTTAAATCCCATGATTTTTACAACACATTCAATGTTTTTCTTACTTTTACCAAGATTTCTATACCTAATCACACAGATATGATGTTGTCATTGTCCTTCTTAATCCACTTACACAGTGATATGGTTAAGCCTAGATGATTTATACATCACCAAATAACTCAATATGTTTTGATCTCTTTTATCTTTGATGCACTCTTCTTTGAGTTGGAGAATTGATTCCTCCCCTTCTATTTTTGGTTTTTCATAAGATATTTTTTGTTTTAGGAATTAAAGCACTCGGAATCCCCTATCACCATTATCATCCAAAAAACAATTATGTTCTTGGTGTGCTTTGGAAACAATTTATTTCAAAACTAATGATGCAAGATTGATAAGTTGAACTTTATAAAGTCTCAATATATCATCAATATGCTTATAAGTTTAGATCATTAAAGTGCCCTCTCTATTTGTCGATTTTCACTTATTTTTTCAATTTGTGCATCAGAATAATTTTTAAGGATTCAAATACTATACCTATTCATAGTATTATGGGCGAAGATTTTGGTGTGAAAATTCACACATATAGAATGTAGTTGAATATTCAATAAAAAATGTAATTTAATATTAAAATTGGTAAATTTTTGGCTAAATTCATCCATTTAATCATATATATGTAAACAATAGGTGAAATTTTACCCAAATGGATGAATACATTTCCAAAAAATGTCCAAAAAATAGCCAATTTGCGAAATTTTGCCCCTAAAATTTTCCTTGTTGTGCATAATCCTTCTCAAGTCCTTTTTGTAGGATTTCCATTGATCTTTCTTCTTACACTTCATGCTATGATTTTCCTCATTAGTTTACATAGTCTATTTCCTTTTCTATAAGGTAGACAATTTTTATCCTTGATCATTTAAACCTTTAATCCCTTTTCTTGGTCCATCCTTAGACAATTGTAAGTTCTTTTACTCATAATTCCTTATTTAGACACCTTTAAAATATATACAAATCATCACTATACTCTTACCAATCACCCCTAGTCGTCATTAATGTTGTTTACCCCATGCATTAATATCCTTAATAGAAATTACTTCTTTTGAGAGAGACACCTCTTCACTATTGTTACATAAATTGGTTGTAAGATTTATTATATTTTCATTTCTCACCCTAGTACTTTAATGAAATTCATTAGGTATACTCACTATCACTAATCTTTGATTAACTAGAAGAATATTATCTTTATGTAAACGAGTCTCTTTTTCTTCTTATGAAAATTTCACATATTCTATTTCATCAGCTTCATTATCATCCTATAGGAACTCATGGGTTTATTACCCCCTTAATCTAATGTCACCACATTTTCTATCATCCTATAATCACCATTATCATTTAACTTCATTATTTGATTTCTTTCCTAATAGGTGTCGTCCTTTATTTATATATGATAGTGATCCTTATCAAGTTCTTAGATGTAACTACTTATATGGTTCCATAACCATTTTTCATAGGTTTATTAACTCACAAGATATTTCTAGAGTGTTGTTGAAGGTGTTGCACCCACCAACATTCATGGGATCTCCCTGATATGAAGTCCCAATTAGACCTCACACTGTTTGGTGTAGGAGTACCATCCAGTATATGGCCTGGTTTCCAGATTCTTAAATATTTTCCTTGGCTCTAACTGTCAGAAAGAGATGTGGAAGCAATGGTTCCTTCAAAAATCAAGAAGGTGTGCCTAGTGAGTGTTCAATTGTAGATGTGTCCAAGTTATTCTACTACGGCGAGAGGGAGAAAAGTGAGCCTCTAAGAGAGAGGTAATAGTACCACCCAAGAATAGACACACATGAACTAGAAGGATCTGTATAACATCCAGCAAAATAGTCCATAATGCATGCAACAATCATTACAACCAATGAATGAGAAAGGTTTGTCTAATATCTTGTGGAATATTCCACAAGGATGGGACATCAATAAAAACCATTACAACACAATCTCAATAAGATAACTACGAAAATAACCGAAATAGTTCAACTACCTTAGCACATTTGAAAGAAAAAATGAAATACAAACATCCATAGAATAGTCTTACAAACATTCATAATCCATGCATGAAGAACGAGATAGTCTTGAAGGCTTTTCTTATTAAGTAAAATTTCTAAGACACATGTATACAATAAACATTACTAGCTCCAATAGTGGAGTGTTGGAGTCACTCCTCACCCCCAAAATAACTAGCTTATCTCTCTAATTATTTGTGGGAGGAGCCAAGGTGAAAATCCCTTTTCTCTTACAATCAGGGGGTATATATAACAATGAGGAGGTTATGCTTCACCTTCCTGGTGACCCTTGATCTACCTTCATGACTGATTAAATTCCTATGAATTTTCAACTTTATATGAATCTTCATATTCCACACATGTCCTTTTGAATTTCACTTTACAATAGATTTCTGAAATATATTTTACATCATTAGCCACAATGGTGTGGCATGTGATCACTCATGGCATGACATGACATGACACTGCTGACATGGATTACTTGATGATGTGGCAATGTCAAGCCACTGTTATTGTTGGATGTTGAGTGTCTTATTGATGATGCTTTTATTTTCACCTTTGCATGGCTTGGTGATAAGGAATCTTCAATGATCTCAAATATTGAATAGTAGTCGCAAACTAGTGTCACTTGTATTTATCTTGATTGATCAATTTGCGTACTCAGCTACAAGAGTGTCTTCCATTACGTTTCCCTCCTTCATCTCCTTCTTCATCATCTTTCCATGTAATGATAGGGTACATGTTCCTGAAATTCACTCATGACGAGGTGACATCAATCTCAAAATCATCTAGTCTAATATTGTGCATAATGATCCTTTGACTGAGCCAGAACCAGATGGAGAGTTGGGAAGAGGGCTCAGTGACTTCATAGTTGCACAATTCAAGTAGGAAATGGGGATCCTTAAGCCTTGATACTTTGCAATTCAAAATTCAAACTGGGATGAGGGAAAAAAAATTGTGCAGTTACGAGAACTAGTGAGACAGGCCGAGGAGATGGGCACTTGATGAAAATATTGTGCAGTTCCGGGAGACAAGGAAGGTTGGGCCATTGTGAAATTTGAGTAGTTTAGAGGCTTCGAGATTGAGCTTGAGGTTAGTGACCTGCACAATGTGCAGATAGGGCCAGGCTAGGAGGAGAAATTGTGCAATTCTAAGGGTGAAGTTTGGAGCTTGAGCACAAAAACTATGCAGTGTAGCAGTCCTGGGAAGAAGAAATTGTACATTTTGCAGTACCAAGAGGCAAGGTCAAAACTAGAGGAATAAAACTATGCAATGCATAGTTCAGGGATGTTGGGTGAAGCTAGGTTGCTTAGTCGGGAAGTTTTTTCGAAAATGCATAGTGTGGGATCAGTGAGGCTAATGTGAATAGTGATGAGACACTGATTATGATCACACACTTAGAAAATTTGACGACTCAACAATATAGATCATACATGACACATGAAAAATGCATTCCCCTCCGTGCGACATCTTTACGAAATGTTATGACAAGTGTGACACTTAAGATACACTTTGTGACATTTGCGATGACACTTGTGTGACCATGCTTAAAAATTTATAAATGAGTGCGAAAAATGTTTACATGGTTAGAAAAACTCATTCACACAAATATGACCTCTTGAAACCACTAGAATATGCCTATGTACATGATACAATAGTTAACATGTAAAAATACAACATTTTTCCTAATTTTCCAAAGGGAGAAAAACACTTTAAGAAAACACATGGAATGAGTTTCAAATTTTACAATGATAATGAATAAGACCAAGGAAGGCTCTGAAATTGGGTGTAGGCCAATATTTTGGAGGTATTGTAGCAGCGACAACACTTGGTGACACACTAGTAGAATTCTAGTTTCTCTACCTTTGTTAATCTCTTTCATGCAGGGCCTTGGTTCTTCGGGGAGCATTGATTCATCATGTGGATTACTTTGGTCTCCCCACTTACCCCATAAATAGACATGGTACCCATCATACCTTATATTGAACACAACATAAAATTCAGCAATATCACAATCTTTCAAGCTGGGAAGGGTAGTGAAGTTCACGAACTTAAGATTTCTAGAGTATATTTTCTCATCTTTGGTGTTTCTCCACTGCCAGCAGGCCTATACAGTAACACGATAGAGTCACTATAGGAACACAAACTTTGCTCCCCTGCCAGGGAGCATGGTAAGTACCCCAACGAGGTTTCTTGCTTCACCTCTCTACACAAGAAACCTTTCTCTTCTTTCTCCTTTATTTATTTATTTTTATATGATTTTGAATTGACACTTATTCATTTTTGGGTGGAAGAGGGATCCCAACTTATTGAGATCAGGAGAGTTTGTTCCTTCAGAGAAGCATATAGAGACTTCTGATTTAGGTTTTCTCATTTATAATTTTCCCCTTATCCTCTTCTACTAATTGGATAATCATGGAAACACCAAAACGTAAAGAACCAAGTGTAGTCATAAGGTTTCCTGAATAGACATGAGTTCATGGTTTAACCAAAAATATCCTTACAGACAGATCGTCTTTTCTGTCGGAATTTCATCGGCCAGAAGGCATAGCCAAGACAAGGATTAAGGTGAACCGAAGGTTTAGCCAAATGTTGAAGTGTCACGAGACTCTTTAGACTTTAGCCACACACATACTAAGAATCCAAAACATGTATATTCACAACACTTGTTCACATAACACAAAAAAATAAGAAGAAGACTATGCACATAGTGTAGGAAATTTCCCCTGATCATCATTTAAATTCGTGTTTTAAGTCTTGGCCATTGATAGGGACAGAGTCAATCTTCCTGTCAAGTGATTTAATATTATAAGTATGTTGTCCAACATTTTCATGGACTATGAATGGCCCAATCCATAGGGATTGAAACTTGGTGTGTTTTCATTTTTCCTCATGGGATTTGTCCCACTTCAAGACTAAGTCACCCACACTAAAGTTGTTCTTCCCTACATACTTCTTGTAGAACCACCTCTTGATACAAATTTTATGAAGTGAAAATTTATATTTTTCTTTCAACCTCTCTTCCTATAACTTATGAAGAGTGTCCATCCTACAGTTCACTAATAAGCACGAATTACCTTGGAATTATTGTGAAAGTTGGAGAGAAGGCAAGTAGATGTTGGGAGGGAGGATGGATTATTTTCCATATACAAGAAAGTAAGGGGAGGTGTTCAAAGAGGGATTTGGCATGACTTTTTTCAGCCCATAAAGCATTTACCAAAGCGAATTTTCAGTTCCTTTGTTTAGAAAATATGGTATTTTGCATGATGCAAATGAGGTTCTTATTCATGGACTCAGCTAGATCATTCCCCCTTAGATAATAATTAGCTGAATGCTTCAATACAATCCCATTTTCTAATTCAAAATCATAGAGTGTTAGCAATGAACATTAGGTTGCATTATCCAAAACAAGTGAAGTAGGAATGTTGTACTTGTAAATGATATTTTGTTGGAGGAAGTTGATGACTTCCTCATCATTCATCTATTTAAGCAGAACTACTTCTTTCCACCACATAAAGTAGTATGTGGTAGTGAGAATATAGCGGTTCTTCTTTGATGAATGCGGAAATATTTCTCCAATAACATCCAATCCCCACTATTGAAAAGGTTCTTCCATTGCGATAGGCTGCAATGGGGCAACTAACTTCTTGTTTCAGTTGGCACACCTTTGATAGATCGGACACTTATGGGCGTAAGCGTGAGAATATTTGAATAATGTAGGCCAATAGAAATTGTCATGCATGATTTTATTCATATTTATGTTGTTCGTGAAATGTCTCCTGACTGGTTCATCATGAAGATCACGCAATACCTTCCTTAAATCATTTTCTTCCAAACACCTAAGCATTACTCCATTATGGTGATTTCTGAAATGCACCCCATGCACCAACTGGTAAGATAATTATTTAATTCTAAGTCCCCTCTTTTTTCATGCAGATAAATGGGAGGGAACGATGCATTACTTGAGGTATTGGTGCGCATTTGTGTACCAAGAGTCTACAATGATAGTGGGAGGCATTCACTCAACATTGTAAATTTAAATTTCATGCTCCCATCCAGAGGGATCTTCTTCTTCCTTTTCATCTAATGCTTCTGCTCCAAGTCGACATAGACCATGGCAATTGATTATGTGAACTAGTTTTAACTCTAAGTCCTACTCCTATATACTGGTCATATAGTTCACTCTTCTTTCACCCAGCTCTTGTTGAACAATTAATGACTTTAATGTTGGGTGCATAACAAACATAATAGAGTTTTTTTTCAAGGGATAGGGACAAAAGTTCCTCACCGCCTTGTATACCGCATAAGCATGTTTATTAATGGTGGGATAATTGAGTTTATTTCCTTGAAGGCTAGATCTCATGAAATATATGTGTCGCTCATTGTTCTAATCATCCTTTTGCGTAATCACAATAGATAGATAAGTATCAGAAGACAAGGTGTAGAGAAAGAAATCTTTGTTGAAGTCTAGGAATTATAAAGCAGGTGCTTCTGCAATAACTTGTTTGATACAGGAAATTGCATCCTTTTCCCTTTTATCCCATATGTATAATGCATCCTTCTTCACCATCTCATGTATTGGCTTGACAATTTGAGAATAATCTGAGATGAACTTACGAAGGAAGTTGATTTTCCCCAGAAATGACTGCATAACTTTTTTGTTCACTTGAAAGGGAATCTGTATAATTTCTTTGACCCTCTCCAGGTCTACTTTAATCTAAAATTTAGCAAATGTGTGTCCCAAGATATCACCCTCGAACACTGCACAAATACTATTTTTTGGATTAATAGATATCCAGTACTTACGACATCGCTAAAACATTTTCCTAAAATGGCGTATGTGGTTGGATCTCTTCTTAGAAAACATTGTGACATCATTGAGGTAGACCACTATGCTTTGTCCAATCAACCCAAAGAATGCGATGTCCATGGTGCTCTGAAAGTATGCATCAGAATTAATCAATCCAAAGGAAATTCTCTTGAATGTGAACGTACCCCACTCTGTGCGGAATGTTGTTTCAAGTTTGTTAGGCTGTGAGACCAAAACTTGGTTGTATCTCGAATATGCATCCAATAGAGAAAAAAAATTTGACCCCGATATTGTTTGCAGTATTTGTTCCATGGATGGAATGAGGTAGTTATCCTTGTCTGAGGCACGGTTCAAATTACGAAAATAAACACATAAGCGGATTTACCCATACTTCTTCCTTATTGGGACCAATTTTGATACCCCGATAGAATGTCGCACTTTATATATGATCCTAGCATCCAACAACTTCCTTAGATCCTTTTGAATAAGAGGCTCAAGGGTCAGATGTACATTTCACATATTTTGCTGAAATTGCTTAGCCCTTCTTTAATTGGGATCACATGCTGGATAATTTGTGTGTCATAAGTTTTGATATCATCATAGATCCACATGAATACATCTCGATACTGCTTGAATAAATGGATGAAATATTTTCGCTCCTATGATGTCAAACAAGTACCAAGATTGACAAAATTCAGATCATTTTCTGTTCCCAAATTGATATGCCTGTGCGACAACGTTGAGCTATGGGTCTTAGCATTGACTAGCCCTTGGAAGTGGTTATGAAATTCATATATCATTTCTAATTATACCACGAATTTTGGTATGAGCTTTCCTTTGCTTGTGCTAGTTGCATCCTGCAACAACTTCTCGTGCTCATATTCGTCGATAGATGGATCTTTGAATACATTGGTGTTCGCCATAAAGTGCAGTATCTACTGGTCATCATTGAAAACACGTAAATTAGTAATATTATTAGGGATGTATGGCTTATAAATAATCTCTACAGAAAATTTTTCCCTTAGCGGTGATAACCTAGAAGCAACATTTTCCAATGCATCCGCAGTTGCGTTACACATTCTAGGAACCAAAATAATGTTAAAATCTTGGAAATGTGAAATAAAATGCCACACCTCTTCTTGGTAAATTTTAATATGAGCTGAAACATAGTGTATGGTATCGTATACCTATCACACAACAATTTATGAGCCACCTATTTCTTTTAGAAATGAAATTTTGAGATCAATGGATCTTTGGAATCCTAACATGAGTGCCTCGTATTCTGCAGTGTTTCTCGTGCACTCAAATTCCAAGTCGCTAGAGATAAAAAAAATTCTCTACCGTGGGTCTATTAAAACACAATAGGCTCCAGATTCCTCCTCTATTTTGAAACCATAAAACTACAATGTCCACATATCATATGTACAAGGACTATGAATTATACTAGTACTATTATTATTGTTACTACTAACTGTAAAAACATCATTTTCATCGGTTGGACCGGGAAGGAGCTCTAACTATGTTTCTAGTGGTACTTGGGATGGTTGTGCAAGATAACACCCTAGTTTAGTTTCTAAAAAGAAATTTCAAAATATAATATTTACGAAAGCTAATGGCTCAATCTTTCCATTGAAGGGAGTGACCGTATGTTTCATATATCGCTCCGAGTTCACTCGGATATTATTGTTTCTACCATTGTATGGAAGAGATACATGTGACCGGTTCGTAGCAAAGTACCCTTGTAGCTTGTTGGATGATTCTCTGTGTAAAAATACCCCATATGGTTCTGAAATGTCTAAAATTACTATGTTTATACATTATTGAACTCTTTCATTGAATGATAAACGGATAAGCACATTCCTAAGTTCACCAATAGCATGGACAAGAGTCATGTCCATTTGAATAATTTGTGCATATGTTTTGTCCCATTTGGAATTGGTTTTATTTCTGACAGATAATGAAATTACATTTGTCGATGCACCATAATAAACTAAGAAATTGTGCACATTGTAATTGAAAATTTCAAAATTTAATAAAAATGGAGGTCAAAGTGTATTTGCATCAATTTTTAAAGAATTAAACGTGGATTCAAGGGAACCAAAGGATGTACCAAATCCCTTGCATGAAGAAGAATCGTTACCTGAGGTGGACTATCCAAGTGCACATAGGAGCATGTGCCACTGGCTCACAATCTTTGTTAGTTCAAACATTGAGATATTTGCGTGAGCCTTCTTCATCTCTTCAACTATGTTGTAATCCAAAGCGGAGAGAGATTGTCAAGGTGTTTGGGGATGTGAATTGGTTTGTGAATTTAAAATTAATGGTCTTTCTATTATTACCCGCAGAATTACTTTTCATTGCAGCTACATTCCCAGACTTTATCTAAGTATTATTTACTGAGTTGATGGGTGGAATGATCTTTCTTAAATACTATTCCTTGAATTTCTGCTTCATAAACAATGGTTCAATGGTTGGCCCTTGGCTTCTCAAACTATACTAATTTTTCTTCTTTTGGGTCGAGGCATCGTTCAGAGGTTGTTTCTTGGCAACACTCTTTTCAGCTGCAAGTATGTAAATTAATGTGTTTATTAGATGTCGCACGGTAGGATTTTACTCGGTAGCAATAGTTTATTCATTTTCTTCCACGAGCTTAGTTTGCTTGTCCAAAAGTATTCTATCAATGAGGTGCATAGAAATAAAATTCATGGTGTGGTTCCATTGTGGGCATGTTTTTTTAGAATGATGTTCTTGATGATATGAAAAATACCAATCCATGCCCATACTTTCAATGTTCAACACAACATTCAAGATTTTCACATACATGGTCAGTTGGTTATTGTTGCTACCGAATTTGGCAGTCCTTCCAAGAAGATTGAACCTAGGAGGTTTGCTACTCATGGTGGTCTCACTTGACCTTTGTTTAAGCTATGTCAACTCGTTTGACAGAGTCTTGATGGTGCGAGTCAAGCTTTCAAGATCAAAAGTTTGTTTCTCATTGGACTTGTTTACGGAGGCGTAATTCCTTTTACCCGTGTATTTGGAGCCTTTTGTTGGTTTTTCATCTCCAATGACCCCAATCGTGCATGTTGACTTGAGGGGTCCTAACCTAGGTTCAGAGTTTATGGCGCAACCAAAAAACCCTCCAGCTACTGGCCCTTTCAGCAACGATCTACTTGTGCAGATCAAAGTCTTGCCCAAAGCAGTATGGGGGGGTGATGGAACCAGGTTTCCAGACCTTGAGGAAGAAAATAATGTAGCGGCCATAAAAAAATTGATTTAAAGATTATATCGATCATAAAAAAATGTGCACAATACAGAACAATGCTTTATCAGATCACATAATAGAATCACAGATCACATCGTCACAAATATATTATACTAGAATCAGATCTAGATATATATAAGTCGTAATCACTTAAGTGGATTGTTGAGGTATAAAAGGTATCTTTTTAACACCTATTTATCCTACATTAATTGTCAATCCAGGAACGAATTTTTGTTTCAAGAGTTTACTCTGTCTGAGGCTACAATTCAAGCTAAGAGTAAGTCTTTGTAAGATGTAGCACAATGTTCTAAATACAAGAGTAAACGGATGCTTGGAAAAGAAATCTAATTAAGATGACATGAACTCAAATACTCTAAAATCTACCCATTCACTCAGCAAACATCAATCAAGGATACAGTAGCAATAACTCATTCCTCTAGAAATTGATGCAATTGAAATCAAATTGGAACAAGATAATCAATCTGGGAACTTGGAAGCAATAACCAGTGTTCTCTACAGTTGACAATCTTGCTTTAAATCAATTTAAGGGAAATAGAAATCAAACTGAAGCTACTATTGAAAGTAAACTAGGAAAACTCTGTAAACTAATGAGATGGAAATGAATAGCAAACTGTAATTGAATAGCAATGTGAATAAACAACAAACTGTAACTAAAGGAATTGAACCACAAATACTAACTAATGAATCTGAACAGCAAATCTGAACTTAATGGAATCAAATAGAAAATGTTGTTTAAACACCAACCCCGTCGACAACAAACGTTATTAAGTAGTAATCGAAATGAACAGAAATCCAACGGAACAACAAATAGAGTTAAATATTGAACAACAAAGCTTTATAAGCAATAAAAAGATGAATAATACAGGAATTAAGATCCTTTTTGAACTGGAACATCAATGCAATTCCTTAACGCAACACAGAAATTCCAATAAGCAATCCAACAACAACTAATTAACTTCGCAACGTAATAAAACTGAATACAATTATCACACAACGGTAATTAAAAGATAGAAATACAAACAACAGATCAATTCCACTAGGGCCGGGCCCTTAGCACCAGTGAAACACTGCTGGATTACTTCAGAGCTTAAGAAATGGAGTGGAAACACGTCTTTGTATTAATCAAACATAAACAGTGTTTACAGTGATCACTCTCTAATGCCGAGAGTTAATAAGAAGATACAAAGTTATACAGAGAATGATTAATCAATGATTCAACTCCTTCAATCTCTAAAGGCATTTCCTTATATAACAACTTCGACGGATAAGACAAGGAACAAGATAAGTTTTGAACAATGATCCCTCAAGATCGAAGGATCCTAAGGGATTCGCTTCCTTTCTTTCTTTAGCTATCACTTGATCTTCTTCAGCTGAAGCCGTGTTGTTCCCTGCCTTCTCTTAGTGATGAGTTCTGATTTTCTTCTCTTTGACAGGATATGGTCTATCACTGGAGGAACAGCAGTTACTCCTGCTTTAGCCTCGCCTCTGGTATAGTTGTTCACCTCATTTGATTCCTGTTTTTGACAATAAAAGGAAATTTTTAGTTACTTTTTACAATAAACATAAGTCTTTGTGATTCTATCATAATTCTATAATAAATCACCTTTCTAGAATAAAAAGAGTTATCTTTAAAGGAAAAAGATGGGGAAATGCATAATGAATTCATACCTTTTTCAATGCTCAACACGCCCCCTACTTACCCTTTTTCATGTCCTCATGAAAACCATAGTTTACATGTAAAGCAGTTAGAGAGTAGGCTGGAGATGGTTTTGCATCAAGAGGTCTAAAACCATGATTTGTAGCTAAAGCTTCAAAGACATGCCCTGTCTGTCCTTCAGGTAATTCATAAATGGCTTTGTAATCTATTGTAGGATACCATACAATGGGGCTTCGAAACCTACACCCTAGCCAGAATGGGCCTTCCCTCAAGATGAGGTTGCTATAGAGAACCAGGCAGCCAGCAGCTAATCCAAAATTTCTATAATTAAATGGCTCTCGGTTTTGAATATTCCAATTGGAAATATCCCATCGGACTTTAGCTGTTGTATAGGCCTAATCTCTAATAGATAGAAAAAATTCTACCCCATTCAAGACAATTGCTTTATGGACAGGCCCTAACACTCAGATAACACCCTCTCTTGTCATTAGATTCTTCTGCCTAGCCCATAATTGCAATGGGTGTTTTGGTTCACTCCTAACCCACAAGTCTAACTCATTTTCTTGCCTTTGGAAATCATTACAGGCCTTTAGCCATTTCAACTAATTGACAACAAAAGAAATAAATGCTTGATATTGGATGTTACCCACAAAAGGGCTGGGATTTATCTCAATTTCATTCTCCAATATAAGATTATGCAAATAAAACTCACAAAGGAGATGTTGTACCTTAACCCCATAGAGTTTACAACATTTTACAAAATATTCTACAGTGTTTAACTATATAGACTTTCCTGCCCTAACTGCTTTAATTTTTAACTGTAAATATCTCTCTAATAAAAATAAAGCATAATTCTTGGCAGGGCATCTACAAGATAACACATCTGTGTATAATGAGCAGAGAATATCCATTCGATTCTGGGCTATTTTTAATTTATTCATTACCTTTTCAGCCTTCTCCCCTGCCTTCCGACACTTCTCATAGGCTTCAGCCTCTGTTGCATGGATGTTATTCATCTGCTGCTGCAACTCCTGGTATTTTCTTCTAGGGACAGTATCCTCTTCAAGTTTTTCCCTTTCCTTTCGAGCTTGTGCCAACTCCTCTTGGATTTTGGCTATAGTAGTATCACTAAAAGTGTTTTGACTATAGGCTTGTGCACTTTCATTTGAGGTTGCTGCATACGGAATAGCTATATCTGGAACAGCTGCCTGTTGTTCCATATCTTCATGATTAGGCTCAGCCTGGGTTTCCATAGTCTCTATAACTTGGGGCTTTGTTTTAGTGGCCACTTTCTTCTTTTTCGGGGCTCGTTTGGTGACTATGATTCTCTTCTTTGGGGTTCGTTTTGGAATTTTATTCATTTTAAGAACCCTAATAGTCTGCCTAAGTTTTTCCACTAGCTTTTGAAGCTTCTGTCGTTCCCTACGAAGTTTCTCAATTTCAGTTACTTTATTTCTCCTCCTTGCTGGAACGGCTGTTTCTTTTTCTGAACCCAATTTCTTAGCTGGGGTTTGCTTCTCAACAGTCGTGCCTTCGGTTGGGCTTGCTTCTCCATTTTCTGTGTGGAGCACTTCTTCAGTATTCATATTCTTCCGGTTGCATTCTTCAGGGGTAATAACCCTAATTGGCTCTGCTGTTCCCTGAGAATTTTCAGTTTGGAACACTGCTTCAGTGTTCACCTCTTCCTGTCCACAGTTCTCAGGGGAAGTAACCCTAGTTGATTCTGTTGTTCCGTTAGGGTTTCCTCTTTCTATTTCATCCGACATTCCCTCAGCCATCTCTTTATTGGTAACAAATTTCTCCTGCAATTGGTTGATATCAACATTAAGGTTCAGTGGGTTGTGGGGCTGCACATATTCGCTCATGTTGGCCAAAATTTGGGCCAATTGGTCCTCTTACAAAGGGATTTGTGGTGAACTTGCAGTGGTTGTTTCAGGAGGCTCTGCTCCCTCTCTTTCATTCTCACTACTGCGATTATCTTCTTCCTCTTCACAGGTATGGTAACTACCTTCTTCCTCATCAGAGTAGTGAATCTCTTCCTCTACACTAGTATGAGGACTTCCTTCTTCTTCCTCAATTCCCTATTCTTCATCATCTCCTTCTCCTGTGCTGCTTTGTTGCTCACCACTGGTGTGGTGAATTTTTTCCTCACCACTAGTGTGGTGGCTCATTTCTTCTTCATCCTCATCAGTGCAGTGACTCCCTCCTTCAAGTTGTGGGGGTTGTTCATCCTTCGAGTTGGGCAATTCCAAGGGCAGGCTACTGCTACCCTGAAGGCCTTCTATCATCCCCCTACTTCTTTTTAACTAGGAGGATTGTCTACGTTTTGATGGATCTGCTGTTGTGCTAGGCATTCTCTTGTGTTTTGGGGCAGGTAGGGCTATCCTCCATCAATCGAAAATATCAGTTCTTCCCAACTGGTCTGTTGTTGGGAAAGGATGTAACTTACTATCAATCTGATTGAGCAATGGTGGCTTACCACCATGTCTGTGTGACGAGATTTTCTTATACTACGGGCAACATCATGCAGCAAATAATTTAAAAATGCAGGCAGGTTTATGGTACATTTATGTTTTAACACTGCTAATAGCTGAAGGTGGCGAGGTCTTACCACATCTGTCCTCCCATCGCATGTTATGTAGGCCTAGACTACTTTTGCCAACTTTGTCCATGGTTCTCCCAACGACACTGGTTGAAATCCTTTCCCCTTGACAACCGGGTTCTGCATCTTGGAGTTTCACCTTCTTATGGGTCCATATGGCTCCTTCCGCTGGTAGAACAGACACCTCTGAAATTATTTCATCTGTTACTACTATCTTTCTATCTCTAACCATGGAGTAACCTTCCTGTAAATTCTGTAAAAACTCGATAGCTACTGTTTCATGACATTGTTGTAGCCTTGTGAGGTATGTAATCCATCCCAATTTTTCCAGAATTTCTCGTGCAGCGCTTGAAACAACCAGCACCTGCGGCTCACTACGAACTGGTCGTCCTCCCATTTTACCTACACATTGTTAATTCCTTACAAATGCACAGAAATGAAATGGAACAGCACAAAACATTATTTAGTGAATATTCGAATAATACCGTTAATCCTTCACTATTACCAAGAATATGGTATTTAACCCGCATGTAGACATTAAAAGGCATCTGCGCCCCCCTTGAAGAATGATAGGTCGTCCTCGACCGTCGAATAAAAGAGCAAAGGTAATGCACAGCAGTTGTACAACATTGAACAACATACACACTTATGATACGATAAAAAATTATTACATTACTGAAATCGATGCATATATCAAATTGTGAATAGATATGGAAACGTTCATACAATGATTCGAAGATAATGGAAGGGACAGATGATGTAAAAACAAGTACTTATGCGATCATTGCTCTCATAAACTATTATGATCGGGTTATGAATAATTTTCATGTATAATAGGTTCAAAACGAAGGGTTTAAAGGTATCCTCTCATTTGATCTTATGTAAAGATATAAGAAAAAGGTTCATCCTTACTATTGATTTGAAAAGTGTGACTCCAATACCATCAGCAGAGCTTTGTTGCCCACAGGTGTCTATAACCTTGAAAAATTTGATTTTTCACCCTTGGAACCATTATCCTTTATTTATGCCTAGGGAAGTGCTTTTTAATGTCATGATGGAGGTCACTGTGCTGGCTTGGGAACCGGATGAACCAAAATTCCATTCACCAGGAAGAAGTGAAAGGTGGACAGGTCCGCTCGTGATGAGACCTCCTGTTCCATGGACTTTTTATTATTTTTTCTGAGTTGCCCATTGGACCATATCGCTGGTGTGGTGGCCATAATGGGAATGCCACTTCACTGCTTCCTCATGATCATGGTATGCTGGCTCTTGATGAGACCCCCTATCCTCCATCTGCCATATCATAGAATTGTTAATAATTACATAATTGTTTTTATTTTATCCTTTTTTTCATATATAGAACTTCCCTACTTATATATAGAGGATGGCTCAACACTTCTTAATAGTAGGGATGGTGGAAGAAGTCTGGACATCTCAATGGAAAAAGATATGCCTTTATTATTATTTAATAAATAAAGATCAAAGAGAGATATTTTAGGGAAGAACCAGCATGATAAAAATACTCGATCATATTAATTTAAATGAGAATAAGGACAACAAAGAAATATAAATGGTTGTGTTCTTTCCTTTTCCTTATCATTGCAAAACTATTTCTTAAAAATAACAATTTCTCTTGATTTGTTGATTTCAGTAATTTCTAATTTGTGTATCCTTACATAAATTGTGTGTTTGCCATCAAGAGAGTCATGAAGAATTCATAAAAATCCTCAAAATGATGTTCAAAATCAAGAAAAAAATATACTCAAAAAGCGTTGTTCCTTTAGAAAGGAACAACAAAGACAATCTGCGAAAATGTTGTTCCTTTGTAAAGGAACAACAAAAAAATAGGCGAAAAACTATTGTTCCTTTGGAAAGGAACAACAACAACGTGCGACCAAAAACTATTGTTCCTTTGGAAAGGAACAACAAAAAATGTTGTTCCTTTGGAAAGGAACAAAAAAAACACTCGCAATCAAATTGTTGTTCCTTTTGAAAGGAACAGCAAAAACGTAGCAAGAAACTGATGTTCCTTTCGAAAGGAATAGTAAAAAGAAACACTCAAACACACTGTTTCTTGAGAGAAACCGATGATGTTCCTTAGAAAGGAACAGCTTAAGAAATAAATTCCGCACACAAAAAACAAGCAAATAAAGAAAAAAAACATACTGTTGTTCCTTTGGAAAGGAACAACAAAAACTGATGTTCCTTTGGAAAGGAACAACAAAAACACTCGCAATCAAATTATTGTTCCTTTTGAAAGGAAAAAAAAAAAACGCAGCAAGAAACTGATGTTCCTTTCGAAAGGAACAACAAAAATAAACACTCAAACACACTGTTTCTTGAGAGAAACCGCTGCTGTTCCTTAGAAAGGAACAACTTAAAAAATAAATTCTGCACACAAAAAACAAGCAAATAAAGAAAAAAAACATTACGTACAAATTTCAAAATAAATAAATGATTCAGAGAATGGGTTCTGAGGAGGATTTTTCTCCCTCAGCAAGAATCTGCATGGTGGAATCTTCCCATAATTGTTGGTAAAGGATTCCCGATTAAACGGTTTATGGTAAAGTCTCACTCGATGACCGTTTACTTTGAGGGAATGCCTAGATCCATCAATGGTGGTTAATGTGATGGTGCCATTATCATGCACCTTTTGTATTTCGTAAGGTCCAAGCCATCATGTCTGGAGTTTTCCTAGGAAATCCTGAAACATGGAATCACATGGGAGTGCCCAATCTCCTTTGTGGAAGATTTTCTCTTTGATGAGGGCATCGTGCCATTTTGCTCTCTGTTGTTGAATTAATGCAGTGTGCTGAAGAGAAGAGAGCCTTATTTCATCTAACTAATTGATTTGTTGTAATCTTATGACCTAGGCTTGATTTAAGTCTAAACCCACCTCTTGGGCTATTCTTAATGTCTGAATTTCAAATTCTATCAGGAAGATGGGCTCTTTTCCAAATACCAATTGATACGGTGAATACCCCGTGGTACTTCTCCATGTTGTATGGTATGCCCACAAGGCTTCTGGCAATCTGTAAGCCCAGTCACGTCTATGTGAGGCAACTATTTTTGTCAGTATAGATTCGATTACTTTATTCATGCTTTCTACTTGGCCGTTTGCCTGTGGGTGGTATGGAGTTGTGATTTTGTGCTGAATGTGGTAATTATCTAATGTTTCAGCGAGTTTATTACCTACAAACTACGGTCCTCCATCTGTAATTATGTCCCTTGGAAGGCCATATCGCACAAATATCTGGAAAAGGAATTGTATTACAGAGTCCTCTGTAGCTTTCGAAAGTGCCTCTGCTTCAACCCATTTAGTGACATACTCGGTTGCAACCAGGATGTATGTTCTTTGGTTCGATGGGGGGTTAATGGGACCAAAAAAATTGAGTGCCCAGTGTTCAAATGGTTCAATTACTAATTGTGGGTTCAAAGGCATTTCGTCGGACTGTCCAGGGCGACCCGCCCTTTGGCAGCTATCACAGGCCTACACAAATTTTTTAGCATCTTTAAAAATGGTAGGCTAATAGTATCCTGTCTGTAAAACCTTGTGGGCAGTTCTACGATCTAAAAAATGTTTGCCACACGGCCCGTCATGGCATGCTTTTAGAATATCAAATACTTCATCCTCTCGGACACATCTCCTGATTTGCATATCTGACCCTGTATGTAATAGGTAGCCCCCAATCCAAGAGAATCGAGTACTACGCTGTATTATATGTTTTCGTTCATTAAGCGTTATATTTTTAGGTAATTTACCTATTGCCAAATAATTTTCTATGTCAGCATACCATGGGGTTCTAACAGTAACAACAAACAAATTCTCATCTGGGAAGTGATCTTCGACTGTTGCTGCATCTGTTGGTTTTGGCATTCGTGACAAGAAATCAACTACAGGGTTCTGTTTTCCATGTCGATCTTTAATTGTGATATCGAATTCCTATAATAAAATCAACCATATTATCACTCTTCCATTTGTAACAGGTTTGTTTGCTAAAAATTTAATGGCAGAGTGATCGGTATATAAAACTACAGGATACCCAGTTATATAATGTCTAAACTTATTTACAGCATGTATTACAGCTAAAAATTCCTTCTCAGTCACAGTATAGTTTATTTCAGTAGGAGATATATTTTTTCTAATATAATAGATTGCATATGGTTTCTTATCCTCTTCTTGCCCAAGCACTACTCCAATCACTGTGTCTGAGGCATCAGATGAAATTTGGAATGGAAAATCTCAATTAGGGCCCCTTAGCACTGGGGCTGTTGATACAATCCTTTTCAGATCCTCGAAAGCATGGTCACATTTATCTGTCCAAATAAAATCAACATTTCCTGTTAGTGCATATAAAGGTGCAGCTATTTGAGAATAATGTTCTATAAATCTTCTATAATAACCAGAAAATCCGAGAAAGTTACGTACCTCTGTTTGTGTGGTAGGAGTAGGTATTAACAAAATTATCTGAATTTTAGCTGGATCTACCTGTATTCCAGCTGCTGAGATGTACTGACCTAAGATGAGTCCCTCGGTTATCATCATATGAAATTTTTCATGGCTTAAACAAATCCTAGTGTCAATACATATTTGCAACACCTTTTCTAAGTTTTCTAATGCTGGCTCAAAATCATCTCCATAAGGTGTGAAGTCATCCATGTATACTTCGAGCCCTTCATTTATTAAATCTGAAAAGATGCTGAGAATGGCCCTCTGAAATGTGGTAGGGGCATTGCACAGGCCAAAGGGTAAGACTCGATAGGCAAATGTCCCCCAAGGACAGGTAAAAGTGGTTTTGTCTTGGTCCTCAGGGGCAATCTGGATTTGATTTTACCCACTGAAGCCATCGAGGAATGAAAATAATTTTTTTCCTGCTAATGTATCTAATACCTGGTCAATGAAGGGAAGGGGAAAGTGGTATTTCTGGGTTGCTTTGTTCAGTTCTCGATAATCAACGCATATTCTCCACTTTCCGTTCTTATTTGGTACCACTACTAATGGAGAGACCCATTTGCGATCAGATATTGGGTAAATGAAGTTGACATCCAATAGCTTTTGTAATTCAGCTTTCACAATATCTTTAAGGGGAGGGTTTAATTTTCGTTGGGGTTGGAAAATGGGTCTAGCATATTTTTCTGTATAGATGTGGTGTGTATATAACTGGGGGTCAATTCCCTTCATGTCTGGATAATCCCATGCAAAGGCTCCCTTATATTTTCGTAGTAATTGGACCAACTTCTCTTCTTGTTCAACATTCAGGTTTTTGTTAATGTTTGAAGTTTTTCCCGGTTCAATTTCCCCAATTTTGCTATTGTAAACAGAGGTAGTGGGTATTGATTGATCATGTATGTCTTTCAGAAGATCTTTTTCTTCTTTATTATCAAATGCTGCCTTAATCATGTGACATTGCAGATGGGATCTGATTCGTGGTTTTTTAATGAAACTATTAATGATATCACCCTCTATTTGATATTTAAAATTGAGGGCATCTTCTATGGTTAGTGGTGATCTCATATTTTCCATAAGATATGATATAGGTTGCTTCCTTGTTTGATTATAGATAGGCTTGGTTGGGCTGGGGGATATAAAGCTAAGTTCTTGACATAGTTTCTCCTTGTTATTGTCATGTTTCCTTGTCGGCATCCAATGTAAACATCGGAAGTTTCCAACCAAGGTCTACCTAGGATTAGCGGGTGTCCATCTAGCCAGTTCTTTGGGTTGATAACAAGGAAGTCAGCAGGGTACTCCCAGGAATCTACAGATACCATTACATCTTGTAGTGTACCTTCTGGTTTGACTATCGATTGGTCAGCTAATTCTAGTAAGGTTGTTGTTGGATCTAATGATGTAATGCCAAGTTTTTGACAAGTGGTGGTTGTTAGGATATTAATTATAGCTCCCAAATCAACTAAGGCATTTGGAAATGATTTTCCATTGATTTTCACTGTCACTATAGGATTTCCTGGGTCTTCATATTTTACAGGTGTTTCCATTCCTGATAATAAGTCGGATAGAGTACCGACTACTTGGACAGTTGGGTTAGTTGTTGTTCTCCTCTTTGGCTTCTTTATACATAATTCCTTGATGGTCTTTGCATAAATAGGAATGTCTTGGATAGCGTGGAGGAGAGGGATTTTTATACACAAATTTTTTAATTCTCCCAGAAGATCAAAATCAAGATATTCTATCGGACGAGGTATGATTAATCGTTCTGGGAATGGTGGAGAAGAGGTGGTTGCTTGTTGTTGAGTTTGTTGTTGAACCACATTCTCTTTTTGAAATGTTTGTTCTATGGGTAACGGATCTTCAATTTGAACATTTTTGTCTCCCTCTGTTTCTACTATGCGCCCAGATCTCAATTGAAGGTCATTATACTCCCTCAGTTCAGTTTCTAGTTCTGGTGGTTCCATTATTTGGACAGATTGAACGAGCCTATTGTTTGGGTTTGGGTTGGGTTGGGCTGGGAGTTGTGGTATTAAATTGGTCTGGGGTTTTTGTGGCAATGTATAGGGGGATGGTAGTGTAGGTTGAGAGAGGGGGATTGTTCCAGCTGGTTGATTCATAGGTCTTTTCCAGTTTGACTGCCAGGTTTGATTCTACGAAGTGGAAGGGGTCCATTGTGTTGGATAGGCATTTTTTTGCCAAAACGGTGGGCAGAAAGGAAAATTTGGCCAATTAGTTTGGTTTGTTTGATTTGGCCATGATGATGTAGGAAATGGCTATTGTGACCAATTGGGGAAAGGTGGTTGATTTTTCCACATTCCATTATATTACTGAGCATTATTCTGAGGAAACTAAAAAGAATAGAATGGATCAGTTGGCATACCTGATTTTCGTGGCTGCCATTGTCGGCACTGATTAAGTAAGCATACCACTTCTGATTCTTCTTCTGCCTCTTTATAGACTACTTTTAACCCAAGAAGTGAGGGACATCCTTCTGTGGGGTGATCTTTTGTGCAGATGGCACAAACTTTGATTATATCCAGCGGGCACTCTTTGTGGCTGTGTTTTTTCCTGCACTTAGGACATAATATTGCCAAGTTTTGTTCAGCTTCTGCTTGCTTTTGTTTGGCTTGCATAATGTTGAACTGCGTTGTTAGAGTCCTTAGAATATTTGTTTTAAAATCTTCCAGCAAATTGCCAATCTCTGCACGAGTTACAACTTCACTGGAGGTCTTATTATCCGTTGTGATCATGTCACATTCTGCTGATTTTAGCCTTGTGCTACCTCTTGAACTCCTGATACACAAATCAATAATGTTAGAATAGCTTTCCTGATATATATCACCTTTTCCCATAATATTTAATTTTTCAACCCATTGATCCTTCATCCCCGTAATTAATGTAGTTTTCAGCACATTATCAGGTAAGGGTAAATATGCATAAGGAGATCTCTGGAGGTTGTATTGAAATCGTTCCACATATTCTTCCAGAGTTTCAGGTTTTGCTGTCATCTGAAATATTTCATCTTTTAGTTCCTGGGACCTGCAATAATGATATTTCTTTAGAAATGTAGCTTTCATCTGATCCCAATCATTCATAACCCCTCCACCTAATCCCATAAACCATCGTAAATCTGATCCTCTTAATGTGGAAGGAAATAATTTCAATTTTTGGGGATTGGTGGTATAGTCATACCCCCTGCATAATACATCGAATTCAAATAGAAATGCATCTGGATCTTCCGATGTCAAGCCATGAAATGTAGGAATATGTTGAAGAGGAATGGCTTTCATAGGTGCATTAACTGCAGTGTCCACAATGGGATATTGCAGTGTGAAATTTTGTTGAGGTGTTTGCTAGTTCTGGTTCTGGTTCTGGGCTATTTGATCAAATATGTGCCAATATCCTTTTGGGATCTCAAGGGAATTCCTAGGCTGACTAGAAGGAATGGGAATGACCTTGACAACACTCCCTTGATCTGGAATAAGTGTTCCATATTGGCCTACTATCTGAGGAGATTCAGGTCCTTTGTTTTGAATGATGTTGACAACACTTCCCTTATCTGGGCTGCTCACTGTTTGGATTACTTCAAAAGGAGATTTTGGTTCTTCTGTTTCCCCTGTTTCCCCTTCTCCTTCGCGATGATTACTAGAGTTCCCTTCTTGTGGAGAAATTAGGCGAGAATTCTCAATTTCTTGGGAATCTTTCTCAATTCGTTCCGTTCGACTATGTATCTTAGCAAAGGCTACAAATGGTGACCCTGTGGCCTGAAGGGAACTAGTAGGTTGTCTAGAAATAAGTTTCCTAGGTCCTACTGATGGCTGAGATTCAGTTTTCTTAAGGATTTCGTCAATGAAGGTTGTTCGCCCAAGGGTCACCGGTCCCTTAGGTTTTTTGGGTTTAGGAGGAATTTTGTTTTTTTTAGCTTTTCTATTCATTTAAAAAAAAAAACCTTCATTCCTACCAAAAAAATTACCCAATTCTGCTGTGAAGCGGGCCATGAGCAAGTATGTTTCTTTCTCGATGTGCAGGTTCTTACCTTCCGTCTTTAATACCCAATTCTCCCCAAGAAGAAAGAAAATTCAAATGTGCATCACTCCTTCTAAATGGCATACACTCTCCCCGGCAACGACGCCAAAATGTTGAGGTATAAAAGGTATATTTTTAATACCTATTTATCCTACATTAATTGTCAATCCAGGAATGAATTTTTGTTTCAAGAGTGTACTCTGTCTGAGGCTGCAATTCAAGCTAAGAGTAATGCTTTGTAAGATGTAGCACAGTGTTCTAAATACAAGAGTAAACAGATGCTTGGAAAATAAATCTAATTACAATGACATGAACTCAAATACTCTAAAATCTACCTATTCACTCAGCAAACATCAATCAAGGATACATTAGCAATAACTCATTCCTCTAGAAATTAATGCAATTGAAATCAAACTGGGACAAGATAATCAATATGGGAACTTGGAAACAATAACCAGTGTTCTCTACAGTTGACAATCCTACTTTAAAGCAATTGAAGGGAAATAGAAATTGAACTGAAGCTACTATTGAAAGTAAACTAGGAAAACTCTGTAAACTAATGAGCTGGAAATGAACAACAAACTATAATTGAATAGCAATGTGAATAAAAAACAAACTGTAACTAAAGGAATTGAACAACAAAAACTAACTAATGAATCTGAACAAAAAATCTGAACTTAATGGAATCAAATAGCAAATTCTGTTTAAACACCAACCCTGTCGACAGCAAACGTTATTAAGTAGTAATCGAAATGAACATCAATCCAACGGAACAACAAATAGAGTTAAATATTGAATAGAAAAGCTTTATAAGCAATAACAAGATGAATAATACAAGAATTAAGATCCTTGTTGAACTGGAACAACAATGCAATTCATTAACGGAACACAACAATTCCAATAAGCAATCCAACAACAACTAATTAACTTCTCAATGTAATAAAACCGAATACAATTATCACACAACGGTAATTAAAAGATAGAAATACATACAACAGATCGATTCCACTAGGGCCGGGCCCTTAGCACCAGTGGAACACTACTAGATTACTTCAGAGCTTAAGAAATGGAGCAGAAACACGTCTTTGTATTAATCAAACATAAACAGTGTTTACAACGATCACTCTCCGATGACGAGAGTTAATAAGAGGATACAGAGTTATACAGAGAATGATTAATCAATTATTCGACTCCTTCAATCTCTAAAGGCATTTCCTTATATAACAACTTCGACGGATAAGACAAGGAACAAGATAATATTTTAACAACGATCCCTCATGATCGAAGGATCCTGAGGGATTCGCTTCCTTTCTTTCTTTAGCTATCACTTGATCTTCTTCGGCTGAAGCCGTGATGTTCCCTGCCTTCTCTTAGCGATGCGTTATGATTTTCTTCTCTTTGACAGGATATGGTATATCACTGGAGGAACAGTAGTTACTCCTGCTTTAGCCTCGCCTCTGGTATAGTTGTTCACCTCGCCTGATTCTTGTTTTTGACAATAAAAGGAAGTTTTTAGTTACTTTTTATGATAAACATAAGTCTTTGCGATTCTATCATAATTCTATAATAAATCACCTTTCTAGAATAAAAAGAGTTATGTTTAAAGGAAAAAGATGGGGAAATGCATAATGAATTCATACCTTTTTCAATGCTCAACAATACAGAACAATACTTTATCAGATCACATAATAGAATCACAGATCACGTCGTCACAAATATATTATACTATAATCAGATCTAGATCTATATAAGTTGTAATCACTTAAGTGGATTCATCCATGTACTATTGTATCATCAATATAACTTCATGCATAAATAAAATATGCAATTTCACATATACAAATAAGTAACACATAAGTAATGCGATCTTAAGACAAAAACAGGAGATGGATAACTTAGATCAATAACATAATATTCCGCTAAAATCAGTCCTTGTATTAATTCAGATCAATTCAGTACATCAGACTTTCCCTTACAATTTACCCTTCTGTGCACACATTCAGCAAAGTCTGCACATAACTAGGACTAGGTCTCCGCGCACACAGCCAGCAGGAGAATTTATACCCAACCCAGACATAAACCCTTACAAAATTATTAGAGATGCATAAACATCTAGATCATCACATCAATAATAATCTATTGCTTCTATAATATTCCTAATTAGCTTTCAGCTAGTTGGAATATTAAAATTTTCTTTTGTCATTTAGATAGATGAATAATAGGGTAGGGAGAGCCATAAATCTCCTTAGTAAGAATAAAACCACTTCTAATGTGGATGAGGATCATCATATCAGCTGGATAAAGCATCGTCATGTGTGAATAAAGGTTGAAGCATGTGGATGGGGTCAAGTTTGACTAAATCAACAACGTTGGTATGGAGGGAGTGGATAGTTAAAGAGGGATAGCATAGTGTTAGTGGGAGGAAGTATCCATGAGGGTAGTGACTTTAATGTGTGGGGCCCAGGGCGAGGAAGCTCACCAAGAATAAACAAAATATGATGGTAGCCATATAAGGCATTCTGATTATTTTTTATGTCTTGATCTTTTATGACTTCTTGCACACTTCAGCTGTTTAGCGGAGTCTGTTGTGTTGTTTAGCACAAGGGTGTTCCCGAGCAGGAATACTACCCTCACCCTGGGGGACTTTGAGTCCCCACTCGAGAGAGGTTTATTGAGTTGCATTTCCACCATCTAGCATTAGGCCAATCTTCAACCATTATCCACACTGCAGTCTCCTCCAAGGTTGTGTTTTTTTGTAGGGAAGAGATAATGGAGGATTGATAGGGTCAGTTTCCGAGCTTGTTTTCTAGTGGAGGGAGAAGCCCTTCGCCTGGAAGGCTAGCAAGGAGGGTCTGTTTAAGAAATTTAATGTCTTAAATTTCTTACATAAATTATCAACTGAGGTTTGTAATCCGATGAAGTGTGGTGCACTATATGTGCTTAGTTAACCTTCTTTTTACTTCGTTGTATGTATTTTTATGTTGTTTTTAGGGGGTTTTGTGATTTATGTCTAAATGTTGATCTCAAGAAATGAAAACTATGAAAAGAATTAATTGAATATAGTGAAAATTAGATGTATAATACTATCTTTGAAATAAGGAAGAAAATGAAGTGTTCTTAAGTTAAACTAATTTGCATAAAAATGAATAAAAAACTATTGACTGGTTAGAATCTGATCCGAAAAAAGAGTGTCTATTCTAATGAATTCTAATTTAAAATTAGTCCTATTCCATAGATATGAATCTTATAACTGAAATTTGAAATTGCAATGCTACTCTAGATGAAAGAATATTTCAAAAGAAAACAACTAATGTATGTTCAATCACTCCAGCATTCAATATGGAAGTATGATAGAATCACCCTCTTGAAATGATGTACAAGCAACCAATTATACTTTAGTTTTGAAAACTTAAGTCTAGGAAAGCAATTAAAGTATGTAAAGGAAAACAACTAAGGCATGTTCAATCACTCCAACATCCAATATGGAAGTATGATAGAATAACCCTCTTGAGATGATGTACAAGCAAACGATTATACTTTAGTCTTTAAATCTAGGAAAACAATTAAAGAATGCAAAGGGAAAACTCAATAATTGCATAGGTTAGACATTTGAGCACCCAATTGTGAAGTATGACAAGGCTCCTTCTTGGCCTGATCTTTAGGAACACCCAACTATACAATTGACTGAGGATATTAATCTAGAAGACAATGTAAAAGCATGTAAAAGAAAATTTCAATGATTGCATAGGTTATACATTCGAGCACCCAATTGTGAAGTATGACAATTCATCTTCTTGGCCTGATCTTTAGGAACACCCAATTATACAATGACTGAAGATTTGATCTAGGAAAGTAAATAACAGAACATGAAAGGAAACTAAAAATTGTGAGCTCTATTGCCTCAAACTTAATCCAATTGGAAAATAGATGAATCTACCTTCTTGAGATGTTTTAGGAAAGAAAATATTACACATCCATTCTATTATTGATGCTAAGAAAACATTCATGACTTAATTCTATGATACTGATTTAAAAGCTACAACACAATATTAATCTACTCAGGAAATTGGCAAAACAGAGTAAATAATTAAACTAAAACAATTAACGAAAAACATCCTCTTGTGTAGGGGCCCTCTACAACAGATTCGGTCTAGATCCTAGCTGACTATATACACATTAAGCAGATACTAGAACCATGAACATGATCCTTGTATTATGAAAAGAACAGAGTTTAAAACAATACACAACATTTTAGCAATTACAACTACTGTTCGGTTTCTGCTTAACCAGTATTTAAATAAAATAAAACACAACTGTGATGAGCCAATTATGCCTATAGATGGCTATCTTAAGAGAAACATAGAATTGGATTCTGAGTGGTTAACTCTTGATTTTCTACGTCAGAGCAAATCAAGAGTTCTTCGCTCTTGATTTACATCATTTGACCGGATTTTGATCATGATCTTAGGCATCCTTTTCTGTTGATTTCGATCAAGTAGATAGGACAAAATCCATGTGTGAATCATTCTGGAGATGCCCATGTCGCTCATTTCTCTATTTTCTCCTTGGAACCTATCAAACCATGAAATTAGCTGCAGAACCAACAATTAACTGTAGAATAGGTCGTGTTTTGTAGCCAAATTACAAAAATCCATTCAAATAGCAAGAACATCATAATATAACATAGAAATCATTTAAATTCATTCCGTGAGATAAAACATGACATTTATCATTGATTGGGGTATATGGACTTATGAGAAAGTAAGGAAAAATGGTGAGAAAGGATGTCAGAGAAAGGAAAATTCTGAGGTTCAACATACCCCCACTGAGAAGTCATTTCATGTCCTCATGCAATTTTTAAAAAATGTGAACTTTCATCTCTTACTAAATTTGTTTAGAAACTTCTGCTAATACATCTAGTTTTCTCCTTTTGCTTTTCTTTGAAGTGTTTTCCATTCTGGGCTTTCTCATAAGGAGATTGTATTTGAGATTGATGACTGCCTTGTTTAGTGTTTTGTTCTTTATTTTTAAATTCCTGTTCTTTTTGTACCACAATCCTAAGTGCAGGATGGTATTATCACTAATAACTTTCTCCAATTTTTTCTGCTACTTCAAAGCTTCATTATCCTGTTTAATATGCCTATTCAATATCTCTAGTTCATAGATTTCTTGTTTAGGAGTATCAACTCGAGGTTCTTGTGGATGATAGGAGGTTCTAGATTCATTGTTGCATTTATCTTCTCTAGTGACTCTATGTAATCATATATCTCTTGTTGTACTGTGTCTATGCTTAGAGATATTCTGTTGGGACTACCTTCAAAATTATGTATAGGAGAATTTTCAGGACTATGTAGAGGAGAAATATTGACAGGAGATGGTATTGGAGGTTCTTCCTTTAAAATTACAAACTCTGTCTCTTGTGGTAGTGTTTTCTTCATCAAACCTTAGATTCTGGAGCTCCTTCTCAGTTGTGGAGGATTTAAGTTTTCTTCAATTGTAACCTTCCTCCTCTTTTCTGTTTTACCTTGTCTTAACTTTACCCCGATTCCTATTCTTTATTAGCTTTTCAGGAGTGAGTTCCTCATCATTTTGCTGAAGTAGAGATGCAGGTATGTTCTCAATGTTTGTGTCAATCTTATTCCTTCTTATTTTTCTAGTATTGTCTTCTTTAGGCTGCTATAGTACTTCTTGGAAATGGTTTTTGATAAGAAAATTCTCCTAGTAATCTCCTATAATTTTCAAATGAAATTCAAGAAGTATTTTTACCAACCCATGATGATGCATAGTGTTATCTATAAACTGAATTCTCTTCTTCGTATTTGTAGACATTCTTTTTAGGCTATTCAGTAAAAATAAGGGAAGATTTGTTTCACCATACTCTAAGAAATTCATCAACAATTGAATATGATATACATACATGCAGCCAAATATTCCCTCACAGGTAATAAAATTCTGTAGAATTAAAAGAACATTCCTCCATTTTTTCTTGACTGCAGAGCTAGGAATACCTTTTCTGAAAGTAGAAGTATCCATACCTGGATTTTTTAGGATAACCTTCCGTGATTCACTGTGAAATTCTTTTTTTTTGAACCACCTTTCACCAACCCTTGGGAGTTCTGTGGCTTCAGCTATGAATGCTTCAGTTACTGAGAACTTGATATATCCTATTTCAACTTATGTCCCATCAAAATACCTCACAAAATATTTAGTGATTTCTTTGTGGAAGCCATCAATTTTTCTATAAACTTGAGCCATTTAGCCTTCTACAATATCTCCTTGATTTCAGGATATCCCTCCATGTATTTTGTTTCCACTGGTTCTGACCTGACTATCAAACCCATGTCTTCTATTATGAATATTCTAGCCTTCAGAATTATCCTTCTCTGTTATGAAGTGAATTGGATTACAACTTTGATGAAGGACGCCAAGGGTTTGTAGGAATGAGTGAGATGGATTGGGGTCTTGAAAAAATGTAGATGGGTATGCTACGACAATAGGTCATAACCGTTAATCATAAATGGGGGAGTCTATTGTGGACCGTTATGAAACATAATGTGGATGATGTGGTCGATCTATGACATGATAGGAGTCCCAATCAAATCAAATGATGACATGTTAAGGTAGCATATGATTATCTATGTTATACATGCTAATGTTTTTACCTTGAAATTAAAATATTTTTTTGCAACTTTACCTTTAGAATTAACCTTTCATTGTCGTTTCTTTGGTGTTGATTCTTCAGGTACCTTTTAGCATGGTGATCTTCAATGTAGTCCTTCAATTTCCTGTATTCATCGTTTTTTTTTTTTTTTTTTTTTTTTTCAGTAGGTTGTACAAAATGTGTTAGAGTTGCATAATGGAATGTACTTGTAGAAATGGAATGTGGCTGCAGAATTTGGAATCAGCTGCAGAATGGAATGTAACTTTAGAATGGAATGTGGCTGGAGAATGTGGAATCAGATGCAGAATGGAATGTCAGTTGTAGAATGGAATATGACTGTGGAATGGAATGTAGCTGCAAAATGGAATACCAGCTGCAAAATGGAATGTAAATGTAGCATTGACTGTAGTTCTGTACTACTTATTGTAGAAAAGGAAGGGAACAAGAATTTTTGGAATTTTGAAATGGAATGGAACATATAGGATGTCAGAATTTCTGATTTTCATCCTGTTTTTTTTGTATAAGGATGCCAATCATTGATTGTTTTTCATACGTATATATATATATATATATATATATATATATATATATATATATATATATATATAGATATAGGAAAAATAAAAGCTAAGTTAGGGAAGAAGAAGGATTATTCTTCACTAACTTCATATCAATATTATCTTGGAAAATCTTGATAAACTCTTCTCTTGAAATCGGCTTATCATATACTTTCAATCGATGTCCATTCTGTAATACTCCTAAATTAGCATGCAAATAATTGGAATATTAATTTTGCTCTTAAACTATAGTTAGATGAATAAATGGGTAAGGAGGCCCATAAACATTTCTAGCAGCAATAAAATCCCTCTTAATGTGAAAAGGGATCATATTCATAACTGGATAAAACACCCTCATGTGTGAACAAGGGCTGATGCATGGAGACAAGGTCAAGGTTAACCAAGTCAAAAAAGATGGAATGGAGGGAATGAATCATTAATAAGAGACAACTAGTATGAATGTGGATTAGTTTAGACAGTTGCATAAAAGCTGGATTAAATACCCTTAGGTGTGAAAAGTGTTGGAGCAGGTTGAAGAGGTCAACCTTGACCAAATCAAACAACGTTGTTATGCAGGAGTGGCATTGATGAAGGTACAACGCAGTTTTGGAGGGAGACTAATTGTGTGATGGTGGAAACCCTAATGAGTGGGAACCAAGGTGAGAAGGCTCACACTGTTTATAAGGAAGAGGATGGCAGCCATATGGGGTTAGCTTATGAATGATATTTTGATATGTCTATTTAGACTTTTTCTCTCTTCAGTTGTTTAGCTAATATTGCTGGTGTTTTTTAGCACAAGGTATTCCTGTTTAGGAATTCCATCTATTTCCTTGAGAGGCCTCTTGGGAGAGTCCTGATCTATCATTCCACACATCTGGCATTCTGGCCAAGCTTCAGTCTTCATCTACAGCGCAGTTTCTGCAGAATATTGTGTTGTATTTGCAGGGTGTTGCAGTGGAGGGTTGAGAAACCCACTCTTTGAGCTAGTTTTTCATAGGAGGAAGGATTCCTTCTCTTGGGAGATAAGTTTGGAGGGTTCTTGAGCACATTTCAGATATTTGGCATTAGGCTAATCTATTTCCATCACCTACATTTTAATTTCAGTCTGGAATTGTGTTATTTTGGAGGGCAGCTTCGGTGAGGGATATTGTGGCTTTGTTTGAGTGTTTTCCTGTGATTGAAGGGTTCGGCCTTTCATTAGAGGAGACCTTGGAGTGGATCTGCATCAAATATATATTATTTCAGCCTCATATCTTCATCTACATAAGTTTGCAGTGACTCTTCAGTCCTTGGGTTGTATATCAACATTGTATTTGGGTGTATTCCTAGAAACCCTTCCCGGGTTCTCTTGGATTTGTATAAAAGAGACTAGATCTCAGTTTTTGAGAATTATTGATTAATATAATATTAGATCTATTTGTCTCTACCTTGCAGAATACAATTCTCAACCTAGAGCTTTCAAGGAGACTCTAACTCTTCTAGAGTTTATTCAACTTGAAGAAGAATGGAGGCCTTGTAGTAATAGGAGAATGAGGGGCAATAGATTTCTATTGTCTACTTTTGATGGATCATCCACATGTACAGAAAGGGTTTGGGTGGTGAAGATAGATGCATTCTTCTTATTGCATCCAATGGTATAAAGAGAGGTTGTTGAGATTTCAGCGTTGCACCTCGAGGGTAAAGCAAGCACTTGGTGGTTCAACCATTTGAGTCATGCAAGAGTGAATGCTTTTGCAGATTTCACTCAAAGGGTGACCAAAATATTTGACAAGAAGAAATCAGAGGGGGAGGATCCTTCACCACCACTTGAGGAGACTTATGCCAATGCTGACACAACTATGGAGGAGTAGCCATAATCCTCAGCAGTTGGGGGAGCCAACACATTGGAGGGAGGAACCCTTGTAGCCATACAAGATGTTCCAAAACTTCACCAAGGTATGCATGAATTTCCACTTACTGTTATTTCAGAAAATCTTATGGGAAGTTGTGGAAATATTCCTTTGCATGATCAAGGATCAAAACATATTGCTAATTTGGAGAAGTAGACTTACACTACGCTGTGCAGCCTTGAGTTGTTCAAGGAAGGGATAAATAATCATCCTAATGCGTCATCATTAAGCTGCACACAACACTTGGGGTTGGGGTGTGGAATTGTGGAGGATAGGATAAGCTTTGTCCTAAACAATCCAATGTATAACTGTATGTTCAGCATTGAGCTTGAGCATGAGACAACAAATACACCATTGAGGAGATCAACAATGTTTTCATTGAGCAACAGTGAGGAGTTGGGGGCCCAAATATTATTAGAGCATTTTGATGAACATTACACTTGTATGACATTGGATGAGTAGATGATCAATGAGAGACACTTTGTCTTTCATCATTGTGATGGATCTATTGGGATGATCATTGTACAGGCCTATGAGGAGGTTTTTCCTTTAGCATACTTGGATCCTTATGGATTCAAGATGGTCATTGGTGTGGGGTATTCTCAAGGAGATCTCCAAGAGTTTTCATTTCAAATCCCATGAAATGTAAAGGTAGAAATATGATTTGGGAGGATGGTAGTCTTCATTGGAGGAGTACCAAGATGGAGCATGGTGGGAGACACCCACATTTGGATGAATGGGTGTGGATGGTGTGCAAGAGGTTGGTGAGTCACCTACATATCTATGACATGGGGCAGTAGAAGGCATGGCTGCATTGGCTACTCTTGAAATAGTTTGGCCATCATGGGACATATTCTTATTCAAATGGTATGATGGTGGAGGAAACTTGGCAGGACACTTGCATCATATGGAAACAAGGAATTTGGGTGCATTGTGTTGATATGACATTCTTCATGTCAATCATCATATCTTCACCTCATGATTTTTTTGATGGAGGTGTGAGGGAGCAACAAGAGTTATTGTTGTTTTGGCTACTCTTGGGAGAGTATGGGCATAAATTTTCCCATACTTGGCATGATATTTACGGAGAAAGGAATGGCACAATCAAAGTGAAAAGAGGCGACCCTTCAACATTAGAGGACAAGGAGGTTCTTCCACATAGGAAGGATATATAGCAACAAGATGGTGGATGAATTTCACATATGGCATGTCAAAGAAGGAAGACATGGAGTGACAAGAGTCTTATCACTAAGGCCAACAGCGCTGTCACCCGGGAGTATGTTTCTAGTGATAAAGTGTTCCAAGGGGAGTATGCATCCCTTCATTTTTCAAAATTTTATGAGAATATTCTCATGGGAGGACTCATCCATGGACCTCACTTTCAGCCTACTCACTAAGCATGGTAAGAAATGTATTTTTGTACTTATTGATTACTTCATTGAGTATTTGCATTATCTCACCATCTATGTACAATGCATTGGTCCACAAGAGGGCAATATTATTCTTGGGTTTCATGGTCATTATAGGACCAACATTTATGATGGAGATAACCCTTCTGTACATGAATTTGGACAAGTGTGTTGTTATTATTATTGTGCTCAGCTGATATATAATGCTATTTACTACCTCATAGTAGATGAGCAAACATGCACAGCTAGTATCTTGTTGAAGGACCACTTGCCACATGATGTTCTAAAACATCAGTTGGAAAGACTGTGCTGTATCCACTTGAGAAACCATTGGTATCATTCAACTTTACACATAACCTTCAGAATTTTTCTGATTTGGATGCCCTATGGTGATGATGTTCCATTCATTGTGTATGGGATGGTTTGGGCCAGCATGATTCATGACACTAGAGAGAGGATCTTTGGAGATCCAGTCTTTTTCTTTCCACTTGAGGGAAACATTATTGCAGCCCAAGATTAGTAGAAACTCTACACTTATCATAAGTGGAGAGAGAGAAAGTGTGGGGTATGCTATTTTGTCTACCATGTTCAGTTATGCAACCCACCTACATTGCAGGAGCCAAAGGTGGAGGATATTTTTCATGAGTTACCATTTTGGAGGGTGGCTCATTTTGTATGGATGATAGCTTGGGGATGGGAGATTCACATGAGGATGACAATTCCCAACATATATCAGATCTCATGCCTCAAGAAGGCCTCTAGATAGCACATTATTGCCTCCATGGGTGTTTTACTTATACATGATGTTAGCTATTTGGGATGGTCGCCAAAAGTTAATTTGCATACTTGGGAGGGGAAACTTGGAAATGTATTGATGAGACAACATCTTGTTCCTTGGAGGAATTTATCATATGAGGATAGAGGAGGATCTTCAGTTGTATCCTTGTAGTTGCTTGAGGACAAGCAACATTTGGGAGGGGAGGACTGTAATATTCCAAAATTAGCATGCAGCTAATTGGAATATTAATTTTTTTCTTAAACTATAGTTAGATGAATAAATGGGTAAGGATGCCCATAAAAATTTATAGCAGCAATAAAATCCCTCTTAATGTGAAAAGGGATCATATTCATAGCTGGATAAAACACCCTCACGTGTGAACAAGGGCTGATGCATGGAGATAAGGTCAAGTTTGACCAAGTCAACAGAGATGGAATGGAGGGAATGAATCATCAATAAAAGACAACTAGTATGAATGTGGATTAGTTTAGACAGCTACATAAAATTTGGATTGAAGACCCTTAGGTGTGAAAAGGGTTGGAGCAGGTTGAAGAGGTCAACCTTGACCAAATCAAACATCGTTGTTAGGAGTGGCATTAATGAAGGTACAACGCAGTTTTGGAGGGATATTGATTGTGTGATGGTGGAAACCCTAATGAGTGGGACCCAAGGTGAGAAGGCTCACATTTTTTATAAGGAAGAGGATGGCAGCCATATGGGGTTAGCTTATGAATGATATTTTGATATGTCTGTTTAGAATTTTTCTCTCTTCAGCTGTTTAGCTAAGATTGCTGGTGCTATTTAGCACAAGGTATTCCTGTTTAGGAATTCCATCTCTTTCCTTGAGAGGCCTCTTGGGAGAGTCCTGATCTATCATTCCACACATCCAAAATTCTAGCCAAGCTTCAGTCTTCAGCTACAACGTAGTTTCTGTAGAATATTGTGTTGTGTTGCAGGGTGTTGCAGTGGAGGGTTGAGAAACCCACTCTTTGAGCTAGTTTTTCATAGGAGGAAGGATTCATTCTCTTGGGAGATCATTTTGGAGGGTTCTTGAGCACATTTAAGATATTTTGCATTAGGAAAATCTATTTCCATCACCTACAACGTAATTTCAGTCTGGAATTGCGTTATTTTGGAGGGCAGCTTCAGTGAGGGATCTTGTGGCTCTGTTTGAGTGTTTTCCTATGATTGAAGGGTTCAGCCTTTCATTGGAGGAGACCTTGGAGTGGATCTACATCAGATATATATTATTTCAGCCTCCTATCTTCATGTGCTTCATTTTTCAGTGACTCTTCAGTCCTTGGGTTGTAGATCACCATTGTATTTGGGTGTATTCCTAGAAACCTTTCCCGGGTTCTCTTGGATTTGTATAAAGAAGACTAGATGTCAATTTTTGAGCATTATTGATTAATATAATATCAAATATATTTGTCTCTACAATTTCTAAGTATAATCCCTCATTATACTGCGATGTCACTTTATGCAGTAATTATGTGTTGCATTAGTTTTTGGGTTTCAGTGTTTTTGGGTTATACTAGGTGTGGGAGGCTTCTTTGCCTCACCTAAAATGATTTGTTTCTAATCTCCTCTTGGATATAGGTGTTATGATGTTAGATCTAATGGATCCCAAGGTTTATTTTGATTTTTATAGCATATATTTCTGAAAATGCATTTTTTATGCATGTGTTGCTGAGTTTTCCCTTTTGGGAATATTACACATTCACAAGAAGAGGTACCTTTTCTTCATCAATTGTCCTTATCTTGACTGCTCCATTGTTAATGAATTTTTCAATCTCATAATGCCCAAGCCAATGATTCTGAAACTTTTCTTGAAAGTCTTTTAACTTTGAATCAAACAAAAGTTCCCAATCCCCTGCTTGAAACTTCTTCTCCTTGATATATTTATCATGCCATTTGGACCTTTACTATTGGACTGTACTGGTTATTTGAACCACATCTTGCCTGATTTCATCAATCTCATTAAGTTGCCCCAATATATGCTTATGTGCTTCTGATAAATCAAGTCCCAATTGGAATTCCATCTTGAAGGTTTGAATCTGAAATTATATAGGGAACATGACTCGCTTCCCATAAACAAATTCATAGTGAGTATGTCATGTTGTATTCCTCCATGTAGTTCTGTAGGCCGACAAGGCTTCAGGAAGAATTTATGCCAAATCTCTTTTGTGTATATGTACAGTCTTAGTGAGAATTCCTTCAATCACTTTATTGGTATACTCCACTTGACCATTTTCTTGTGGATGATAAGGAGTAGATTTTATGTGCTTGATCTTGTAGTTTTCCACAAGCTTTTCCACCAACTTGGATGTAAAATGGGATCCCTGATATGTCACAATTTCTCTTGGAACACCAAAACTGAGTGAATATATCCTCAAAAAGAAATTTAATTACAGAATTTTCATTAGCTAAAGGAATTTCTTTAGCCTATACCCACTTAGTGACATAATCAGTACATACCAGAATATACTTCTTTTGATTGGATGGTGGATTGATTGGTCCAAAAAAATCCAAAGCCTATTTTTCAAATGGTTCGATTGGTACCTGAGGTTGTAATGGAATTTAATCTGAAGGAACAGGTTTCCCCATTCTTTGACAACTTCCACACCTTTTGACATATTCTTTGGTATCCTTGAAGATGGATGGCCAATAATATCCTAAATGAAGGATTTTATAGGCTGTCCTCTTATTAGCAAAGTGTCCACCACAAGGTTCATCATGACATGCTTTAAGAATTTCAGGCATTTCACCTTCTCGAACACACCTTCTGATAATGAGATCTGGACCTGTTTTATATAGTTCATCATTAATCCATGAGAAATTTTCACTTATTTGAATAATTATTCTTTTATTTCTAGGAAACAAGTGTGAAGGTAACTTTCCTGTGGCTAAGTAATTAGGAATATCTACAAACCAAGGGATTTTAGTAGTTATTGAAAAAATATATTAATCAGGAAAATTATCCTCAACTGGAGTATCATTTTTGACATTTTGAATTCTATAAAAGAAATAAAAAACTGTATTTTTTTTTCCAGGTCGGTCTAGAATGATGATATTGAATTCTTGTAGGATTAATAACCATCTTGTGACTCTGGCATTAGTAACAGGTTTATTCATTAAGTATATAATTGCAGAGTGATCTGTATGAACAAAGGTTTCACAGTCAGTAATATAATGTCTAAATTTTTTGATAGAATGAACAACAACTAAGAATTCTTTTTTAGTTACAGTGTAATTTAACTCAGTGGGAGTCAAATTCTTGCTTGTGTAATAGATTTCATAGGGGATCAAATATTTTTGTCCTAATACAGCTCCTAGAGTTGTATCTGAAGCATTTGTTTACATATGAAAAGGTAGTTTCCAATTTGGACCTCTTAAGATGGGTGCTTCAGAAATTTTTGTTTTTAAAGCTTCAAATGTCATTTGGAAATCAAGATTCCAACTGAATTCATAATATTTGGTAAGTAACTTGAAGAGTGGGGATGTTATTTTAGTGAAATTTTCTATAAATCTCCTATAATACCCTGTGAATCTTAGAAAACTTATAACATCCTTTTGAAAACTTGGAGTTGATAATTTGGAGATGAATTCAACTTTATATGTGTCAACTTTAATTCCATCTCCTGAAATGTGATGTCCGAAAACAATCCCTTCAGTAAACATCATAAAGAATTTTTCATGGCTAAGTGAAATATTTTCTTCTTTACATCTTTTAAGAACCTTTTCCAAATTCTCTACATATTCTTCAAATGAATTCCCATAAACTGTAAAGTCATCCATATATACCTCTAAACAATCATGTAGTAGAGCAAAAACAATTCCTAGTATTTCCCTTTGGAATGTTGCAGGTGGATTGCACAATCCAAAAGGAAGTACTTGGTAGGCATAAGTTCCCCATGGGGAAGTGAATGTGGTTTTGTCTTGGTCTTCAGGTGCTACCTGAATTTGATTGTAACCACTAAAACCATCCAAGAATGAGAAATACTTCTTACCTGCTAATGTATCCAATACTTGATCTATACAAGGTAAAGGAAAATGATCTTTTAGGGTGCCTTTATTCAACTCTCGATAGTCAATGCATACCCTCCACTTACCATTATTTTTGGGTACAATCACTAAATGGGAAACCCACTGACTATCTGAAATTGGGTAAATGAAGTTTATATTTAGCAATTTTTGCAATTATTCTTTCACAATTTCCTAAGATTTGGATTCATCCTTCTTTGAGTTTGCCTGATAGGCTTACAATTTTCCTCAATGTAGATGTGATTTATACAAGTCTTAGGACTAATTCCTTCCATGTCAGTGGATTCCCATGCATATGCAAAAGAATGTTGTTGTAATGTTTTGATTAACTTTTCTTGTTGTAATCTTTCCAAGTTTTTGTTTATGTTCAAATATTTCCCTAGAAAGGTTTCAACTGTAGAGCTACCAAATTATTCCATAGAGTATAGAGACGTCTTCCTAGATGAAAAATATTTAATATGGCATTGTTCTTTAATTTGATCATGTTCATATTCTGAAGATGTTTCAAAATTTTCTATTGAATTTAAGATTTGACTATCTTCACTAATGCTTGAAATAGTAAAGAGAGGTTGTATATCATTGTCATCATCAATCCATTCTTCATCTTCTAACTCTATGATTGTTTTTGCTGGAGGATATAGAGTGAATTTATTTGTTGAGTTACCATCATAGATGTACATATCACCAGATCTACAGCTAATGAAATCATCAGCTATAGAAAACCAAGGTCTTCCTAATATTAGTGGATGTCTTCCTAGATTGTTCTTAGGAGTTAAGATCTTAAAATCGATAGGATACTCCCAAGAGTTTAAGGATACTAAAATATCTTCTAACACACCATCTGGCTTGGTTGCAGATTTGTCTGCTAATTGCAGTAATGTAGGTGTATACAAAAGGTTAGGAAGTTTGAGTTGTTCCATGGTTTATTTTCTCATGATGTTTATAGCTGCTCCTAAATCAATCAATGCATTTGGAATTTCAACACCATTGATATGTTTTTTCACAACTGTATTTCCTGGATCTAAATATTTTTGTATGGAAATTTTTCCCATCATTATGTCTGCAATTTTTCCTACCAGTTGAATTATTTTTATTTCTTTTGTTTTTCTTCCTGGTTTCTTCATGGTCAACTCTTTTATTGTTTTTCCTAGAATTGGAATCTCTTTAATGTCCTATAACAAAGGAATTTGATACAGAAAATTTTCAATTCATCTAGAAAATCCTAATTGGGCAACATGATATGCTTTTCTACCCTTTTATCAACTTGTAATATTTTAGGAAAAGGAGGGTTAGAAGTAGATATTGATGGTTGCTCTATGATAGGAGTTGCGTTTATTGGTTCTTTTTGTTTTTCATTTTCAGAATTTTGGTTTTGAAGAGATGTTCCTTCCTCAAAAATTTTATTTGGCTGTAGAGAATCTTCCTCAAAGTTATTTTTTTCTTGAATAACTACATACACCTTTTTATTTTCTAATATCCTACCAGATCTAAGTTGGACATCATTAAGATCTGTGGAGTAATCATGTAGGTTAGAAATTGCTGTCCTTCTATCATGTAAGTATTTTGAGGATTTTTATTATTGGGGTTTGGTAATGGTTGGGCGGGTAGTTCATTTTTTCTTTGTGGGAATGGTAATGAATGTTGTGGATTTTGGTTTTGGAGTTGGGGTTGCTGATTTTGTTGAGGAATTTGTTGGGGAGGATAGTTTGGATATGATGGAGGATATTGGTAGTATTGAGAGTATCTACCATAGGGATTTTGCATTCCTTGTGCCCAAGATTGAGATTGAGACCAAGGTTGTTGCCAATAATTCCAATTATTTGGTGGCAGCTGAGTGTACATTTTATTGTTAAAGCCTTGAGTTTGTGGCCCCTGCCACGATCATCTAGAGACAAATAAAAGAGATTCTGTTGGATTTTAAGTTGCTTCTTCTTGAAGAACAACTTTAAGACCTGGAATTGAAGGGAAACTCTTAGTTTCATGATTTTCTAAACAAATCATACAGGTCTTTATGAATTTTGCATCAAGAGTACATTCTCTTAAATCATGCTTGTTTCTGCATTTAGGACAAAAAGATAGCTAAAGCATCAGTCTTGGCTTTGTGATTCTTTTGTAATTTAAGGGTGTCTATCTATTCACTAAGACTCCCTAAGATATATATTTTAAATTCATCAAGCATATTTCCAATTTGTGCTCTACTTACTGTTCCATTTGCAGATCTATTCACTCTAGCAAGAGAAGGATCTCTTGGACTTTTCCCAGTTTTTTCTTTTCCCCTTGAGAGATAAATACATAATTCAGCAATGGCAGGTAATGGGAGTTGAGAGATATCTCCCTTCCCCATCATGTTGAGGATATCTATCCACTCATCTCTAATGGCTTTTAATAAAAGATATTTTAAAGTGTCTTGATCTAAATTATCCATTTTAGCTCTTTTTATGTTATAATTGAATCTTTCAATTAAATCCTTCAAATTCTCATCCTATTTTTGCATCATTTTGAATACTGCATCCTTATGATTAATGGGTATGCAATAATCCAAATATATTTCTAAAAATGCATTCTTCATGTCATTCCATGTCCTAATAGACTGTGTGACTAAACCCACGAACCATTTTAAAGTTTCTCCTTTCAGTGTTGAAGGAAATAGCTTAAGTTTTTTAGAGTCTTGTAAATAATCATAAGATCTATACAAAACTTCAAATTCAAACAAAAATGTTTCAGGATATTCAATTTTTAATCCATGGAAATTTGGAAGGACGAAAGGTGAGATATTTTTTATTCTGGCATTTGTATCTCCATCAATTATAGGAAATCCAAAAAAACTATCAATTTCCCTATTTCTTCTATTTTCTTCACCTCTTCTACCTCCTCCTACATTACCTCTACCTCATCCTCCACCTCTTCCTCCAAAAAATATATTTTCTCCATTTAGAGCTTCTCCTTCTCCTCCTTCTCCTCTTCCTGCCATTATAGATTCTTCAGAGCTAATATAAGGTTAAATCTGTAAGGTTAATTACTCTTCCTCAGGTTCTTATATTAATGGAATGTTGAAGAAAGGTTATTCTTCTTCTTCTCCACTAGGAATTTCTAACTCTTCCGCTAAAATATGTTCCCCTATAGAGGTGAAAAATGTTGCTCCTTCTGTTGGAGATCTAGGATCTTCTTCTTCTAAGACCGCCTCAGTGGATGACGTAGGAGATCCTCCTAATTCGATTTATGACCTTAAGACTTTAGGAAGTATATTTCTAGTGAAGTATGGAATACAAGTTTGAGATCGTGGTGTATCACTACGTGGTCTAGGTGGAGTGAGTGGTGTTGTAGGAATCAAACTTCTACCTCTAGCTATGAATATACCCCTAGAATCTCTTTCCCTACACATATCAGTTTTTTTAGATGCAAGAAATGAGGCTACCTAATTACACTTCCCTGGAAACGACGCCAAAATTTTTAGACAATTTAATGTCTTAAATTGCTTACATCAATTATCAACCGAGTTTTGTAGTCTGATGAAATGTGGTGCACTATATGTGCTTAGTTAACCTTAAGTTATTCCTTCATTTTATGTATTTTTATGTTTCTTTTAGGGGGTTTTTATGCTTTATGTATAAATGTTGATCTCAAGAAATGAAAACTATGAAAAGAATTAATTGAATCTAGTGAAAATTAGATGTATACGACTATCTTTGAAAGAAGGAAGAAAAGGAAGTGTTCTTAAGTTAAACTAATTTGCATAAAAATGATTAAAAAACTGTTGACTGGTTAGAATCTGATCTGAAAACAGAGTGTCTATTCTAATGAATTCTAATTTAACATTAGTCTTATTCCATAGATATGAATATTATAATTGAAATTTGAAATTGCAATGCTACTCTATATGAAAGCATATTTCAAAAGAAAATAACTAATGTACATTCAATCACTCCAGCATTCAATATGGAAGTATGATAGAATCACCTTCTTGAAATGATGTATAAGCAACCAATTATACTTTAGTTTTGAAAATTTAAGTCTAGGAAATAAATTAAAGTATGTAAAGGAAAACAACTAAGGTATGTTCCATCACTCCAGCATCCAATATGGAAGTATGATAGAATCACCCTCTTGAGATGATGTAAAGAAATCGATTATACTTTAGTATTTAAATCTAGGAAAGAAATTAAAGCATGCAAAGGGAAAAATTAATAATTGCATAGGTTAGATATTCGACCACCCAATTGTGAAGTATGACAAGTCACTTTCTTGGCCTGATCTTTAGGAACACCCAATTATACAATTGATTGAGGATCTTAATCTAGAAGACAATGTAAACGCATGTAAAATAAAAGTTCAATGATGTCATAGGTTAGACATTCGAGCAACCAATTGTGAAATATGACAAGTCACCTTCTTGGCCTGATCTTTAGGAACACCCAATTATACAACGATTGAAGATTTGATATAGGAAAGTAAATAACAAAACATGAAAGGAAACTAAACAACTGTGATCTCTATTGCCTCAAACTTAATCCAATTGGAAAATAGACGAATCTACCTTCTTGAGATGTTTTAGGAAAGCAAAGATTAAGCAATAATTCTATTATTGATGCTAAGAAAACATTCATGACTTAATTCTATGATACTAATTTAAAAGCTGCAACACAATATTAATCTACTCAGGAAATTGACAAAACGGAGTAAAGAATTAAACTAAATCAATTAACGAAATACCTCCTCCTATGCAGGGGCCCTCTACAATAGACTCGGTCGAAATCCTAGCTGACTATATACGCATTAAGCATATATTGGAACCATGAACACGATCCTTGTATTATGAAAATAACAGAGTTTAAAGCAATACACAACATTTTAGCAATTACAACTACTGTTAGGTTTCTGCTTAACCGGTATTTAAATAAAATAAAACATAAGTTTGATGAGCTAATTACACCTACAAATGGCTATCTTAACTGAAACATAGAATTGGATTTTGACTGGTTAACTCTTGATTTTCTACGTCATAGAAAATCAAGAGTTCTTCACTCTCGGCTTACGTCCTTTGACTAGACTTTGGCCATGATCTCAGGCATCCTTTTCTGTCAATTTTGATCAAGTAGATAGGAAGAAATCCATGTGTGAATCATTCTAGAGATGACCATGTGGCTCGTTTCTCTATTTTCTCCTTGGAACCTGTCAAATCATGAAAGTAGCTACATAACCAACGATTAGCTACAGAATAAGCTATGTTCTATAGCCAAATTACAAAAATCCATTAAAATAGCAAGAACATCAGAATATAACATAGAAATCATTTAAATGCATTCCCTGAGATAAAACATGACATTTATCATTGATTGGAGTGTATGGACTTATGAGAAAGTAAGGAAAAAGGGTGAGAAAGGATGTCATAGAAAGGACAATTATGAGGTTCAACAGGGTTCTTGAGCATCATTTGGTCATTTGAAATCATGCCAAGCTCCTATCATCCCCTACAACGCAGTTTTCATCATAAACTGCGTTATTTTATTGAGAAGCTATAGTGGAGTGTTTAGTGCCCCATTTGGTGAGTTACATTTCCAGTGAGGGGAGAAGCCCTTCATCTGTGATATCTATTGGAGGAATTTTATTCATTTCTACATCATATCAGCCACCTCCTATCACTTATCCAGTTATAGAGATTATTTAGCCCTAGGGTTGCATTTCATCATTTTGTAATTTGTATTTTCTGGAAACCCTTTTTGGCTTGTCTTGGAAATGTGCTTAGGAGCTTAGATCTCTATTTTCAACAATTTTTGAGCCATATATCAGTAGATCTATAAAATTATATTTTCTAGCTGCAGTTGTATTCACTGGGACTACGCTGTATTGGTCCTCCAACATTTTAGGAAGCAACGACATTTCATATTTGAGTGTGTTGATCATGGGAGGCTTGTTTGCCCTGCTTGAGTGATTTGTTCCTCAAGATATTGTACCTATTTGCTATTGATATTCATAATAAGTTTACTATATAATTGTCTCATGTTTTATGTATTGATATTCATTGTTATTTCCAGTTTTATGTTCCATATTGCTTGCCTTTCCTATTTTGGAATATTATAGTGGTATCAAAGCGTAACCTTGGCTCAACATGTGTAGTACATCAGCTATGTCATCAGAAGAGGAAGAGCCTCTCAGAGAAAGGGGAAAGATGTGTCTTCATAGAAACCGGGGATATGATTATACAGACCCCAAAGGAGACAAAGGAAAAAATCCTATATCAGGAGAAGAGGATGAAAAGGAGTTTCCCAAGCTTCTTCTTTAAACCATGCAAGATGTTGCCGGAGAAATCAAGGAGATGAGGATGGAGAGAAAAAAAGAATCCCCTAGATGGTTTCTACATGGATAAATCTCCATAATTTCACATCACTGGTATGATAAACTAGTGAGGCAGCAAGTTTCCCAATGCTCCACTATGCCTACATTCTTAGCAGTGGGAAATGGAGGACCCCAAGAACAAGAAACTCTTGAATATTATTTCCTAGAGTACGAGTCTTAATCTCAGAGATTTAGAGATAATCTAAGCTTTCAGGAGTTTTTTCGGATCAAGGACAACAAGGGACCTTGGCATAACAATAGAAGTGGAGATTTCATATAGAAAAATGATCTACAACGGACCATGGGTAGATTATTTTTGCCCACTTTTGATGGATCATCCAAGTGCACAGCCATGTCTTGGGTGGAGAAGGTAGACATCTACTTCTAGCTAAACCAAGTACCGGAGATGGAGGCCATCAAAATAGCAACGCTGCACCTTGAAGGTGAGGCACATGATTGGTGGTTTCATGGTATTTCTACTTTGGGGCATGCCAATGTGACTTCATATTCAGATTTCACGTGAAGGTTAGTAGAGAGGTTTGATCGAAGAGACCCAGAGGTACATTTTATTGAGCTAGCCAAGCTCAAGCAGTCAGGTAATCCAAAGAACTATATTTCTGAGTTTCTAAAATTTTCTGTCATGGTTCTTGATTTATCTACATCTAGGAGGGTTTATATGTTCATTGATGGGCTAGCAGAGCCTCTGCATGGGTTGGTTAAATCTACTAAACTAGCTACTCTTCAAGATGCTATTGAAATGGAAATAGATTTACAATATGCTTTGCCAGGGAAAAGGCTCCATTTCATCTAAGGCCACCCTTCCAGCAAAAAAGGGAAATATGTGAAGGTTTTCCATTCAAAAGAGAACTAAAAAAAAGGTCCTCTTAGTGATGATTTCTGAAGAGACTTGAGAAGAAGGAAAATTTGCTTCACATGCCAAGAACCATGGACACCAGGGCAGTGATGTGAAGCAGGGAAAGCACACTATATAGAGGTATTCTTTGATAGTGAGGAGGAGGAAGAAGAGGATCCAGAAGGGAAAACATCGTTTGGATAGCAGGATAAGATCCACCACCACCAGGAGGTGGGAATGGGGCATTTGCTCCAGTTGGAGGGGTCCTTGCATATTTGCGGGGAGTACCCAAGTATCTGACTTTGAGAGTCTGAGGTACCATTCAAGATCAGAGAGTATCAGTTTTGATTCACAGTGGGGATACCCACAACTTTATTTATGCTTAGTTAGTACAGAGGAGAGCAATACCCACTGATGATTTTGAGGGATTTTCAGTTTTGGTTCCAGGAGCTAGAACCATGTAGTGCATGAAGTATGTTTCGGCATTATCTGTCACCATGGGAACATACACCTTGACTGATCAATTCTTTATGGTTGATATTTCTAACACCAATGTGATATTGGGTGTGCAGTGGTTGATTACTTTAGGGAAGGTCACCACATACTGGGAGACCTTGTAGATGGAGTGCGTAGATAAGGAGAGTGGTAAGCATCAGATGATCAGGGGCATGCACACTTATCCTCCCTAGATAGCTTATGCACACAAGATAGAGCCTGATTTGCATAGTGGGATAAAGGACACAACAGTCCACTCATTTATGTAGTTGAATTTAATCCAAGATGTAGTATTATTTGGAGGCATTCCACCAGGAAGGCCCCCGGACCAGGAGTTAGTTAGAGAGTTCTCACAACAAGCTGCACCACTCATAGATCCGAATGAGGTGAGAACCTTGGGTGAACTTAGCACAACACAAATATTCTTTGGTAGGCACAAGGAGGAGAGGGACATTCTTTCGGTATTAGTATTACAAACTCTCACTAAGAATCTTGTCCTAAGAGGAGATGTTTCAGGGATGGATGATGGCACCATCATGGTGCAAATGGGCTACTCCATGGCCTTTGAGAACCAAAAGGTACTTACACATATGGAAGAATCTTCCATATATGGTAGAGGGTTTTTGGCACTCATGCATACATTGGCCAAACTTAGAATGTTTTGGATGGTTGATAGCTTCCGAGTGAAGGCTAACCTCCATAAACTTCAACCCCTACCTGAGTAGCAAAATCTACAAAAGAGGCAGTAGAGGTAGGATAGAAATATCCCGACATATGACTTTGGCATTAAATATTTCAAAGATGAGGGAAGTAAAATTTCAGGTGCTCTTCCACAAATACCAATAGCGTTGTCATTGTTGGGTATAGATCCTTATTCGAAATCCCAGCTATTGGTGGAATATTCCAAGGATAATTTCACATGCGAAGTACTTGATGGGCATGTGATAGATGAGAGGTATACAGTGATGTATGGAGTCATCTATTATCAGAATAGGATATTCTTGGCTAGATACTCTATGCTCAAGGAGAAGCTTCTACAAGCAGCACATGAAGCACTCATTTCTGGTCACACAGATTTCATGGGGGTATATCAGACCATCATAGAGGAATTCTCTTGGGAGGGTCTCAAAGAGGATGTACACCAACATATCAGGAGGTGTATTTTTTTCTTGAATAATGAGGAGGAAAAAGACCACCTTGCAGGGTTGTTACAGTCACTGCCCTTTCCAATAGATATATGGGAAGTCTCATCTATAAACCTTGTAATATCCCAATGGGGAAGCAACAAGACATGAACACAATAATGGAAAGAACAATGAATAAATCAACACACCATGATATGAGACAAATGTATAGCCATATTATTAAATATATCAACAAATAGTAGGCACAATATATTGAGGATCAAGTCACTCAAGAAATACAAAACAAGCCTCTACAAGAAAAATATGCCATCACATGAGAAATAGCTGCCATACCAATTCCCTGAGCTAAGACATCGTAGTTTTAGGGCATAAATTGCTGCATAAATATGGATCAATTTAGATCTAATGTTTATGGCTTAAATAATGCTAGGAGTGAAGATCTAGCCTCCTAGACACCTTTCCAAGAGAACCCGAGAAGGGTTTCTGGAAATACACCCAAATAAAAATAGTGATCAATACTCTTCCAAGATGCCTCTCAATGAATGAGGTGGGATTCTAGACCAAGAACACCCTGTGTTAAATAGCACCAACAATATTAGCTAAATAGCTGAAGAGAGAAAAATTCTAAACAGACATATCAAAATAATAATCATAACATAATATCATATGGTTTCCATCCTCTACCTTATAAACATTGTGAGCCTTCTCACCTTGGCTCCCACTCATTAGGGTTTCCACCATCATGCAATCAATCTCCCTCCAAAAATGCATTGTCCCATCATTAATGCCACTCCTCCATAACAAAATTGTTTGATTTGGTCAAAGTTGACCTATTCAACATGCTCCAACCCCTTTTCACACCTAAGGGTCTTCAATTTAGCTTTTCTATGTCCTCCATTCACACTAGGAGTGTCTTTTATTCCTTCTAAGGAGAGTTGTGGGTCTCCATACCCTTTTATTCCTCTATCTAAGAGAAAAATAAAAAATTAATATTCCAATTAGCTGTGTGATAATTTAGGAATATTACAGTCCTCCCCTCCCAAATTGATCTGAATATGGTTTGGATAACTTGTATGTATTTCAAGAACCTACCACTCAGTTTAAATTAAAATGATCTAGCTTTTACTTGACAACTTTGCGGAATTATTTACTTGAAATTGGTGTATGAATTTTTATTTTTTATGTTTCTTAACTTCATTTTTTCTCACTTTAATTTAACATGTATGACAAAAAAATAAGGCAACAAATAATCATTCAAACACAACAACAATTTTAATCTAGGAGTTCACCCAAAATTTCTTGGGCTACGTCTCCTTTGAGCTTTTTCATCATGACTCACCTCTTTAGGATTATGGTAAATGTTTTTAAAAGTAAATACTTAATTCCAATGAATACAAAAATGATCCAAAGGACTGAAACTACCATGAATATCTCTCAATTGGCTGTCCTAACTTTGTAAACAGCTTTAGGCTCTTGTTGACACGATTCCTTCTATCGGTGCACTAAGCTACTTTGAGCTTATAAATGGCACAAAATCCCTTAGAATTCTATTTCTGTCACTGAAACCACTCCTGATGTATCCAATACACATCAGACATGAACTATCAACTGATAAATTGCTCAAATTGAGCAATGCATTCCCCAAATAGGCTATCCTCCATGGTTTGCCCAGGGCTGCCCAAAATTTCCCATCAACTTATCGAGCTGAAGAAGTTATAAAAATGTTTTGAAAACACTTCCATTTGTTCCAGAATGTCTTAAATAGCTAATTTTGACTATTTTTTCATCAGAAACGGCTTCCGGCTGCTTCGGTTTCGCCTCCATACACTGTCGGCACCCCCTGGCACTAGGGTCAAAGAAAAATTCTCTGCTGAGTTTTTGACCTCTCAGACTTATCCAAACTTTTTTAAACCTCTATATTTAGATTTAGAATCAAATTTTCAATCAATAATGACCATTGGTTTGCTGCAAATGGTCTCTAGCTCCCCTGGCTAGGCCCTACACTGCTGTTGGAAAAAGTAGGAAAAAATGGCCTCTGCAATTTAAATGAAGCTTTTTGGCTTTCTAATTCTCTCTACAGGCTCTGAAAACCATTTCATCAGATTCATAACATATTAATTATCCAATTTAGACTATTGGAACTTTGGAAAAGGACTCTAACTCCCTTGGTTAGGCCTCAAACTGAATTTGTCTCATGGTGGCCCTAATGGCTCTTTCATCTTTCCTGAAGCAAAAACCTCTGAAGATCACCTCCATTTGACCTCAAACCTATCCAAAAGTCTTCAAAAGGTCGAAGAGACCCAAAATTGACTAACATTTTTCCTCATTTGGTTCAATAATGAGGGATTTATGACCTCCCAAAGAAAACTGCCCCATGTCACTAGAAAACCCCACCAAATGTGGAAAAACTGTTAGTTATGGGCAAAGTTGGATAATTCAGCCCTAAATGGCGTGCTCCTCTAGAATTATCATAACAATTTTATGTTGGCATTAAATGTGAAGTGGGGGTGGTCACATGACCTCTCCGCCCAAACCGCCTGCAAAAACCGTTAATCATAACTATTGGAAAATTGTTGCATTAAATTTCCAACTGCAACGTGCTCACATGGGCCCAGAATTGCAGGCGGATAAGTAACCGCAGTGTTTAACCATAAGTCTTGGGGCTAGCCCTTTTAATTTTCTGACCAAATCAGAATTAAACCTTATAATTTACGTGGTAGCCATAGTTGTTAAGAAACATCGTTGCGCCATAACCCAGAGGTCTCGGGTTCAAATCCGTTAACTTGCAAATATTTATTTATACCACTTTTTGTCTGGCCTAGGGCCATGAGGCGGCCTTCGGGCCTGCCACGTTGTAGCTCCTGATTGGTCTGCACCAAAAAATTCAACCAATCCTCGAATCACAGACTGCCACTTGTCAGAATTTGATACGTCTGAATGGAATATTCTAGGGAATATTTCAAGGAATATTTCAAGAATATTCCATGGAATATTATTTTTAAAATTTTTCCAATTTAGAAAAGTAAAACTTGGTCAACTAAAAAATGGAGTTTAATGGAGACTTCAAACCTTCATAACTTTCACAAACGATGTCGGTTTTGAGAACTGTTCATGGTGCTAGAACGCAATGACGAGACCTTTCTAGTCGTTCAGGTTTGACACTCTTCCGAGCACTTTGAATTTTGGGCTATCATTCTGGTCCATGATCCAGTTCTGATCACACCTCCAAAATGAGAAGCTTTTGGACCCAAAAATATCTCTGGAATACCGAAACTGATCTATACAACAACTAAGAGTATTGCACCCTCTTCTATTCAGCGTCCAAATATTTGCCTTACATGGCAAGTGACTTTGAACCACAACTTGAAAGCAATTCACACTTCCCTTCCTTGATGCATTTATCCTCCTGTCAAGAGCTGACTTTCTTGCACTCACTCATAAAATTTATGGCGAGAAATTTGCAGAAGTAAACTGTACATCGCTGCCTTGATCAATGATCCAAGGTGGCTCAAAAAAATGAGATATTATAGCATAAAATACATATATGCAATTGAAATTTGCATATGTAGAAAATGAGTACGTCTTATTGTACCAAGAAGTCCATCCACTTCTCACCAAGCCACCTCCATGGAAAATTTTGCTGCTACAAATATTCCTCATGTGAATCTTCCATTTTCACATTGATAATGGAATCCACAGTTCCACTTGCGCCAATCTTTCTGTAATATCCCAAAATGGGAACAGCTACACTATTGGGAATAATTTGAGTTATTACCAATATGAAGCTTCAAAAAATCATGAGCATGGAAATTTAGAATAGCTCATTAGATGTAAAACAACATCTCACCAGCAGATGAAAGTACCTCAGCAAATATATGGCGTATATTCTCCTTCCCAAGTGGGGAAATGTAGCAATATAGGGATTTTCTATAGCAGTGAGAATACCCTAAGGTATTCCAAAGTTGGAGAGTAGTAAGAAATCAGATTTAACTAATGCTAGATGATAGATCCTTCATTCTAAGCAACAACAACAACTTTACTTCACTTCTTGACTCAAAAGGGTGGCGAAAAGTAGTGATTTATGCCCTAAAATGATTAATGTCAGGGATGTGCGTAAAAATAAGGAGGGAAGATGGTTGGATATTCTATATTAGGTTATGTGCAACTCCTATACCAAATCTCATCCCAAAAAAATAACGCTATCTAGGTTAAACAGTTCTCCCACTCCCGAAATGGCTTAAATTTTTTGATTTCCCATGACCTAGAGTATGCAGGATGTGACTGAAGCATATGCAGCATAAATTCTGAAGGAATTAGATAAAAATAAGTATGAACATCAGTAAATCAGACCTATGATATGATTTATGCAATATTTCAGAGAAAGACAACAGTTTTACATGGATCAAGGCTTTAGAATGAGACACTGCAACACAAGAAAATGCAAAAAGAGATTGACAGCATGATTTTCATTGTTGAAGCATGTAGTGGATTACAACTCAGATATATAGCAGAATTTCACATAAAATTTTAGATCTATATCAGATCTGTAAACAAGAAATTCTCCTTTATACACTCCCCTTGGGGATCTCAGCAAAACATGAAGGTACAAGAGTAGATCTGAGATCTAAGTCACAGATCTACAAAAGTATTCAGAAAATTTTGAATAATAACATATATAGCAGATCAGATCTGAACTAATATGGATTGGTTGGCCAATCAACAGATCACCACAGTGAAAGGAAGAAACCATTCACTACAAATCTCTCCTTTGTAAATAATTCCAAGTCACCCTGCAACTTTGCTCTTGCAAATAACGCAGTCATGGAAGAGGGACTGCACTGTTGGCCCTGATAATTATTTGGCCTACTTCCAATGTATGGATTTTAAGCTCAACCCACTAATGCATTCTTCTAGGAGGTTAAAAGACACACTCATTGAGAAGAGGCACCAGTACAAGCTAGATCTGAGCAGATCTAGTGTTCCACTTGCTGCAGCTCACATGGACAACCCAATCCTAAGCAGGACTGCACTGTAGATGCAAGATGAGGATTGACCAAATGCTAGATAGTGGAATAGACAAACAAGACTCCTCCAAGGGCTGCTCAAGGAAGGAGGTGGGGATCCTAAACAGGAAAACCCCAAGAGGTGTGTCTCAATAGACAAAACCTTTGGAAAATAATAACAACAACAACCTTATCTTGTTGTCCTCCTCCTTCTTTAATAGGATGAAAGCCTTGTCAAACCCTAAACCACCTCAATGAGTTAACCACTTTCACATGTGGAGCCTTCATCTAGAACAGCGCTGTGTATCCATGAGGTTCATTGCATCTAGACTGCGTTGTTGATTTGGTCAAGGTTGACCCAGTCTTGTGATTTAAGCCCATTTACACCTGCAAGAGATTATTTACATGGCCCAGATATGTCTCTATTTACATAGGCATTGATTTATTCATGGTTTTTAGGAGTTTTACATTTCCTCCTCCATATTGTATTCATAAACATGAAATGCAAGATAAAATAAGGCAAAATAAGATATTCCCATTAGCTTGGGCTAAATGGGAATATTACAGTCCTCCCCTCCAAAATGTTGCTTGTCCTCAAGTAGCTGATAAGGTGAGTGCTGCAATACTTCTCCTCCATTGGTGACATCATCAAAGATCAAGCTCCCATGATAAGCTAGATGCTCACCAATCCAAACCCCCATGAATTGTTTCCCCAAAGTCAATATGAGATGTGAAAAATTCATCCCACAAGGAAACAAGATCTCATGTGAAACACCCATGGGTTGCCTAATGTCCCCTCTGAAATATATGACACAAGACACATGGATATTTTTCAGTTCATTAGGCACATGCATACTTCCCATCCGCCCTCCATAAATTCCCATAAAAATTACAAGCATGTCATCAATGTATGGGAGCAAAAAAATGTACAAACAAACAAAAAGGTGCACATATGGAGGTGGGTCATAGTCCCACATGTGAAACCAGCGTAATGCATCTCCTGCCTGCATTAAACCAAGATGTGGTAAGTGGTCTTCCCACCACTTACTTGCATCCCATGCCATCTCACTGTAACTGAATGTGTGAGATATGTATGGTGCCTTAGGAAAGAAATCATCATGAAACAAGATCTCCCTTTTTCCACTAAGGGAGTGGCCAAGTACAGCAAGTGTTGTGGACCCAAAATTTTCCATGAGATTTACAAGATAAAAATTTCCTCCTTGGAGTCATAGCCTGCATAAACAAGGTGGAAGAATGCATATAATCAGCAAAATAAACCTGTTTCACCTGAGCATATTCTTCACCAATAGTCCTCCCCATCAATTTGGAGTGGTGCATAGATCTATCTCCTCCCTCAAGGGGGGAAAGAGAAGGCTGACTTAACTCTCCAACAGAGCTATGTTGCTGCCCCATCTCTACAAGGTTCTTGCATCTTTGACAATGCTGATAGAGTTCTTCTTCAAAGCCCTCCCAATAGAAGCTCCTCAAGACAGTGTTGTTGAGCTTCATAAGATACTCTTGGTTGTAAAAGAACTCCTCAGAGGCCCATTGTAGTAACTTCTCCTTGAGCTTGGAGGCTCTAGATAAGAAGATCCTACCATGATTATAGATGACTCCCTCAAGGATTGAACAACTCCCCTCCTGCAACCAGTCATCCAGAATCATGCAAGTATGAAGATCCTTGGAATATCCTACCAGCAGTTGGGATTTCCAATAGGGATCTAATGTGTCCAACACTGACAGTGCTAATAATGTGCCAAATGAAGTGGCTACCATGTTCCTTCTCTTATCCTTGACATCCTCCATGTTCAAGGTGTAAGTTGGAAGTCCATACCTCCCACTCTTCTCCTTTTTGTCATCTCCCATGCCAAAGGCATGAGATGGAAGGTTGCTATTCCTTCCTTGTTGCCCTCCTTGATCATGCACATGCTTTAAAGAAGAAGGAAGCTCTTGGGTGTTAGTCTTCCATGGAAGGCTATCATCTATCCAAGGCCTCTCTGTTTTTTCCAAAACATGCATGTGAGACCACCATCTCTCTTCCAGCAGGGAAGAGTGTTCTTCAAACAAGTTTGTCTGTTGATTCAAATCTTGCCTCCCATGCTTCATGATGGTGTCATTTTCTCTCCTTGAAGCATATATACTCAATGCAATTTGAGATGTGAGGATATATAATGAAGTCAAAGGAAAAATTCTCTCCCTTTATTTGTACCTCCCCCATACTCTCAGCGTTGTAGCATGGTCTCCTAATGCTCTCTTCCTTCTGGGATCTATGGAAGGAGCATCAATGCATGAAACATCTCCCATAAAATCTGAATCAGGTGGTCTTCCAGGGGGTACACCACAAGATAAATATGTCTCATGGCTCATTCCAATGTGAACTATCGATGGGAACATAATATGACTACTTCCAATGCGCAAATACATCTCTAATTGCTATGTGGAAGTACTAGGATAGGGAGAGGTTGGAGCAACTCCCCCATCTTCTTCTTCATTGCCCACCTTCTGCAAGATTTCACAGTCTAAGGTGCTTCTTTGTTTTGTCTCCTTGTGTATCATCATAGGCACATGTTGCTCATCTTTCCCATGAATAAGATCCTGGGGAACTCCTTGCAGAGATACAAGGGCCCTCATAGTGGAAGCAATAGCTTCAACTCCATCTTTGAACAAAGTTAGATTCCCTCCTGCTGTCACAGCGCTGGAGGAAACTTTCAGTTCTACTTATTCCTCCTCAATAATGGAGTATGCCCCATCAATAAGAGATCCTTTTTCTTGATCTCTCATTTAGGAAAGGACATTCATGTCTTCTTCTTGAGAAGAATGATCTTGCTGAAGTAAGGCCTTTGCCCTTGGAAAATCATGTAGCAGATCTTTACCCCTCCTAGAAATGTTCTAAAATGGAGTTATCTTCATGGATAATCTCCCTTCTTTGAGCTGAAAAAACTTAGGGAAGCCTAAATTCTCCTTGAATCTTTTAGACCGAGATTCATATTCTTGGAGGTAGTCACCAAGGGTCTCCTCCTCTAGTGTCTCTCCCTTTTTTTCTCCTCTTACAAAGAATGCAGGCATGTTGCAATGTTGTAGATTAGATTTTGTGGCTGCATGCTCACACACATCAGATGAAGTAGTGGGGCTATCCTCTTGTGCAAACCTCATCAAGATATCTACTGATATTCCAATCCTCACTCCCCTGATTTCTCCCTCCAGCTCGTGCAAATATTGAGAAAGAATGTTAGAGAACTCTACTCCTTTTATTCTTCCATACAAAGGGGTTTCAATGGTGTAATCATTTTTCTTCTGTCTTCTTCCATGATACCTCTGCTCTCTGTCATTGATAGGTTCTCCTTCCTCTGAAGACATATTGGCTCCAAGAATGCACAGGCTATGCCAAAGATCTTGCTTCGATACCACTGTAATATCCCAAATTGGGAACAGCTACACTATTGGGAATAATTTGAGTTATTACCAATATGGAGCTTCAGAAAATCATAAGCAAGGAAATTTAGAATAGCTCATTAGATGTAAAACAACATATCACCAATAGATGAAAGTACCTCAGCAAGTATATGGCCTATATTCTTCTTCCCAAGTGGGGAAATGCAACAATATAGGGATTTTCTACAACAGTGAGAATACCCTAAGGTATTCCAAAGTCAAAGAGCAGCAAGAAATAATCTTTAACTGATTCTAGATGACAGATCCTTCATTCTAAGCAATAGCAACAACTTTACTTCACTTCTTGACTCAAAAGGGTGGGGAAAAGCAGTGATTTATGCCCTAAAATGATTAACTTCAGGGATGTGCACAAAAATAAGGAGGGATGATAGTTGGATCTTCTATATTAGGTTATTTGAAACTCCTATACCAAATTTCAGCCCAAAAAAATAACGCTAGCTAGGTTAAACAGTTCCGCCACTCCCAAAATGGCTTAAAAATGTTGATTTCCCATGACCTAGAGTATGCAGGATGTGATTGAAGCATATGCAGCGTAAATTCTGAAGGAATTAGATACAAATAAGTATGAACATCAGTAAATCATAAATATGATATGATTTATGAAATATTTCAGAGAAAGATGGCAGTTTTACATGGATCAAGGCTTCAGAATGAGACACTGCAACACAAGAAAATGCAGAAAGAGATTGACAGCGTGATTTTCATTGCTGAAGCATGAAATATATTACAACTCAAATCTATATCAGATCTGTACATAAAATTTTATATCTATATCAGAACTGTAAACAATAAATGCTCCTTTATACACTCCCCTTGGGGATCTCAGCAAAACATGAAGGTACAAGAGTAGATTTGAGATCTAAGTCACTAATCTACAAAATTATTCAGAAAATTTTGAATAATAACATATATAGCAGATCAGATCTGAAATAACATGGATTGGTTGGCCAATCCACAGATCACCACAGTGAAAGGAAGAAACCCTTCACTAGAGATCTCTCCTCTGTAAATAATGCCAAGTCACCCTGCAAATATGCTCTTGCAAATAACGCAGTCATGGAAGAGGGACTGCACTGTTGGCCCTGAGAATGCTTTGGCCTACTGCCAATGTGTGGATATAAATCTCAACCCACTAATGCACTCTTCCAAGAGGTTAAAAGACACACTCACTGAGAAGAGGCACCAGTACAAGCTAGATCTGAGCAGATCTAGTGTTCCACTTTCTGTAGCTCACATGGACAACCTAATCCTAAGTAGGACTGCGCTGTAGATGCAAGATGAGGCTTGGCCAAATGCTGAATAGTGGAATAGAAAAACAAGACTCCTCCAAGAGCTGCTCAAGGAAGGAGGTGGGGATCCTAAACAGGAAAACCCCAAGAGGTGTGTCTCGACAGAAAAAACCTTCAGAAAATAATAACATCAACAACCTTCTCTTGTTGTCCTCCTCCTTATTTAATAGGATGAAAGCCTTGTCAAACCCTAAACCACCTCAATGAGTTAACCCCTTTCACATGTGGAGCCTTCATCTAGAACTGCGCTATGTATCCATTAGGTTCATTGCACCTAGACTGCGCTATTGATTTGGTCAAGGTTGACCCAGTCTTGTGATTTAAGCCCATTTACACTTACAAGAGATTATTTACATGGCCCAGATATGTCTTTGTTTACATAGGCATTGATTTATTCATGGTTTTTATGAGTTTTACATGTCCTCCTTCATATTTTATTCATAAACATGAAATGCAAGATAAAATGAGGCAAAATAAGATATTCCCATTAGCTTGGGCTAAATGGGAATATTACACTTTCTGTCCTCTTGCTGCATGTGCTTTGGATGACTAGTTGGATGCAAAGTCCAAAAATGAGAGACATCATGTCCCTTCTTTTGGCAATATGTGCAAAACTTATGCACCTTCTTTGAAAGTTGTCTTTGCCTCATCTGCTTCCTATATGCTTTCTTCCACATCCAGCATCTCGAAACAACATGGTTAAATCCACCACAATATGTACAACAAAAATTTCTTCCATTTAAGCATGTAAAATTATCATGCTTTGCAGAAACATAATCAAATTGATCATGATAATATTTATACCTCTTGAACTTCTTTGAATGTTCATCCTTTTTTCCTTCATGAGGAGATGAACTAGTAGAGGTGACAACTTTCATTTGCAGACTAACATCATCATTCTTGTCTTGAAAACTGTTTGAACTTGCATACTCGCCATAAGCTGAATGTCTATCCTCTTCTTGCTGCAACAAAGGCTTAAAGAAATGACAGTCATCTTTGAAACAAATTTGACATATTTGCATCTTAGAACTTGGAACAAAAGTTCTCTTTGAAACAGTCTCACTTGCCTTCATGGCTTTGGATTCTTCGCCATTAAATTGCACATAACCAAGACGAAGATTCTTGGGTCGTTCCTCAAATAAAATGGGATCAACCATGCCTTGTGCATGCTTACCTAACCCCTTGCCTTCATATCCCATTTTAATCATTAGTTTGGACCCTATACCCCTTGTATGTTTTTTGAAAGAACCAACACATCTTTCTAATGAGGAAACTGAAGACAAGTTAGAATGGATTACCTCTTCCTCATGCATTTTCTTGGTCAAAGATTCTTGAGCTTGATGGAGATGTATCTCCATATCATGAAATTTTTGAAGAATCTCTTCCTTCTCTTCCTTCATGGAAAACAACTGTTCTTGAAGTTCAATAATTTCTCTTTTATCCTCAAACAAAATCTACACCATGTCCTTCAATATAATAAAGTCATGCTTCATATCATCATTGAAGAATCTTGTGAAGGAGGAAACTTCACTTGTAGAAGTTGTCATTATTATGTCAATGAACAATTTAACTTCAACAAATTTCTCAACGCTTTTAAAAACAAATGACAAAGCTTTTTAACCAAATGGCTATAAAGACCAACTCTTATTCAAGTAGCCAAACAACAAACAAACTCCAAGAGCTTCTTAACAGACAATCATCAAGAGGGTTTGTGTTCCAATGTTGACCTTAAGGTACTTTGGGGTAAGGAATAAGCCTTCAACTCTTTCTTCCTTTTTGTTCTCTCCAATACTTAGCTAATCAGTCGCTATCCCCAAATCTCAAGAAAACTCAAACAACAATCAGTTTGCAAACAGTAAACAGTCAATATTTTACATTGTTTAAACACCTTTCAAGTTATACAATCAAGCAAACAAATTCTCAGTCAAGAAAGAAACTATGATCCGATACCATCCTGATCTGAATATGGTCTCGATAACTTGTATGTATTTCAAGAACCTACCACTCAGTTTAAATTAAAATGATCTAGCTTTTACTTGACAACTTTGCAGAACTATTTACTTGAAAGTGGTGTATGGAGTTTATTGTTTATGTGTCTTAACCTCATTTTTTCTTGTTTTAATTTAACATGTATGACAACAACATAAGGCAGAAAATAATCATTCAAACAAAACAACAATTTTAATCTAGGAGTTCACCTGAAATCTCGTGGGCTACGTCTCCTTTGAGCTTTTTCATCATGACTCAGCTCTTTGGGATTATGGTGAATTTTCTTACAAGTAAATACTTAATTCCAATGAATAAAAAATGATCCAAAGGACTAAAACTACCATGAATATCCCTCAATTGGTTGTTCAAACTTTGTAAACAACTTTAGGCTCTTGTTGACACGATTCCTTCTATCGGTACACTAAGCTACTCTAAGCTTATAAATGGCACAAAATCCATTATAATTATATTTATGTCACTGAAACCACTCCTTCTATATCCAATACACATCATACATAAAATATCAACTAATAAATTTCTCAAATTGAGCACTGCATTCCCCAAATAGGCTATCCTCCACAGTTTTCCCAGGGCTGCCCAAAATTTCCCATCAACTTCTTGAGCTGAAGAAGTTCTCAAAATGTTTTGAAACCACTTCCATTGGTTCCAAAATTTATGAAATAGCCAAGTTCGACTATTTTTTCATCAAAAATGGCCTTCGGCTACTCCGGTTTCGCCTCCATACACTGTTGCCACCCCCTGGCACTCGAGTCAAAGAAAACCTCTCTGCTGAGTTTTCAACCTATAGAAGTTATCCAAACTTTCTGAAACCTCTGTCATTAGATTCAAAATCAATTTTTTAGTCAATAATGACCACTGGTTCGCTGAAAATGGTCTCTAGCTCCCCTGGCTAGGCCCTCCACTACTGCTGGAAAAAGCAGGCAAAAATGGCCTCTGGAATTTAAATGAAGCTTTTCGGCTTTCTAATGCTCTCTAAAGGCTCTAAAAACCATTTCATAAGATTCATAACATTTTAATTATCCAATTTATACTATTGGAACTCTAGAAAAGGACTCTAACTCCTTTGGTTAGGCCTCAAACTGAATTTGTCTCATGGTGGCCCTGATGGCTCCTTCATCTTCCCTAATGAAAAAACCTCTGAAGATCACCTCCATTCAAAATCAAACCTATCCCAAAGTCTTCATAAGGTCGAAGAGACCCAAAATTGACTAAAATTTTGCTTCATTTGGTTCAATAATGAGGGAGTTATTACCTCCCAAAGAAAACTGCCCAATGTCACTAGAAAACCCCACCAAATGTGGAAAAACTATTAGTTATGGGCAAAGTTGGATAAGTCCACCAAAAATGGCGTGCTCCCCCAGAATTTTCGGAACCATTTTATGTTGGCATTAAATTTTAAATGGGGGTGGTCACATGACCTCTTCGCCCAAACTACCTGCAAAAACCGTTAATCATAACTATTGAAAAACTGTTGCGTTAAATTTCCAACTACAACGTGCTCACATGGACCCTGAATTGCAGGCAGATAAGTAGCCACAATGTTTAACCGTCATTCTTAGGGCTCTGGTCACGAGCTCTGGTCATATGGTCTTGGGGCTAGCCCTTTTAATTTTCTGACCAAGTCAGAATTAAACCTTATAATTGACGTGGTAGCCATAGGTGTTAAGAAACACCGTTGCACCATAACCCGAAGGTCTTGGGTTCAAATCCATTAACTTGCAAATATTTTTCCATACCACATTTTGTCTGGCCTGGGACCATGTGGCGGCCTTCGGTCCTGCCACGTGGAAGCTCCTGATTGGTCCGCCCCAAAAAAGTCAACCAATCCTCGAATCACATACTGCCACTTGTCAGAATTTGATAGTCTGAATGGAATATTCTAGGGAATATTCCTTGGAATATTCTTTTTTAATTTTTCCAATTTAGAAAAGTCAAACTTGGTAAACTGGAAAATGGAGTTTATTGTAGACTTCAAACCTTCACAACTTTCACATACGATGTCGATTTTGAGAACCGTTCATGGCACCATAATTGTAGTGACGAGACCTTTCCGGTCGTTCAGGTTTGAAACTCTTCCGAGCACTTTGAATTTTGGGCTATCATTCTGGTCCATGATCCAGTTCTGATCACAAATGTTGCTTGTCCTCAAGCAACTACAAGGATAGGACTGAAGAGCCTCTCCTCTTCCTCTGCATCATCCCCATGTGATAAGTTCCGCCAATGAACAAGATGTTGTTTCATCAATAAGTCTCCAAGTTTCTCCTCCCAAGTGTATAAGTATGCCTTTGGTGAAAATTCCAAATGGCTCTCATCATGAACAAGTGGAATATCCATGGAAGAAACTATATTTGGGCTAGAGGCCTTCTTGAGGCATGGATTCTGAAGTATATTGGGAACTGTCATTCCCATGCGAAGCCTCCATCCCCAAGCTATCATCCACAAAAAGTGAGTCAACCTCCAACATGGCAACTCATGAAATATCTTCTCCACCTTAGGCTCCTACAAAGAAGGTGGGCTGCACAACTGAACATGATGGATCAAATTGTCCATCCCACGTTGTCTCTCTCTCCACTTATGATAAGTTTAGAGCTTCTACTAAATATGGGCTGCAATGATGTTGACTTCATGAAGCAAAATGGCAATATGATTCTCAAGGATCCACTCTTTGGATCTTGCCCAAGTCATCCCATATAAAATGAACAAGAAATTATCATCATATGGAATCCAAATGAGAGAATAACTAAAAGTTTTACATAGTGCTGGAAGGTACCAACAGTTTCTCAACTAGTCACAACGCAGTTTTTATAACTACTTTTTCAGAAAATAACGTGGCAAGTGGTCTCCTAACAAATAGCTAGTAATGCACGTCATCACATCTACTAGTAAATAGTAAATGGTATTATAGGTCAAATAAGCATACAGGAAATAGTACAACACTTTTCCCAAGCCATACAAGGAATGGCTATCTCCCTCATAGATGTTGGTCTCAAAATGACCATGAAGCCCAAATAGAGGCTTTCCCTCTTGTGGAGTATTGCACTGAATAGAAATGGTAAGAGAATGCAAATCAATAAGTGAAAAAACACATTTCTTACCATGTACTGAGAGTAAGCTGATAATGAGATCCATGAATGAGCCCTCCATAGTGGTATGATATACTCCCATGAAGAGGAATGAACTATGTGCTTCATGTAGATCTTTCTTCTTATGTTTGAAAATCCAAGTCAACAAGATCATATCATGGTAATAGATGTCTCCATCCACTATTCCATCACTCTCATATCCTACTTGCCCATCAAGTGCATCATATGTGAAGTGATCCTGGGGATACTCCATCAACAAACCCAAGCTCCCAAGTGGCAGCGCTATTGGCCTTTGTAATAAGGCTCCTGTCATCTCATAGCTCCATTCTTTGACATACCACATGTCAAAGCCATCAATCATAATGCTGATATATATGGGAGATTCCTTCCAAGGTGGAAGTACCTTTTAATCCTTCAAGGCTAAGGAGTATCCCCTTTGCACCATGATAGTGCCATCACCTACTCCTGCAACATTATGCAAAGTATGGAAGGAGATAAGTCCATACCCCCCCAAGAACAACCAAAGCAACAACAACTCGTGTTGCCTCCCCACACCATCACCATATAAAATATGGAGCAACAACATGATGGTTGACATGAAAGATATCACATCACTCCAATATACCCAAAATCCTTGCTTCCATATGATGTAAGTGCCATGCCAAGTTCCATCCACCAACCTACTCTTTGAAATAGAATGTGTCATATGATGACCAAACTCTTTCAAGAGTAACCAGTGCAGTCTTGCCTCCTACTGCCCGGTGTCATAAATCTGTAAGTGGCTTCCCAACCTCTTGCTCATCACCCATCCAAAAAATGGTGAGTGTCTAACATTATGCTCGAAATAGGTATCTCTGTAATGGAGAATACCATCCTCCCAAATCAGATTTCTGTCTTTGCATTTCATGGGATGTTGAAATGAAATCTCCTGGAGATCTCCAAATGATGATCGCTCATCAATGACCATGTTGACCCCATAGGGATCCAAATAAGTGGTAGGAAAAAACTTATCATCAAAATATGAAGTGTTGATCACCAAGAAGTGTTCATCATAATAATGGAATGTGTCATCCCTCAGAAGATGCCCTCCTTCAACCATCTGCCTATCATCTGTTATACATATAGAAAGGTCATTGGAATGAGCCACTAATGGTTGGGCCCCCAACTCACCACTACTACTCAACGACAGCGCTACTGATCTCCATAATGGTGCATATGCTGCCTTAAGATCATGCTCAATGCTGAACACACAGTTTTGCATGACATAGTTCAGGACAATACTCATCCCATCCTCCAAGAATCTACACTCCAACCCTAAGAGTTGTGTGTAGCTCAACATGATACACTAGGGTGACTGTATATCTCCTCCTCAAAAAAATCAAGGTTGTTCAGCGTAGTGATAGTCTGCTTCTCCAAATCAACAATGTACTTTGACCCTAGGTCATGCAGTAGTACATTCCCACAATCCTCCATATGATGTGCTAAAATATTGGAAAGTGGAAACTGGTGCATACCTTGGTAAAGCTTGGGAACATCTTGTCCTGCTACAAGGGTTCCTCCTTCCGGTGTGATGGCTTCCCCAACTACTGATGATGATGGTTGTTCTTCTATGGATGCATCAACATTGGTACAAGTCTCATCTTCCTCATGCATCTCCAAAATAGTGCATGGGACTCTAACTGTCAAGAAATCAAGACCACTTTGAAAAGGTGTAAGCGTTCTTTCTCCTGATGAAAGTGCTCCTGCAGTAAGTGGTGGTAAAGGCCTCTTCCCCTCTGATTTCTTCTTGTCAAACTTCTTGATAAACCTTTTAGTAAAATCTGCATATGCAGTCACTTTTGCATGAATCAAATGGCTGAACCACCAAATGTTTGCTTCACCCTCAAGGTGCAGCGCTGCAATCTCAAAAACTTCTTCCTCTACTACTGGATGTAGTAGGAAAAATGCATCCAAATTCACACCCTAAGCCCTTGTTGTGCATGTGGATGACCCATCAAAGGTAGACAATAGAAATCTATTTCCCTCTTTCCTTCTATTGCTGCAAGGTCTCCTTTCTTCTTTGAGTTGAATGAACTGTGAAAGAGTTATATTCTCATTGAAAGCTCTAGGTTGAGACTTATATTCTGCAAGATAATCAATTAGAATCTCATGATCTAAGTTTCCTCCATCTCCATGCCTTTCATCTTCTTCCTCAAAAGAAAAGGGCATAGTATATTCTTTGGAGCTCTATGCAATATCGGTTCTTTCTTCTGCTGATAGGAAGTGCATGGTCCTTCCTCATCTTAAAACCCTCTAAAAGTCTCGTTGCGTCTCTCCTCTCTAATTTGCTTGACCTCCTTGGAGAGGTTCTTCATAGATATTAAAAGTGATGAGACAAAGCTCATTCCTTCCATCTTTTTAGATGTGTTTTCTTCTTCTTATAGAATATTGGCTGAAACTCACAGGCTGAGCCAAGATTATGTTCTGATTCCACTGTAATATCCCAAATGGGGAAGCAACAATATATTAACACAATAATGGAAAGAACAATGAATAAATCAACACACCATGATATGAGACAAATGTACAACCATCTTATTAAATATATCAGCAAATAATAGGCACAAGATCTTGAGGATCAAGTCACTCAAGCAATACAAAACAAGCCTCTATAAGAAAAATATGCCATCACATGAGAAATAGTGTTTAGTCAATTTAGTGTCCTAAATTGCTAACATAAATTATTAACCAGGGCTAGTAAACTGATGAAGTGTGATGCACTATATGTGCCTAAGTATCCATTTTTCTTACTTCGTTGTTTTTAGTGTTTTATTGATGTTTTGGAGTTTTTATGTTTGATGCTTATAGTA